>JADLZN010007258.1:0-22500 GCA_018155175.1 Sinocyclocheilus anophthalmus
AAATAAACGTATATAAATAAAAAAAATAAATGAATACAAATCTGAATAAATTAACAAAAACTAAATAAATACATTTTCAAATATTTCTGCCATTATTTATTGATTGATTGATGAAAGCAGGGTCAAATACCAATGTCACCGTGTTATTGTAATAACAATAACTGTTACAATTGCTTTTACCGTGGTAAATATTTAAAGGTCAGAAAAATTTGGAATTAAAAAAAATAGAGAAAAAGCCTTAAATCGTGGACATGTCTAGTAAATCAATTTTTTCGAGTTATATTTTGCTTTAATAACATTTGGATAACACTGGATTCCTCAGTGCAGTGTTTTTATACACTATAGTGTGTAAGTGGAAAAAAATGTTGCGGACATGCAAGTAAAAGTCTATTGAAGAGTTCGGATGCAAAAGTCTCTAAGTGATGTTTGAAATTTTCTTCTAAAATGAGCTCCTATGTATATTCACTTAATAATAATAATAAATAATTCATTACATTTATATAGCGCTTTTTTAGGCACTCAAAGCACTTTACATAAGGGCCGGGGCCGGGACGGACACTTTAGTGGCAAGGAATAGCCTAGGTTCTTTTCATTGCAATTAAAGTGAAATAACTGAACATAACTGTAGGAGCCTGAGAAAAATGCTCATTTGTGACCCTGGACTACAAAACCAGTCATAAGGGTCCATTTAAAAAAAAATAATAATACTAATTTAATTGCTAAATAAATACGCCTTCCATTGATGCTGGTTTGTTAGGATGACATAATTGGCTGGATACAACTAGTTGAAAATCATAATATTGAGAAAATAGCCTTTAAAGTTGTCCAAATGAATTCTTAGCAATGCACATTACTAATCAAAAAATAAGTTTTGAAATATTTACAGTAGGAAATTTACAAAAAAAATCTTCATGGAACATGATCTTATCTTAATATCCTAATGATTTTTGGCATAAAAGAGCATTTTTTAAAATCATTTTTATATAATAAATTGTATTGTTTATTGTTAATAAATAAATAATACATATTTACTTATGCATTTATTTATGTATTCAGTTATGTATTTAACGATTTCTTTATATATTTCAACATTTATTTAATTATTTAATTTTGAGTAATTTGGCCCTCCATACATAGAACAACTGGAAATGGCAGGTTTATCCAGCACAATCTTCATCCGTCTCCCTCCGCAGGTGCTCTTCTGCGCGGATCTGCTGTGCTGCTGCTGCTGCTGTTCTCTGGCCGTTCTGGCGCTCGTCGCTGCGGTCTGGCTCTTCCGAGACCTCCGTCAGATCAGCGGCATCCACGAGAAACACGTCCTGGTGACGGGCTGCGATAGCGGCTTCGGGCTGCTCGCGGCGCGGCAGCTCGACCGGCGGGGGTTTCACGTGATCGCCGCGTGTCTCACGGAACCTGGTGCCTCCAGACTGCGCGCGGCGGCCTCCCCCAGACTCAAGACGCTTCTGCTCAATGTTACCGACAGCGCGAGCGTGGAGAGTGCGCTGGAGCGCGTGCGCAGCGAGACCGGGGAGAGAGGTGAGACGCACAGTCAGATAGGGTGCCAGCTCGAGTCAAGCACAGCGAGAGATAAAGCCGAGAAACAGGCACTTTGACCAACTCATAAATCTGCAACCCTTGGACAAGCGCTTTTAGTTGACCTGGAGGAGCATCTTCAGGCGAATGCCATTCTCATACCAAAGCTGCATCATTTATTATAGAACGACTTACTTTCCTCATATAGCACCTGACATGTTTGCACACCTCGGTGACCTTTGACCTTAAAAGGATAGTTCAGCCAAAAATATTTGCCCCCCCCCCCCGACAGTGTACTGCTTGCCAAAGGGTAATCAGTCTTACTTTTCCAATACAAACAAGACCAATCTACCTTTTCATAACTCAATTAAAAAAGCTATGACCAGTCTTGAAGAAAAAAAATAGATGACTAACTTTTAAGACTAGTCTAAACAGTCTAATGGATATCTGCAGTGCATGGGTGCCGTCAATATGAGAGACAAACAGTGATTAAAACAAACAGTAATCCATATGATCTTTTTTTTAAATCTTGTGAAGTGAAAAGCTGCATGGTTGTAAGAAACAAATCCTTCTTTAAGGCATGTTTAAACCGTTGCTTCTGGCCAAAATACGAGTCCATAATCAATAATAACGCTTCCTCCAGTGGAAAAAGTCCATTTTCGTTGTCCTTTTCCACATCAAAACACCCAAAGTATTGTTTAGGACTGTTTTTTTGCTTGTAAACAGTGCTCTGATATGTGCATATTTCTCTCCTGATTTCTCTCAGTCGAGACAACTTTTTAACTGAAGAAAGCAATATTATGGATAGAAGACTCACATTTTATCCAGAAGCAACGGTTTGAAGTTAAAAATGTCTTAATGATAGATTTGTTTCTTACAAACATGAAGCTTCACACAGTGTTAACTGATGGACTGGAATCATGTGGATTACTTGTGGATTATTGTGAGGTTTTTATCAGCTGTTTGGATTCTCATTCTGACGGCACCCACTCACTACAGAAGATCCATTGGTGAGCAAGAGATGTAATGCTACATTTTTCAAAATCTGTTCTGATGAAGAAACAAACTAATCCACTCTTGAATGGACCGAGAGTGAGTTGTTGATCATTTAGAGGCTGTATGAGATATGATACAGTAGGTTTTATTGGGTTAAGTCATACCTAAAGATGTCTGAATGTCATTGCATGAATCTCAAAGCAAGGGTTAGGGTTAACAATTCAAACCAAACAAAGCAAATATGAAGCTTGTGCAATCTCTTTGAAATAAATACTCCTATTGTTCTGACATAAAGACATTTAGACATTTTAAAGTGCGTGTGTGTGTGTGTGTGAATGGGGTGGGTGTCTGTGTGTGGGTGTCTGTCGTTGTGTGTGTGAGGGTGTGGTGTGTCTGTGGTGTGTTGGGTGTCGTGTGTGTCTGTGTGTGTGTGTGTGTGTGTGTGTGTGTGTGTGTGGTGTGTGTGTGGTGTGTGTGTGAGTGAGTGTGTGTGGTGTCTGTATGCTGTGGTGTGTTGTGGGTGTGTGTGTGTGGTGTGTGTGTGAGAGTGTGTGTGTGTCTGTGTGTGTGTGTGTGTCTGTCTGTGTGAGTGTGAGTGTGGGTGGGAGTGAGTGTGTGGGTGTGTGTGAGAGAGAGTGCGTGTGTGTGCGTGTGTGTGTGTGTCTGTCTGTCTGTTTGTGTGTCGGTGGTGGTGTTGTGTGTGTGTGTGTGTGTAAGAAAGAGAGTGCGTGTGTGTGTGTGTGTGTCTGTCTGTGTGAGTGTGTGTGTGTGTGTGGTAAGTGAGTGTGTGTGTGTGTGTGTGTCTGTCTGTTGTGTGTCTGTGGTCTGTGGTGGTGTGTGTGTGTGTGTTGTGAGTGTATGTGGTGTGTGTGTGGTTTTGTGTGTGTGTGTGTTTGTGTGTCGGTGTGTGTGTGGTGTGGTGGTGGTGGTGTGTGTGTGTGTGTGTGTGTGTGTTTTTGTGTGTGTGTGTGTGTGTGTGTGTGTGCGTGTGCGTGTGTGTGTGTGGGTGTGTGGGTGTGTTGTGTGTGTGTGTGTGGTGTGTGTCTGTATGTTGTGTGTCTGTGCTGGTGTGTGTGTGTGTGTGTGGTGTGAGTGTGTGAGTGTGTAGTGTGAGTGGGTGTGTGTGTGTGGGTTGAGTGTCTGTGGGTGTGTGTGTGTGTGTGTGGTGTGTGTGTGTGTGTGTGTGTGAGAGAGTCGCTCAGGTCATGAAGGAGAAAGTGCTGTTAGATCTCAACAAGACATTACATACACATAAACTTATCTAAATATGCATGTTTTAATGTGTTTTCTTGAGATATTATTTCAATTAATTCAAGTTTTAGAAAAACTACTGTCAAACACACTGAAACTCACAGATCTTCACTACAACCCACTAAAATAAATGTTCAGTTTAACTTGAAGAAATTATGACTGAAATATATCAATATATGTTTTCATTTATACAGTTCTGTTGTGCAGCGTCTAATTTGACAAAAATAAAAATGCAATGCTTTGTTGTAGATTAATCGTTATATTTTCATTTGATTACATTTTTAAAAGATTGCTAAAGTAGGTTAAAAAAATTATTAATTATTTTCATTAACCACCATTTTTGTTGATACATTTGTATTTAATCATAAAACACAGAATCCAGAAAAAATGAAAAGGAAAACACAGAATTTAGGGAAAAATAAAATGTATTTCACGGGACCTTAAATACAAAGTTATCTAATTGTGAACAGACAAGTTATGTTTGCATTCATTCTCAAGGTCTAACAAACTTTCCTTCCCCATTAATGCTAAATTAATATCATGATAAATATTGATGGAAAAAAAATATAACCATGACCTAGTTTAACTGTGCATGATCACGACTTCTAGTTACTTATTTTGTGAATTTATAAATGAGACATAAATCACCAGATTTTTTTAAGTAACATAGATGCTTGCAAGCATTCTTGCAATAATATGTTTATATCTAACACATCTGAATTTTTTTTTAAAAATCAGAATTGCAATATATAAAGTCAGAATTGCGAGAATTACCTTTTTAATTTTTATTTTATGGTAAAAAAAAAGCCTGTTAAGTTTTGTAAAGTATCTCCACTGCTGCAGTGTGTATCCGGCTGCAGGTTTGTCCGATGGGTGCCGCGTGTGTGTTCGTGGTCCCTAAGGAGGGCACTTCAGCACGTCTGCTGTGAGGTGATGAGAAATTGTGCCGCCGCTGCCGAAATGCCTCTCAGAGGGTTACCGCCGCGGCACACGGGGCAAAAACACACTTTTGATGTTTTAAGAAGGTCAATTAATTTGCAGTGCTACTTTAGTGGTGGAGGTGTCTGAAATGC
Source organism: Sinocyclocheilus anophthalmus (assembly GCA_018155175.1). Classification (NCBI taxonomy): domain Eukaryota; kingdom Metazoa; phylum Chordata; class Actinopteri; order Cypriniformes; family Cyprinidae; genus Sinocyclocheilus; species Sinocyclocheilus anophthalmus. The sequence goes on from JADLZN010007258.1 coordinate 4,854, forward strand.
ATATGTGGAGATTTTTCTGCTATTTGTCCAATTAATATGATTCTGAAAAGTGCTGTTGTTTGCATAACCGTCAGACGTGTCTCTCTGATTTTTAATTTTTTTTAAATCTCTCTGCTGCTCTGTAACTGTGAACCAGTCTAACCATTCACATTAGACATGCTTCAACTTTATACTGTATGATTTTAAATCTTAAAAGTTAACAACTCTTTTGTTCTTTCTGGCTTTTAATTAAAAAATACAGATTATTTTGATCTCTGTTTATTTCATGTGTCATTTTTTTATTTTAGTTAATTTTATTCATTGTTAAACGTTAAAATATGATATTATTTTACACATTTTATGTATTTTATTTATAAAGTTATCATTGTAGTATACTGCACTTTGGTAAAATTTAAATAATGTTTCATAAGTAAATGACAGTGAAAATGGACAAATGGCAATTAATGTGATGAATTGTTATTGTTTGCATAAACACGATTTAATTCTTTATGTCTCTTTGTTTCTGAAAACCTGTCCACCATTCACACTATTAAATTATTTATTTATTTAATTTATAGATTTATACAGTACTCTTATAACACAATTGGATCAACTTTGTTGTTTTACAAACGGTGCTTTATAAGTAAATGACATTAAAAACCACGGAAGATTGTTAATCTTTAGTTCTAAAGTCTCTTGAGCCCTGAACAAGTTACCCATTCAAATTAGAAATTAAATTAAATTTAAATTAATTAAATTAAATAAATTAAATAAATTAAAATTAAATGTTCTTTTCTTTTCTTTTCTTGATTCTTGTACCTACTTTGGTCAATTTGTGGTTTTAAATTGTGTTTGTAGTAAATTGCATTGAAATTGACAAATGACAATGAATGTGAATTTGGAATATTGCAGCGTTTGCATAATGGTCAGATGTGTCTCTCTGCATGATTTTTTTATTCTTTATGTCTTTTTGTGATTAGACATCTGTAGCCTGGTAAGGTCAAAGTAACAAAAATCTAAACATGCTTTAAAAGAAACTAGATTTTTAGATTTTTTTGCATGCATGAATCTCATCTGATCGTTTAGTAGTCTGCAGTGTTGAGTGGGCGGACCTGGTGTGTGTGTGTGTGTGTGTGTGTTAGGAGTGCTTCTAACGTACTGTGCCGAGAGTCAGCGCGGAAGGCCCGAGACGCTCTCCACGAACAAAAAGATATCTACCCCGGGGTGAGAGGACAGTTATTCTTAGTTCTTATCTCTCGCTCTTTCTCCTGAACTCATAATCAGCACAGCTCTGGTGCTGCTGGCAGCTGATTGGCTGTCGGTTCTGTCTGATTCCTTTATGTTCATTAATGAGGTTTTTGAGGGCAGCGTCTGACATTTGAGCAAGATGAGGCAAATAATATCAGACTCCTTTTTTTTAAATGTAAAGGAGCTCGTGTCATTTTCTTCAGCTGTGTTCACAAATCTGATTTGCTTTTTGGATTTGAACAACAGACATCACACGATTTCAATGTGAAGAGACGATTAAACATCATAACATATGTGCAAATGTGTCAAATATGTAAATATTTGGTGTGAAACTACATTTATTCGAAATATAATTCGAATTTAAGATTTAATTCATAAAATTTCACATAAATACATTTCATAGGAAATGGTTTTTGTTCATATTTTGAATTAGTTTTTATTTTTATATTTTCTGTTTGACTTTAATTTTAGTAAAATAATGAAGTTTATTAAGTTTATGCACGTTTTTGTTATGTATAGTTTTTATTCATTTTTATTTTTATTTCAGTTTTAGTTTTTTTTAGTACATCAAGTTAAACTAAATAAAGTTTGTTTTAAGTTTAAGTCACTACCTTCAAAAAATATTTAGGCCTAAATCTAAGTTTTATATATTTGAATTGCATATAAAATGTCCATCCATTTGGTTTACACAGTTTTAAACAAACTAATAAATTAATGTGATGCATATTTATCAATCATGGCATGGTTTATCATTTATTTGATTTTGTTTATATAATCAAATTTTCAAAATGCATTTATTCAGATTAGAATCAGCATAAATCTGTTCATTGTGAAAACAATTATTCAGTTAACGTGTGAATCTGGTTAAAGTAATGAGGGACTGAACCAGATTGGATTTATGATGACTATAGAAACGCATTCAGTTTATTCGTACTATTAAAGAAATCTTACCTATTTCTTACCTGTTTCATTTTTGTATGACTGACAAATATGCATCACATTAAGTTTGTTAGTTTCTCTAAATGGATGGAAATGTTAAATCTCTTGGGCAATTATCACGTTCAGAGAAAAACAGACATGCTGATCCTTCCGTGGAACATAAACGATTTCAGAATGTTCATGCTGCTCTTTTTGATACAATAAAGTTGATGCAATGAAAGTTTAATGAAAAAAATAATGCAAAAACGATCAAACTTTTTTATCGAATAAAGCTCCACATGCGTCCGTTCTCAACAATAAGCACAGTAAGACCCACAAAACCTCCAAAAGAACAGAAACTCTTCTGAAAACCCTGCAGAACTGAACATTAAACTCTTAACAGCTCTTTCCTTTTATTCAAAAACACAGACAACTACACTTCATTTCAACATTTACTCTCCAGATCAGCATTCTGGAAACAAAAAAGTGGATTGAAATTAAGTTTACAAAATGTTCAAGAATTGTGTTGCTGAAGAGATAATATTTGTAGTTGTATAAATATTTTCAATTTATAATATTTTATTAGATATATACAGTGGGTACGGAAAGTATTCAGACCCCCTTAAAGTTTTCACTCTTGTTATATTGCAGCCATTTGCTAAAATCATTTAAGTTAATTTTTTTTCTTCCTTAATGTCCACACAGCACCCATATTGACAGAAAAACACAGAATTGGTGACATTTTTGCAGATTTATTAAAAAAGAAAAACTGAAATATCACATGGTCCTAAGTATTCAGACCCTTTGCTCAGTATTTAGTAGAAGCACCCTTTTGATCTAATAAAGCCATGAGTCTTTTTGGGAAAATGCAACAAGTTTTTCACACTGGATTTGGGGATCCTCTGCCATTCCTTGATCTGAAAAGAGCTGTTTTTGACAGGGTAAAAAAAAGTGTTTTTTACACTATAATTGAGAAATTTGAACCAAACTATGTTAAAACTAAAGAATCATATCAACTTGTGGAAAAATGGGCATCATATGACGCCTTTAACTAAAACCATGTGTTGCTTTACCTCGTCTTAATGAAGTAAATTCAATAAACAGCAAAAAATTAGAGTAAGGAGCCGTCGAGCTCCAAAAAAAGGATGAAAAACACTGTAGAAGTCTTAAAAAGTAGTTCATATGATTTGTGTAATAGATTGTATTTTGGAGCATCACAGTCCCTGAGAAAGAAAACTCAACGTTCATGTTTGGAGCAGCATGAGGGGAGCAAACTGTAATACACTGCTCTGCTCCATGTCTGGGTCACCTGCGTGTGTGTGTGTTCAGGTGAGATCGCAGCCGTTATATTTGCTGAATGAGCTGAGAATAAGTCTGTGGATTGTGCCAAAACCAAACAGGACAGAATCACAGCGTCTGTGTGCAGTCCGCTGCTTCAGTGCAAGAAAGTTAGTCAGGAAAGCTTTTATATTACATTAGAAACTAAAAGTGCAACGTTTGGTTTTAAACTTTGCAATCCAATCATGTCATAAAGGAAGAATTGAATGCATAATAAAACATACGCAGTTTCAGTGCTTTATTGGAAATATTTTACATTTGTATTGCATTTGAATGTATAAATATATAAATAAAACAGTCCAATAAAAAAGTTCATATCATGCATAAATTAATAAGGGAAAAGAACAATATAATTTGAAAACAGAATGGAAGCGCTTTACACAGTTGTTGAACTGAACTGAATCAACACTGAACTAAAATGTGCCACTGCCTTTTTAGAGCCTCGTATTTGATGATGGTTGCATCATGGATCCTGTTTATTACTGTGAAGCTGCTTTGAAACAGTCTAAAGCGCTACAGAAATACAGCTAACTTGACATGAAAAGAACAAATAGGAAGTCGCAGGATCGTCTCTGATTGGTTGAGTGGATGCTGTAATTCATTTTGTTGAGTCACAGGCGCAGAAATGCAGTCGACACAGATACTGTAACACCTTACTGTATAAGTACCTGTTATGGCTTGTCAAATCAGTGCACATATCCTATATATCTTTCATACATCTGCCGCGCATCGCTCTTCTGTGAAGTGGGGTTGATTTCTGACATTAGTGAGCGATCAGAGGACAAAACCAAACTACTTTATCACTGTTTCTTCAGGGTCTTCATCTTGTGAGAGCTGAACCTTCAGCAGGGAAGCAGGCCAGTGAGCTTCTGATTGTAAATATCGGACAGATAAAGAAAGCTCTTCAAATGTCGTCAGTATTTTACACATGGAAGGGAAATATGAGATCGTTGGGAAATGCTAAAACAGTGAGTCTCTCAAATGTTTTTTTTATACTCTGTTGAGATTAAGAAGAAAATTTGCTTGCATTTTCTTTTTACAGGATCAGTAAAGCATAATGTATTATAAAAGTAGTTTTAATCAGTGGTGGACAGTAACGGAGTAGTTTTACTTTGTACTATTTTTCAAATATCTGTACTTTATTTTGAGTAACTTTTACTTTTACTTCACTACATTCCAAAGCATAAGATCGTACTTTTTACTTCACTACATTTCATAAAACGTATCGTTACTCCTTATAATATATCACGTGCTCCGAGACGCAGAAGCGGTTCGCAAATCGCACCAAACGATTCGTTCACGAATTGGAATGATCCGATTGTAGCTGTTCTCGAGTCGACAACTCACGGATTCAAATGATCCGTTTAGTGCGAGTCTCCAGTGAACTGAATTCACAAGTAAGAACCGGGAGATCTTGTGAGCGTGCGCACGTCTGATGCTGCTAAAAGTTACTAATGTCGAATTTTAGGATTAATTATTGTAACTGAAAATCATATTTAGGTCAAAGCTGTCAGTTGTTTGTGAACTAAATCTGCTGTAAAGGGTGATCTGTTTAAGCCCACTGAAATGCTTGAATGCAGACACATCAACATCAGAGTCTCTATGTTTTAGGTAAAAAACACATTAAAATAACACAGATTAAATAAAATAACTCATGCACGTTCATCTTCCCCGCTGCTGTAACGTTAGCAGTTTTACTAAAATGCTACGCCTGTTTTTATATTGTTATTAAGTCCTTATTATAGTCATTATTTCCTTATTGGTTATTTTGGGAAAATCACAGGTATTTTGAGCAGTACCCTTATAAAAAAATATATGCTAATATAAAATTAAATGATAAAAGTAGCATAGATAAAAGGCAAATAAATCTATCTATCAGTACTTTTTTTACTTAAGTACATAAAAAATCAAGTACTTTTGTACTTTCACTCGCGTAAAATTGAAAACGGAGTACTTTTACTTTTACTGGAGTAATCTGGAGTTTATCATACGGATCTGTACTTTTACTCAAGTACTTAATTTGTGTACATTGTCCACCACTGGTTTTAATGCATTAATTATGCCTTGTAAGGCATCTTCTAATGTATTGTATGACCTCATGAATAATTGTAACAACAGTTTTAATACATTAGAATACATTTCTATTAATCGTTTCCACTTTAGAAAGTTGTATGCATCAAAAACAGAAAAACAAACCTTAAAATATCACAATGCTTTTGAACTTTGGTTACAATTATTTATGGAAAAATATAATGCATTGCAACATACATTTTGAATTGCTTTATAATGCATTATACAAAAAGGCTTTAAGTGTTTCCAAAATACGAAATATGCACTTTTCATAACATTATATATAATATAAAAGGAACGTAGACTATTAAATACAATCAATTGAATAGTTGCATTAAATACTTTGGCACAGAAGAGCTAAATGACTCTTTGCATGTATAATTTGGGTTTATAAAAGTTTATTTTATCCTAAATATGGATCTGGGCGTTTATCATTATCGTTAGAAGTGTTTGCAGATGATCCAGGCCATTATTTGGAGCTCACATTAAAAGAACACTCCATATGATTAGTTAATTCTGTGGTTTTGAGTTTGTGTGGAGTCTTTTATTTTGTCAGGTATTTCCTTCATCCTCTTCCTGATTGTTTCCATGTGTTTCCTGTGTGTTGATTAGTGAGAATTAACCAAAGACTCATGGTTTGGCTGGTCAGTTAGTACCTGCTTATGAATCTACAAAACATATTCCTCCAATGCAGTCCATTCAGATTTCAATTCAGTGTTGACATGATGCCAGTTTCTTGCGAGTCACATGTTCACAAATGTATGTTCCCAATGCACATGCAAGATAGCATCACTTTTTTGAGGCTGAGATGGAAATACTATAGGAATCGTTACGGATAGAGACTCCAGATACTAGATTGGAATATATTTGTGTTCGACTTCGTTGAGCCGTTTTGGTGAGTATTCATCGGTTCTTGTTGCTCCCTGTTATGCTTTTGCGCTTGTTTGTTGCATTTTTACTTAGTTTATTTTTTAAAGTCGCAGTCTGGTTTAATAAATACTCAAGAAGCAGTGGAGTTGAATGAAAAGTCTGGTTGCATTGCATTGTGGACTCAGTAACCATACAATGCTCTGTTGTAGAAGGTAATTTATGTCTTTAATGTTTGTCTTGAGACTCGAGCAGCAAATGTGCTGTAATCTAACTCACATAATGTCATCTTATGGATGTTTGGCTTGAGCTCATTGATGCTGATGGAGTTAATTGCTGTGGATTGATCTGTTGTTCTCGGTGGCTGGAGTGACAGATCTCAACTGATTCTCAGACAGCTGCGAGATTAAACTGAGAGCGAATAGAGACTTTTGCTTAATCCTCCGACTGACCGTAATCTTGCATGTCTCTTCTGGAGGTTTAGAAACTGTCTAAACAATAGCATCTCGATATGAACTTATTTCTCAGGAAGTCATCTGAGCTGCTTTCCACATTCATTTTACATCTCTATTCTCGTACTGAGTCTATTTTTATTTCACCCGAGTCGTAAATATTAATTCTGATCGTGGTGATTTGATATAATCACAGTTATTTGAGATGACCACAATAATTGTTCAGCATAGTTACTTGAAATAAAATACAATCTAAAATCTTTATATTTCAGCTAGTTAACAAGGCAACATTTCTAATTTTCATTTAGTTTAACTTGATGGACTAAAATAACTAAAACTAAAAATTAATAAAATCTATACAGACATATTAAAAAAAATAATAATAAAAAAAAACACACACAACTGAATTACTAAAACTTTAACTAAAATTAATCTGAAAGGAGAAACTATAAAACTAAAATGTAATTCAATAATAACAAAAACTATAATAGCATCTCAGTTATACAAAAAAAAACACAAAGAAGGGAAATTTAAGAGCTTAAATGTCAAAAACCTATATTATATTATATTATATTACGTTTGAGCTATGAAAGAGAAACATAATATTATATTTGAGCTATGAAAGAGAAACATTATATATTATATTATATTATATTAATAATGATATATGGCTATGAAAGAGAAACATCTGCACAGTTTTGTGTGTTTTCAGTCCTGGTGCAAAAGAAGGCTCTATGGATTTGTAATTCCAGTAGGAAATAAATATAATGGGTCAGAATTATTAATTAATTAAAGCCCGCATGGAGTCTCTGAGTCGCCCGCCAAGCACGTTCTACAAATAGCCTAAATTAGTGCTGGGCGAAAAAATTATATCATATCGAGATTATGATAAAATGTATGTTAATGATGATAAGCGCTGGACATTTTTACTCAATATAGATTAATCTAACCTCCTATCACACAACAGAAATAAATGTTACAACAACCAGTCAGTGCATGTCGCTAATAAGTCTGCGTGAATGCGTGGAGTAGTTTCATCTGATACACAAACTCAGCGTCTGCGTCTCAATATATGAGGACATGAACACATGCACTTCACCTTCAGAGCTGCTCTGAGAGTCACTTCACCAGCTTTATGCCGTTTCATCTGAGAAAAATACCTTCAAATACACGCTGAACCTAAAACTAAAACTAAAACTGAGAGACCTTCACGACAAACCGTCAAAATAAAAGTCTGGTTTAATTTGAAATACTACTGTATACTACAATGCAATTCTCAAAGTAATAATAATGTTATGATTTTTAAGGAATATCATACTATTTTTTATTATTAACATTTTTTATTATTAGTAATTTATACAGTTCTGTTGTGCGGCATCATGTCTGATAAAATAAAATAAATAAATAAAAATGCAGTGATTTGCGATTAATTTTCATTTGATTGCATTTTAAAGGATTAATTAAATTGTTCAAGTTTTATTCAATCATTTCACTAGACACCATTTTTTATGATCAATTTGTACTGAATCTTAAAACATCCATAGTCCATAAGTCCATAAGAAATCAAATGGAAAACACAGAATTTAGGGAAAAATAAAATGCATTTCATGGGGCCCTAAATTAAAACATAGCTCCAAAGTTATGTTTACCTTCATTCTCAAGGTCTAACAAACATGCGGAAAGCAAATATCATGATAAATATCAATATTGTATGATAGCCTATTTTATAAATTTATCTGGAATTTGTGCTCAGTGTGTGATACGTGTTTCACCCCCCCCCCCCCCCCCCAAGGGGACACCCTCTGTGTTCTCGTTCGTCTCGTATATAAATATATATCTTGTATGTCACCTAACAAGGATAAATGGCTTGTTGTGTCTCATTCGACAGACATTCTCCCTGGTTGTCTCCGTCCGTCTCACAGAGACATGCTATTAGGTGAATATTAGCGCATTCCTGCCGTCTGAAGGTGAATCCTGAGCGGTGTGTCTGATTGTCCGCCACTGCTGCTAATGGAGGTGAAGTCGTTATCAGAGCCGTCCATGTGATCCGTGCACCAACACCTCATTATCACCTCCGTTCGGCATGCGGCTCATTCATTAAACCGTCCTTTTACAGCTTTTGAGCATCACCTTTGGTCCCTTTTAGTGCTGGATGTGAGAAACTCTGAGAGAAACGTGACGCAGGGACACCGAACAGCCTGATGATTCGCTGGGATTCAGAAATGAGAAACAAATGGGCCGATTTGGCACACAAACGTCATATTGGCAGCAGTGAGGAAGCCAGGGCTCTTTTAAAGTGACAGAATATTAAAAAAATGATTTCGTCTCCCAGCAGGCCGACAGAAGTCTGCTGATAGTGCTGTTGTCTGGTGTGTTTAACGTCGAGCAGGACGATTCAATTACCTTAAGATCTGGAGAAGCATATTTTACACTGATTCAGGATTGAATGTGTTTTCTGACTGTTAAATTAAATGAGCAACATGCATTTCAGTGATATTTGTTGGCAGAACTTAAAATATGTCTTAATTTTATTCATCATTTTCTTTCAAATATATATATATTTTTCGTGTTAAAATAAAATTCTTAGGTTATGCTCATTACATTAACAGTGGATAAACTACCAGTTAATTGGCTGCTTTTTTTCCATTTTGCAATTAATATCAATGGGAAAATGTGTGTCATTATATACAGTACCATTTGAGGTTGATAGGATTTAAAAAAAAACATAATTATCTTCTGCTCAGCAAGGCTGCATTTACTTAATCAAAAATACAGTAAAAATAGGGAAATATTATTAGAATATAAAACAGCTGTTTTCTATGTGAATCTCTGTTAAACTGTAATGTATTTCCGTGATGCGCAGCTGTATTTTCAGCATCAATACTCCAAGTGTTTAGTGTCACATGATTTTTCAGAAAATCATTCTAATATGCTGATCTGATGCTCAAGAAACATTTCTGATTATTATCAATGCTGAAAACAGTCGTGCTGCACAATATTTCTGTGGAAACCGTGATGCATTTTATTTTTCAGGATTCACAGATGAACAGAAAGTTGCCGAAGAGCAGCTTTGAAATAAAAATAGTCTACATTTATAGATTTCAGTTTACATGCATCTTTGCTGAATAAAAATATGAATTACTTTAAAACTATTTTAATAGTGATGGTTCTTATTTACTTGCTATATTTAAAAGATCGGCCGTTTTGTAAATAAATTATAAATGGTAATATAAAAAATTATACTTTTTTTTGGAAGTTATAATTGCGATATAAAATGATTAAAATCTTTTTTTTAGGAATTATAAATGTTTATACTGTTGCTTTTGATCACTTAATGAATCCTTGCTAATAAATAATAATAATTAATAAATTTTTTTAAGAAATTGATTAAATGATTAAAAAAACTGAATTTTTTTTTGTATTGAATAAAATAAAAGTACTTTTACCGTTTTTTTTCTTGCATCATATATTCTCGCCCTAGTGCATTCTGGGATTGCATTAACAGTCCACTACTTTATTAAAGCTGCAGTCCGTAACTTTTTTTGGTAAAAATTTTTTCGAAAGCAATATTTGAGCAAGTACATAACCATCCATTGTTCAAAACTATTGCCTTACTTTAGCAGATTCACAACGGTTAGCTTATAATAATGTTTTGTAAGTTTGTTAACATTAACAATCTGAGAATAAAGTATAACAATATAATAATTTGCACGGTTCGATGTGATATGAGTAACGAGTTTAGATATAATCACTATGGTTGCACGATTTATTGTAATGCTTAGGGCTGTCACGATTATGAAATTTGGCTGACGATTAATTGTCTAAAAATAGTCACGGTTATTGCGATTAATTGTCTGTTTTAGGACTTTGGAACAACAACTATTTGAAATACTGGAATCTGAGGGTGCAAAAAAAAAAATCTAAATATTGAGAAAATGATCTTTAAAGTTGTTCAAATGAAGTTATTAGCAAAGCATATTACTAATCAAAAATTAAGTTTTTATATTTACAGTAGGAAATTTACAAATATCTTCATGGAACATGATCTTTACTTAAAGGTTCAGTAGGAGGCGATTTAAATTTGTTACTGTCTCTTTGGGGTGTTACAAGCTTTTGGTGCATAAAGAAGATTTGTAAAGTTGAAAAGACTAAAGTCTCAAATCCAAAAAAATATTCTTAATAAAAGTTAAGAGTCAACCAAGCCTAACTAAAACGGCTCGTTCTAACACACCCCAACATGTCTACATCACTATGTGGGAAAATTTATTAGATGTGTCTAGAGCCATTTTATGGAGGACTGTTCTCCTGATCCTGGGAGAGTTGACTACAATGCCGGCTGTTCTGACTCCAAGACTGTAAGTACGTTTTTTATATTTGAAGAATTTTCCACTGACGATTCAAATGCGAATTTTTTGGGCAGTATAGAGTAGCACTTGATGTTTGTCATTTCTCAGATCACAAATACAGACATGGTTATATGTTTACGCGGCGCAATGCAACGCAAAGCGTAAAAAGACAGTATAAGTCATTATAATCCGTAATTATGTCCCCACTGGATGCAACAAATGCCTGGTTTATAATGGGTTAATGTTTTTGTCTCGTCGCTCTGGGCGGGGCCGCCCCCCAAGGCATCACAGTATGTGAGGGCGTAACATTTCCGTCACACGCTTGAGGTATTCGGCCAATCACAACGCACTGGATATCTGGCCAATCAGAGCACCTCGCTTTTCAGAACGATGATCTTTGTAAAAATCGACGCGTTTCAGAAAGCGGGGCATAGAGGAGAAACAATAATGTACAGTATTGGAGAAAATAATGTGTTTTTTTAACCTTAAACCGCATAAACACATTTCATTACACCAAATACACAAAATAATGTTCTTTTTAGCAGCATCATATGACCCCTTTAATATTCTAATGATTTTTGGCATAAAAGAAAAATCAATAACTTTGACCCATACAATGTTATTTGGTTATTGCTACAAATATACCCCAGCGACTTGAGACTGCTTTTGTGCTCCAGGGTCACAAATAAATGATTGGCGCAAAAACATAATCACATTATAAGTGTATGATAAATCCTCCAGCATGTGTTTCTTTTTTCCTCCGTCTTTCCTCGTCCTCTTTCTCAGAGCGGCTGATTTGACAGGCATGTGTCTGACTGATTGTCAGCTGCGCTCCTGACCAGGAGATGTGTCTTTGAGGGCCGGAGGAACGGCTGTCACCGGCCCGATGCTTGTCCTCTGGAGGATTGTGGAGCGCTGGGACTCGCTCACCTGCGTCTGTCTGCCGCTAATGCAATGACATCCGGCCGCCGCGTTTGACTCCGCTGTCCAAATATGACGTGAGCTCAGACTGAAATCACGTCTCGTCCTCTACTTGGCATATAACTGTCTTCTTCAGCGCTCGCGTCTCTCTGCTGATCTTCAATCAGGCTGATGTGAGCGGCTCACCGTGACAAATGTGACCCTGGAGCACAAAACCTCTTAAGTGTCAATTTTTCAAAATCCTCATCTGAAAGATTAATAAATAAGCTTTCCATTGATGTATGGTTTGTTAGGAGAGGACAATATTTGAAAATCTGGAATCTGAGGGTGCAAAAAAAATCTAAATATTGAGAAAATCATCTTTAAAGTTGTTCAAATGAAGTTCTTAGCAATGCATATTACTAATCAAACATTAAGTTTTGATATATTTACAGTAGGACATTTACTAAATATCTTCATGGAACATGATCTTTACTTAATATCCTAATGATTTTTGGCATAAAAGAGAAATGTATAATTGTATGTCTTGCTGAATTCTTGCTACAAATATCCCCCAGCGACTTAACACTGCTTTTGTGCTGCAGGGACACAAATGACCTCACCGAGCCGAAAACATCTACAGTTAAATCCGCTTAAATCAGTAGCAATTAATAGGAATATGTCACCCTTAAATGTACATTTATGTCCTTCTGAACCAGTATGACTCTCTCTTCTGTGAAGCACTAACGTTCAGCAGGATCTATTATAAGTCTTAAAGGGACAGTTCACGTTCGACTGTACAGCAGTAATATATTTCTGTCATAATTTGTTAAAGTTAAACCAAACTTTTATTTTTGACAGGTTGTAGTGAAACATGGCTTGAGATTACTCATATTAACTTTGACAGGCGTCTCCGTTGGTTTCTGCAGGTGTTTTATTTTTTTCCCAGTAAAATCATTTATATAATGATCTAATCCAATCATCTCCTTCCCCTCCGAGACGAGGGTCTCAGTAATGGATCCTTAATGAGGCCTGAGCTCATAACGAGGGTCAGACGCATCTGTGCTGGACCTAATGCACTGATTCCTGCGTTTATTTCAGTAGAAATCATTTGTAACATTATAGATGTCTTTGATCAATTGAATGCATCTTTACTCAATAAACATATTAATTCCTTTAAAAAACAAAAACTCTTGACTGGAATCAGAGGAAGTGAGTTAAAAATGTTAATGCAAGAGGCGTTACAGAGCCTAAAAGTGAACACTTTCAAAATGCAAGTAAACTCAGGCATTGCTGAGGTGTAGGGGACCATTATCACGATAACTTATATTAACTATGACTTTGCCTCACTTAATACTAATTGCCCTGTTTAGTAATAGTTAGTAAGGTAGTTGTTAAGTTTAGGCATGGTGTCATGCAGAATAAGGCATTAATGTGTGCTTTATAAGTACTAATAAACAGCCAATAAATGCAGAATGGTTCTTTAAAAGAAAGTGAAAATTTAAAATGACTTCTAACATGCTGAGGAATGCAATATGGGTATTATTATTATTATTATTATTTATTAGTTTTTATAAAGTTTAAATTAATAATATTGGATTAATAATTTTTGATTTAGATTATTATGAATTAAATAAGTAAGTTAGATTTACAGTGGGGAAAAAAAGTATTTAGTCAGCCATTAATTGTGCGAGTTCTCCCACTTAAAAAGATGAGAGAGGCCTGTAATTTTCATCATAGGTATACCTCAACTATGAGAGACAAAATGAGAAAAAAAAATCCAGAAAATCACATTGTAGGATTTTTAAAGAATTAATTGGTAAATACCTCTGTAAAATAAGTATTTGGTCACCTACAACAAGCAAGATTTCTGGCTCTCACAGACCTGTAACGTCTTCTTTAAGAGGCTCCTCTGTCCTCCACTCGTTACCTGTAGTAATGGCATCTGTTTGAACTTGTTATCAGTATAAAAGACACCTGTCCACAACCTCAAACAGTCACACTCCAAACTCCACCATGGCCAAGACCAAAGAGCTGTCAAAGGACACCAGAAACAAAATTGTAGACCTGCACCAGGCTGGGAAGACTGAATCTGCAATAGGTAAGCAGCTTGGTGTGAAGAAAATCAACTGTGGGAGCAATTATTAGAAAAGGGAAGACATACAAGACCACTGATAATCTCCTCGATCTGGGGCTCCACGCAAGATATCACCCCGTGGGGTCAAAATGATAACAAGAACTGTGAGCAAAAATCCCAGAAACACACGGGGGGACCTAGTGAACGACCTGCAGAGAGCTGGGACCAAAGTAAAAGGCTACCATCAGTAACACACTGCGCCGCAGGGACTCAAATCCTGCAGTGCCAGACGTGTCCCCCTGCTTAAGCCAGTACATGTCCAGGCCCGTATGAAGTTTGCTAGAGAGCATTTGGATGATCCAGAAGAGGATTGGGAGAATGTCATATGGTCAGATGAACCAAAATAGAATTTTGGTTTAAAAAATCAACTTGTCGTGTTTGGAGGAGAAAGAATGCTGAGTGGCATCCAAAGAACACCATACCTACGGTGAAGCATGGGGGTGGAAACATCATGCTTGGGGCTGTTTTTCTGCAAAGGGGACCAGGACGACTGATCCGTGTAAAACGAAAGAATGAATGGGGCCATGTATCGTGAGTTTTTGAGTGAAAACCTCCTTCCATCAGCAAGGGCATTGAAGATGAAACGTGGCTGGGTCTTTCAGCATGACAATGATCCCAAACACACCGCCCGGGCAACGAAGGAGTGGCTTCGTAAGAAGCATTTCAAGGTCCTGGAGTGGCCTAGCCAGTTCCAGATCTCAACCCCATAGAAAATCTTTGGAGGGAGTGAAAATCCGTGTTGCCCAGCGACAGACCCAAAACAATACTACTCTAGAGGAGATCTGCATGGAGGAAAATACCAGCAACAGTGTGTGAAAACATTGTGAAGACTTACAGAAAACGTTTGACCTCTGTCATTGCCAACAACGGGTATATAACAAAGTATTGCGATGAAATTTTGTTATTGACCAAATACCTATTTTCCACCATAATTTGCAAATAATCTTTAAAAATCCCTTTTACAATGTGATTTTCTGGCTTTTGTCTCTCATAGTTGAGGTGAACCTATGATGAAATTACAGGCCCTCTCTCATCTTGTAAGGGGAGCAACTTGCTCAATTGGGGCTGACAGTAAAGACTTTTTTCCCCCCACTGTTTTCCCCAATTTGTTCTGCCTGTTTTTTAATGAAATAATGCACATACAGTTTCATGGTAATAAACTAAAATAAACAAAAAAATTAAAAAAAAAAAAAAAAAAAAATTTAAATAACACAAATTAAATAATAAAATTAAATAATCTATGGCCGATAAATCAACAAGATAAGTGCTCTGTTCACTATGTTTTCTGTTCACTATGATTTCTGTTATCCTTACAAGTGACTCTTCAGGTATTACAGACCTGCTGACGTCACACAGTTTGCCTGGGTTTTTACCCGAGATCTGGCTGGTTGTATAATGTCATGTTGTATAAAGAGTCTAGCAGCAGTCGTAAAGGACATGCCGGCAGATGTTCACCTGAAGAGCAGTTGAGGGAGGTTTGTGTGGTTCTGCGTGTGTTTCGGAGGCAGACTCTCCGCAGGACAAGGCCCGAGCAGATGGAGATGTTTGAGCTTCATTGTTCTCCTGAGTGGAGAATAAACTTGGTTCTGAGGCTGAGAGCGTGTCGGATACTCAGTGGCACAGCCGCCCTGAGGTGACACACATGTCGGCTGAACGCCGCTCTAGATCTCTGACAGAGCGCGAGCATCACGCTGAAGTCATTAAAGCTTTCTGCTGAATCTGTCTCATGTGGGCCGCTGCATCCACACAACCATCCTCACACGGACCGGCGGATCCGACTCTTTATAGTGAGGAGGAGATGGACTAGTGTGTGTGCAGAGCATATCCTACACCTTTTAATCATTTCATGTTATATTGAACTCATAATCAGAGCATACCTTTTAGAAATACCTCATGATTCATGTTGATTTCAGATGATCACGGTTCAAAACGTGTTGAACTCCTTCAACAGCATCTTTCACATAATTACCACAGAAACCCATTTTAACTTGACTTATTTTTGTTTGTTTATTTAATTTTAAATGTATTTAAATGGTCAAAATCAAAGTTATATTAATGTATTTGCATTGGCAGTAGTCAGAGCTTGGCAATAAACATCAAAATACTCTGTTTTCAAAATTATAGCCACAAGTTGAATGTTTTTATGACTTTATGTCATAACCGTCCCTTTTTTTTTTTTTACTTCAAAGATTATTTGGACACTTTGTAGCTCAAGTAATGATCTGATTCTAATTAATAATTCATTCTGTTTAACAAAACATGTAAGCTGAATATTTTTGTTCTCTTGATTAATGGTTTTGTCTCATGTATTTCAGCACACAGTGTTTTTTTAGATTATTATTAACCATTTAGCATTTTAAATGTAATATTGTTTAATTAGCTTTTGTTTTTATATTTTCAATTTCCTTTTTTTTTGGCATTGTGCTTTAGTTTGTTTTAGAATAATTCACTATTAAATATATTTCATAAAATATATTTTAATTATATTATTATAATATTTATAGTATTAAATTTATATAAATTAAATAATATATATAAATAATCTATATATATATATAATAAATCCATTTTTATTTATTTCAATTATATTCTATTTTTTTATTTTAGTTTTTAGTTAATTTTAGTACTTAAACTTATTTTTTTCCTCTTAGTCGCCCAGCAACTTCCTATTTTTCCAAGTTAAGTTTTTAGGTTTTCATCTAGTATTTATGTTTTCTATTTAGTGTCTCTTTATTTCAGTGCCCACAAAAAACACTATTTTTAATGAGTTAAGTAATGTTTTAGATTCACGATAGCATCACCGCGTAGCTGAGTATCAATGTGCTTCACTGCTGAACAGAAATTTAATGACAAACACCTTTAAATTAGCACCTTCAGAGCAAAATTTCTATCATTAATTACGCCCTCGGTTTCCGTTCCAAACCCGTAAGAACCTTCGTTCATCTTTCGAACAATGCCAGATATTTTTTGATGGAACCAACCCGAGAGCTTATCTGACCCCAATTGCATAGACCCGAGTTCCCAAAGGTAGTAAGACAAATCCGTACAATATCCATGTGACAATCAGTG
This sequence comes from Sinocyclocheilus anophthalmus, assembly GCA_018155175.1. Taxonomy (NCBI): domain Eukaryota; kingdom Metazoa; phylum Chordata; class Actinopteri; order Cypriniformes; family Cyprinidae; genus Sinocyclocheilus; species Sinocyclocheilus anophthalmus. Next base: position 22,178 of record JADLZN010007258.1, read on the forward strand.
GCCTCAAACCTCCTTTTTATTAAGCTATTTGTGTGGTGCGCAAGAAAACAAAAATAACGACTTTATATTCAACAAGTTCTTCTCTTCACTGCGCCCCCATACGGCAGGCGTTCAGGATAAAACATCACGAACGGATGAGTCTGGCGCTGGTTTGATTAGTCGTAGCGGAGCCCGTCGGGTCTCCATAGAAACAGCTGCTAATTACTCCGGCTACCGTGTTTAATTGTTAAAGATACGTGTCTAATGAAACATAAATCCTTTGGCAAACAAGCATGTTTGTAATTTTCCCCCCTCCTGAGCTCGATAGAGACAGAAGTGACGAG
>JADLZN010007258.1:27500-60000 GCA_018155175.1 Sinocyclocheilus anophthalmus
GAATGGTTGCTGGGGAATTCTGGTATTGTTTAATGGCTTTGAGGTTTTTTTGTGTGCGGTGTTTGCTACTGTATTTGGTTGCTAAGGGTGGTTTTGAGTGGTTGCTAGTAAGTTCCTAAGAAAAATGGTTTCTAAGTTGTTTTAAGTGTTTTTTGACTTTATATGGTTGCTAAGGTGCATCTCAAAGTGGTGTTTCGTTCCTGAATGTATCTGTTTTTGAACGAATCATTGGAGTCAGTGATTCAATGATCCATTCATGCTTCGTTTCTAAATGAATCAGCTGTTTTGAACGAATCATTTGAATGAGTTGCCGCCACATACCTGGCGGTTTTAGTGTCCCGTTTATTTATCCATGACAGGTCTAAACCAGCCAAGGTAACGCAACAACTCAACACACGCAAAACGTCAGCGTACGGAAGATAGTGAGACGCATCCATCCCCAGCGCGTCACACACCAGATCTCAGACATCAGTGTGTGTGTGTGTGTGTGTGTGTGGGTGGCTGATGTATCATTGACCAAGGTCATTCTCAATTAGGCTGTTTGTTGAGCAGAGCTGCGTGGCGCTGGTTTAATCATGCAGACAATGAAGACAACAGCGACAAAAGCGAAAATAAATGAGCCTCCCTGTTCTCATGCAGACATGCCTGAGCGTTTACGAGTCCCGTCTGCGTCCCGTCACCCTCCCGTTCCATCATAACAGGTTGCTCTTAATATGTCAGTAGTGGCAGGTGTGTTGAATTAGTAAGAAATATCACATTTAAACTGGGAATATTGCCAGCAGCTATAAAGAGTAGCACGTGTCGCACGTTAAATGACAGCGTCCATGACAAATATCCAATATTTGTCTGTTGTGACACGTTTCCAGCCCCGCGGATGGTTGGTTACAAATACAGCTGTAATAAATTGCAATCTGGAGCCATTAGGGTTAATGAATGATTTCTGCCGGGCAAAACCTGCTAATGTCCCGCTGTCAACTTTAGCACACAGAGAGTCACATTGCCGACAGACGCTGTCGTTCATGTCACATGCATTGCAAACTCTCAGTGAAAACCTATGACTTATGTCTGGTTCATCAGTGTGAATGCTGCTTCATATGTGGATTAGTGGGATTTTGGACCAGAGAGATTTTACTTTGGATGTGTAATGTAATAAGAATATGAAATTGTATGTTGCTGATTTTATGTTTCTTGTATGTGTGCTTTGATCCTTTTTATAGCTAGTATCAAGAGCATTTGATATGCACTGCAAAAATTATTTTCTTACTCAATAGTTTTGTCTTGTTTTCCTTGTCTTGTTTCTTAAATCAAGATGCATTTACTTGAGAAGCAAAATGACTTGCGATATTACGGTGTTTTTTCTAAATAAAAATGATCAAAATTAAGTGAGTTTAGTCTTAAAACAAGAATAAAATAGCTGCCAATGGGTAAATAAAAATACATTTAATTCAAAGGGAAAATAAGATAATTTTTTCTGACCCGTTTTTCTTGTTTTAAATATAAAGTCACTTAATTTTCATCTCTTTTTTTTCAGAAAACAAGACTTAATATCTTGTTTAAGTCAATTTTTTCCCTCCTCTCAAGCAAATGTATCTTGATTTCAAGAATTTGTAGATTTTTTTTTAAATACTTAGAAAATTGTGTTTTTTTTTCACATTTTTCACATTTTTATTAAAGTTGAATCTGTTTTTTATTATTTAATTTAAATTTGTGTGGATTTTGAAGATTAATTTATTTGGTATATATTGGTTTTAAATGATTAAGGTTTAGCAATTTTTTTTGTGTGGTTTTTTGTCATAATATACAAAAACTCTAAAAGATGTTCCCAAACAACAAAATTACTAAAACTAATATAACCCTAATAAAACACACCACACACCAACACACACACACACACACAATTTTTACATTGTTACAAAAAAATCAATTTAAAATAAATTGTTTGCACTCGCTGAAGCAAAATTGGTTTTTTTCTAGTTTTTTTTTCTTTCAGTTAATATGTTTTTTTAGTTCAAGTACACAATGTATGGTTTTAATTTGACTTTTCCGTATTTCAGTTCTAGTTACCTATCATCACCGACAGACGCTAGTCTATGGATTTGATAAGTCCACGCAATATATATAGTTTTTTTTTATTTCAGTCCCAAATGTACCAATTCTGTGACATTCATGTTATACAGTAAATTCCATGTTTAAAAGACATTTTATGATTCCCCGTCACAATTTTTCTGCATCATGAATCATAGGCCCTTAATGATGGTGGCAGATAATCTCCAGTATATATTTATATTCATTGTGAAGTGACAGGTGTCCCCTCCTCTCAGACTTCTCATGATATCGATCCTCCTACCTGGTGATCCTGTCCCTCTCTGTCCCCCCTCTCCCCCGCATCGCTCACATAACTCATCACTCACCTCACCTCACTCACTCACTCACCCCACTCACTCACTCACTCACACACACTCCACTCACTTCCTTCCGTACACACTCACTCTCACTAACTCACTTCACACTCCTCACCGGCACATCACCTTCACTTAAAACATCACCACTCACTACCACTCCTCACTCACACTCACTCCACTCACACTCAGCACACCCACCGTCACTCACATCCACCACCAACGCACAAATCCCTCACCGTAAGTACATCACTCACTCCACACTCACTTCACTATCACATCACTCACTCACTACCTCACTCACTCCACTCACTCACTCACACACACGTCACACACTCACTCCGCACGCACTCACTACTCACTCACTCCACTCACTCACTTCACATCACAATCACTCACTCTCACTCACTTCACTCACTCACCTCACTCACTCAATCCCTCACAGCAAGCACTCCACTCACTCTCACTCACTCACTGTCACTCACAGCTACGCACGCGCTCGCATTCGCGGCTCGCCGCGAGGCCGCGCGCACTCAACTCATTCACTCCTCACTCACTCACTCACTCACTCACTCACTCACTCACACAAACACACACACACACAAACACTCACACACACACACTGCATCGCCTCGCAATCGCCAGCACCACTCACTCACTCACTCACTCACTCGCTAGCTCGCTCGCTCGCTCACTCACTCACTCACACACACTCAAACACACACTCACACTCACTCACTCTCTCACACACACACACACACCACTCACACTCACACACACACACCTTAATCCTCACATTCACTCACTCACCTCACACACACTCACTCACTCGCATCGCTCACTAACTCACTCACACTCAACACAACACACTCTCTCTCTCTCACTCACGCTCTCGCTCTCGCTCTCACTCACTCTCGCTCACTCTCGCTCGCTCACTCACATATCCTCTCACACACACACACACCACACACTCACACACACACACCCACTCACCTTACTCACTCACTCACGTCCACACTCACACCACCACCACACCCCTCACTCATCGCATCCACGTCACTCACTACTCACCCTCACTCACTCACTCTCGCTCGCTCGCTCACTCTCACACACTCGCTCACACACTCACTCTCACACACTCGCTCACATGCTCACTCGCTCACACACACACTCTCTCTCTCTCTCTCTCTGTCTCTCTCTCATTTGAGCTGTGACATTTCCATTTCCCTGGAGACGGACTGTGCCAGGCAGTTGCCATAGTAACTCGGTGCTCTTTAAGAAGCTGCCGGCCGACGGAGCGAGCGAACACCTGCTGGCTTCCTGCTAATTGGCTCTTTCTTTTTTCTTTTTCTCTTTCACTCCCACTTTTCTATCTTGCAGTTGAACTTTTTAGGAGTGCGCCGTCTGCGAGTCTCTCTGCTCTCTAATAGTTGACAACAAAAAAAAAAAAATCACTTGGCTGGTTTGAGTAGCACGACGGTTTTTGAATTTTTTTTACTTGCTTTTTTTTTTTTTGTTTTTTCCCGCCTGATCTTCGTGCTGTAACGTGTTTCCAGACTGAGTATAGCGTTATATACAGTGTGTGTGTGTCTGAGACCAAGCGTCCAGTGTGTACATACAGACAAATCATCATTACAGCGCTGGCACTCCAGATAATGTGCAGGATGGATTCATTTTCTCTCCTGGATTCATATTCTCCGCGATCAGCCTCTCGACAGGTGAACGGCCCAAATTGCTTGTCACCTCTGAGCGATAGGAAAATGAGTGTGTCCGGTAAAATCCCCAGACTCCATTTCCCTTCTTCCATTTTCAATTAAGCCTTGCGTATGTTTGTCCCTGACAGCACGCAGCTGTTGACCTGAGAGACATCCGTTACAATTCTGAGATCTCCACGAATCATGAACATAACGGAGGAGCGAAACCGCTGCCAGAATATCACATATTTCCTTTTAGGAACCTTAAAGGAACACTCCACTATTTTTGAAAATAGTGAAACATCTGTAATTGATGTATTTAGTTACATCTATATTTACTCTCCTCTACCCCTTAAACCTGACCTGACCACCAAACCTGCACTATTTCTCTTTAATACATTTGCTTGTTTGTCATGCAATTTTTTTAAAGGTTTCAAAATTGGTTTCATTTTCTTAAAACAAAATATATTTTTTTCTTTCTTTCTTTTGATTTTGGAATGAAATACGAGCCAGATGGTGCCTGCAGAGTTTGTTCAGAGAACTTTTTCCTTGTTAATATGCTGATAGTTGAAGACAAAATTTTTTTTGTGTCTCAATCTTTCTGCTCGGACTCGCTGTGTCTGTCCCCTCTGTGCAGGCAGTGATCTGGGCTTTGAAAAAGCTCTCCTGATGTTTAAATAAATGCTCTGGTTGTGTGACGGAGCCGTGGCTGCAGATCCAGGATCTGTGCCAGTGCAGAATTTCCACTGCTGAACTCGGAGTTTAATGTTTTTTCCTTTTTAAGGACTTTAGCGCAGTAGATTTCTTTTAAGATGTGTCATGGTCTTTTTTTTTAAGCATTTTTATTTGGCCCATTGTATTTTTGCCAATTTCTTTTATTTGTTTTGCTATTTAAAATCCTTTGAACACCCAAATTTGATCATTTTTACATTGGTATAATTTTTTACTAAATATTATTTCTTCTATTTGTAACTTTTTATTCTTTATACAAAAAAATACTGTTAAAAAAAAAAATTCTGTAAAGGCTTAACACACTGTAATTATGAAAAGTGCTGTTAAATAAACAATAGTAGTGGTTTTTAATTAATATTTGGAATCAAGTTTTTACTTTTAATATTTTTTTATTTAATTTTTACATTTTTTGAAAGTTCGTGAGCATTTTTTTTTTTTTTTTTTTTTTTTGTATTTTTTATTTTTTTGGATATAAATTTTGTAATTTTATGGAGTTTGTTAGTTTTTTGTTTTTGGTTATTTTAGTAACATCACGTTAAACTAAATTTAAAATGAAGCTGTTCACTGCTGAAACTAAATAGTTTTTTGTTTTTTCACTATTTTATTTTATTTCAGTGAAAACTTGTTGTTTTTTTTATTTCAAATAATGAAAATATTTTTAAATGGTTTTAATTTTAGTTTAAGTTTTACTTGACTATAATAACCCTGGAGTAATACACCCTATTTTTAAATTTCCCTTTTTATACAGATATTTAAATTTTTAATTATCTCTACCTATATAGATATATATATAATTAGCATAAACACAATTTAAAAGAGAAAAAAGTAATACAAAAATAACCAATTAAACAATGAATAAATAGTATTAGTTCTAAAATAAATGAAATGTTTTTTTAAATGTTTTGTTAATTTAAGTTCAGTATTCGTATTAGTTATCATCATAACCCTGGATGATACACCCTATTATTTTTTAAATAGAAAATTTTCTAATTTTTTAAAATTTAATATTTCTCTTTTTTAAATAAAATTTAATTATTATAATATTTTTTTTTTTTTTAGCATAATAACTTTTTAAATAGAAAAAAATAAGTAACATAAGTAAAAATAAACTAGAATCATAATAATTTTCTGAGGTTGTTAATTCCTTTTTCCCCACCTTTCCTCTCCTGGATGTGATGCTGATTTCATTTAGAGATGTTTTAGCTGCATTATCCTCTCACCAGTGTTCATCAGCTGTGTCATGTTTCCACGACAGACTCACATCTGTGCCGTTACACCTCAGTGTTTGGCTATCTTCCGCCGGCCTTAACGCGGCCCGCTAACAGAGCTGCATGTGTTTTCACACTGCTGCTTCCACGTACTGTTTATTTTTAGCCTCCACGGCTAATCAGTGTGAACTGGAGTAAAACCACCGGCGCAAACAGTGAACATTAGCACACATGCACTAATGAGGGTGGGATCGGAGGAGCAGGCGCGTGAGGGTGTTTGCATGTTCAACTCAGAACAGGGGGGTATTCCAGAAGCATGTTAGGGTTTTCAGATACGAGGAGTGAATAAACCTCAGCTTTCCGTTTTTCCAAAACGGATGTTACGTTCAGGGGTACAAGTACCATGCACCTTGGCTCTCTGAAGTACCTGAGTTTCCTGGTTTGTTTCCTTCAAGCGCACGTGTTTGTCACGACGATCCCTTCAGTGGGCGTGACATATGCGCCAAACATTATACAATTTGCCAATAATCTTTATGTATAGAGCCTACTATATAATATAGTTGGTATGATATGGTTTAATTAGTAAAGCGCTAATTAAAGTAATACCGCTAAGTACCTATATCTCTAAGAAATGGGGTGGTTATTATATTTTATTTTATTGGCAATAATTAACAGTTATAAAAACCTATTATACAAGGTAATGTTTAAATTTATCTTAAATATTATATGAGAGTGTATTTTGCAAAAACAGATAACATCCGTTTTGGTTAAATTGTCAAAAAATCTGTTTTTAATGACCTTATCATGTTTTTTATTGTGTTAGTTAGCTGTATTTTTTTTTTTACTTAATCAAAATAACCCAAATGCAGTTTGATTGAGATTAACTGGAACGCACAATGAAAAAACATGAATTTTGAAAATTGTTAAAAACGGAGTTAACTGTTTTTGCAAATGAACTCTTCAAATATCAATTTATTAACTTTTATTAATCATCTCGCACGTGGATCGGCATTTTCTATAATGTATTTCTATAATAAAAAATACATATCTGATATGACTTAATATATAATTATCATCACACAAACAATATAATTCATATTCTCAAGGATTAAAGATTAAACGGAGAATAAAAATTAAAATGATTGCACATCCATCAGGTAGGTGGCGATATGCACTAAGCATGTAAACGAGCATTGAACAAAAGAAGAAGAAAGAAACAGCATGGCGTGCTTTTTCTTAGCGTCCGTTTCAATAGCGACTCGTCGATTCGTCGCTCTGTTGAGAATGTCTTGAGTCTTAACCAGGAACATAGTCTGAGTTGAGTAAACTTACTCCCGGACGCGTTTTTGGAGCCACATGCCTCGAGTAAGCAAGGTTTGGGGTTAATCGAGCGAAAGTTCAAGGGTTTAGCTGACGGTAAATTAACCGTGCTTTCTGGAAAACACCCGATGACCGCGTCTGGAAACACTGGGTTATTGGTGTCAACAAACGCTGCTGTCGCTCAGATTCTGATTAGAGTTTCACGGTCCCTTGATCCGGACATGAAGCACTGTACTTTACGGGTCACCATCCTAATAATCATCTTTAAACTGCCTTACAGTATCATTTAAAGAACGTATTATATCACACAGTACCAGGATGAATTCCATGAAGAAATGTCCTTATGTCTATCCGTCTGTGAGCAGATATATTAGGGATCCGCTGATAGACGCAGCTTTTTCAAATGCTCCCGTGTGTGTCTAAGCGCTCGGTGAAGAGCGTTGTAGCCAATCACAGACACATCTGTTGAGCGCTTGAGCACAATGACCAATCAGAGCGGTTTAAGAATCCGCTCAAAACGCTAGCGGGAAATGCTGGTATCGTCACATTTTAAAAATTTCAGTACCGACATCGGTACTTTTGACAACACTATTACCATATTTTACATTTATATAAATAAATGTAAAAAATGTTGATAACATTTTATCAAAAAAAATCTATACTTTTATTGTGAACAATTAAAAAGTAATATAAAGTAGTTATTATTATTATTATTTTATTATTAAGGAACTTGTCTTGTGGGAATTTACCCTGGTATTTGGGTGAAAATATTTTTGGTTTATGTATTTTACCTTAATTTATTAACTTTATCATACTTTCAATTTATTAGTTTTATACTTTTTTTCTAGTAATAACGTAATCTATTGATATTATTATTAGCTGTAAAATACAATGCTATTGGTTTTTATTTCTATTTGGGCTCTCAACCAATTAATTGCGATTAATCGTATCCAAAATAAGTTGTGTTTTTTGGCAAATATGTTACTGTGTATACGTTTATAATTATATATAAATACACACAACATACTTTGTGTATCTGATATATAATATATCTTACTATTTAGTATCATATAAATAAGAATAGGCCTTTTTAATTATAATATAAAAAATTGGGGGGGGTGGGATGTTCTGCATATAGCATGTTTTGTTGTGTGTGTATGTATTTATTTATACATATAAATTTACACAGTACACATATATTATTTAAACACAAACTTTTCTTTTTGGATGCGATTTAATCGCGATTAATCGTGTGACAGCCCTAATTTCTATTAAAGGACATTTCTTTTGGGATTCACCTTGGTATTGTGTGGTTACTATATTTCATATTTATATAAATACATGGTAAAAATATGGCAATCCTGATAAATATGGTAGAAAAACCATCACATAATAAATAGTGTACATAAATACGAATTATGGGCTTTTTTTTTGTGTGAAATACACTCACCGCGGTATCTCCATCTGATGGTATGGTAACTGTTATGGCCTTTATAAGAGAAACGCTGATGGTCAGGTTTGTGTGCAGAGATACAAACTCCTTTGCTCAGGTCAAAGCTAATGAACTGTCTGATATGAGGCATCGCAGCCATTTTTAGCCGCCACCTTAAAGGCGTCTGCTTAGATGCTCCTGCTTGATGAGACAGTTTGCCCTAAGTAGCGTTCGATCATGTTTCTGGCCTGTCTCTGAGAGAATGAGACATTAAGGTGGGCATCTGTGACCATCGCTGTCTGTCAGCCGAGCTCCATAAACTCACACGAGGTGTCACGGTAAAATATGTGCCCTCATCTAGTTCACATTCATTCTCTCTGCTCTTTATTCGGGCCTCATCCGTAACCATAATGCACCTGCATGCTCGCGGAGGCGTCTGGCTTTGAGAGACACACTGGTTATTTGTCACGGCGTCTGCATTGAGACGGGAGACGCTCGCTAACGTGTGTCTGTATTAGTTTGTTTGAGCTGAGATGGACGTGTTTGTTTGTATCAGTGCTGGTATGAGAGTCCAGCTCACGATGAAGAGCAGCGTATTTCCTCAGCTCCAGGTTAAAAAAATATTATATTGAATATATTTATTATTAGTAGTAGTACAGTATACAGTATCAATATAATTAATATAAATCGATTTATTTTATATACAAATGTCCCTAAAAATAAAAAAATTATATATATATATTCTAAAGAAATTATTTTTATTAGTGAAATATCAATAATAAAGTTGAGTAATAAACATTAAATATTTATATACGTTAAAAATATGTATTTTATCTATTATACGTTATATTTATGTCATGTATCTATATTTCAATAATAATATCAATTCTAAAAATAAAATAATTATGTTGATAAAACTCACATATCCACGATTCCACAGCACTCCGTGCCTCATGACATCTTGAGAAGACAAAACTAGACAAATCCCGCATTTAAGTATGCTTTTACTCAAATACATATAGTCCCAATAATCCTAATAAGCCTCCCCCAGTGAAAAAGTGCATCTGCTGGTGTCTCCCGCATCAAAATCCAGCCACATATGTGTTCAGAGCTGTTTAAACGCAGCTTGATCTGTGCAGATTTCTCTCCTGATTCACACCAGAACACTTTTTTCACTGGAGGAAGCGTTATTATTATAGATTATGGACTCATGTTTTAGTTACAAACGTCTTAATGCTGGGTTTGTCTCAGCTTTTGTCTTCTCCAGACGTTAACTGATGGACTGGAGTGCTGTGAATTACTTGTGGATTATTGTGAAGTTTATCAGCTGTTTGTCTCTCATTCTGCCGTCACACCCATTCACTGCATTGGTGAGCAAGTGATGCAATGCTACATTTTCTCCAAATCTGTTCCGATGAAGAAAAAAACTCATCCTCCTAGTTTTGTGTTTTGGTGGTGAGGTGTAATCTAAGTCTTTTATAGAACGATTGTAACAAGAAAAAAGGAGCAACCGGTAGTTTGTATAGGCTGTTGTCAGCAGAGTTTTTTTTTTTTGTGTGTGTGTGTGTGTGTGTTGTGCTGTTGTTAGGCAGGAGTGTGGCTGATGTAATCCGCTGCAACATTTCTCCAGTCGTGTTCTTCTCCTCACACACACTGTCACTGTCTGTAATGCAGTTAACTTCAGCCTCTCGTCAAGATCACGACACACACACACACACACACACACGTCCTCTTTCCTTTTCGTGTCATGTGTTAAAAGCGTTATCCTCTCAGAGATCTTCATCTGCAGCACCGATGACGTTTCCACATGAGTTCAGTCATGGTCTGAAGGAGTTTTTCTCTGTGTTTGAGTCGCTCAGGTTTAGAAACGGACGAGATTGTTCAAGTGTTTTTCTCCTCTGTTCCATTAGCTGCTGTTGTACAGAGACGGCGAGAGCTGAGGGCAGATGCTGAGACAGACAGACAGATGATCCGGGGATGTTTTTTTAACACATTACAATTCGTAATTCTCTTTTCTTCTTTTGATCAGATTAGATGATGATGTTTTGAGTCTCTCTCTCTCTCTCTCTCTCTCTCTCTCTCTCTCACACACTGGGCCTGTGTCTCTCGCCCTTCAGGTACAGGAGCGTCTTTGTTGGCTCGTGATTCACCGCTGACCTTTCCATCATTGAATTAGTGCGGACGATGAGAAACCAGAGCGTATCACACACCCGTTACCACCATCATCACAGTTTTAAAACACTCTGCTTTTGTTGCTAGTTTAATTAACTGATATCTCGCCTCATTGAACCTTTAATGATTTATTCTTCCTCAGATTAAAATATTTGTGCATTTTCTTTTTTTGGTTGCAGCAGAAAGCGAGTGGGGAAGTGGCTGATGACGCACCTTTAATGATTGTTTAATTAAACCCATCAGCATTTGTCAGAGCTGAGTTTATTAGGTTTTTTAGTTGCTTAGGTTTGAGGTCATCTAGATGCTATTATACGACTAAAGGTTAAGGACGTATTTACATTTCAAATGCACATTGATAATAATCAGAAATGTTTCTCGAGCAGCAGGAGCACATATAGACTGATTGTCAACTGATCTTTCTGAAGCGCATTGACACTGAAACTGGCGAATGAAGGCTGACTACAGCTGCGCCTCACAGAAATACATTACATTTAACACACTGTCATAGAAAACAGCTGTTTTACATTTTAATAATATTTCATAATTTTTTACTGAATTTTTGATCAAGTAAATGCCTTGGTGAGCAGAAGAGACTTCTTTCAAATCATTAAAAAATGTTATTGAGCCTAAACTTTAAATTGTATATATCATATTATATGCTTCACAAAAATACAATAACATTTATAAAAATACAATATAAATAACAATATATTATCTAAAAATAAAGTAAAAATTAGCAATACATATTTTTTTATAATAGAATGGTTTCAAATTCAAATTTGTGAAATTGGCCCAGAACCATTTGCTTAAAAGTGTTATTTATATCTTTTATAACAATATAAAGTTTTGGCAAACTTGACAAACAAAGGCAAAAAAAAAAAAATCAGGCTATTTTTAGGATCGTATATCTACATTCTTCCTCTTCTTATTACTAACTAATAATAATAGCAATTTTGCAGACCTGTTAATTCTAATTTTGCCAGTGTTAGTTTGAAATGCTATCTCTGCTACTGTCCTTTGTTTTTACTACACCTATACTATCATATACTGAAAATTATATATTACAATATATGCTAATTATTAATCATAATACCATATAAATACAATGTTCATTTTTGCAGTCTGTACATTTTTATTAATTTCACCGAACTATTAATTTTAAATATGTATACTCTGCATGGCATTTTTTTTATTATTATTTGATGAGATCGATATTGTATATACATAGGTTTTGTCCAATCAATTGGAGACTGATTAGCAATAGCAAGGAACAAATACTGGTTTATCTTCAGTATTTAAAATCCTTTAGCAGTCATCATTTCATCGTGAGTTGGGTTGTGTGTTCGGTGTCTGGATTGTTTTGGTTAGTGTTAGTTGGGTTAGTGGACTAGTTCAGCTCCGTTCAGCTCAGATCGCGGTCGCACAGATGAAGTTATTCAGTGCGTGTCTGGAGCCTGTGGGTGAATAAAGGTCAGCGTCTCTCCTCTGCATGCGCCGTATCATACTTTACCTTTAATACTCGCATGGCCTTATTTTCCTGATGTGCTTATCAAGCACTGCGCGGTAAACCCGCTTAATGTGCGTTTCTGAAAATCAAGTGGACGAAAGAGCCTAATGGGAGCGAGTAGAGAAAGTAGACGGTTTTCCTCGTTCTTCTTGCTTGTGTTTGCGATATGTCCCTTTTTCCTATCTTGTTCACTCCTGCTCACCCTCTCACTGCCCCAGGGGTGATTAAAACACACACACACACACACTCACACCCACTCTCTCTCTCACACACACACACACACAAAGACACAAACACACACACACACACACAGGGAGAACACACACACACACACCACACCACACTCTCTCTCTCTCTCTCTCTGCTCTCTCACACACACACCTCACACTCTCTCTTCCTCTCTCTCACACACACACACACACACACAGAGACCCACACAAACCACACCACACACACACACAGAGAACACAAACCCACACACCACACAGAGCGAGACCAACACACAAGACACACCACACCAACTAACATATACACAACCCACACATCACACTCCATCACACATAAGATAAGACCGCCCCCCCCTACAACAGAGATACAAACACACACACACAGAGAGAGACATACACACACACACACACACACCACACACAACACAACACAACACAACACAAAACACAACACCCACACCACAACACCACACAGAGACACAACCCACACACAGCAGGTACACACAACACACAGACACACACACACACACATAGAGACACATACACACACAGATATACAAAACATCACAACACGAGAGAGATACACACAAACACACACAAAACACACACACACAAAACACACAACACACACACACACAAAAAAACACACACACATAGAGGACAACCCCACACACAGAGATCAAACACACCCCAACCGAGAGACACACACACACAACCCACCCACACAGATCGAGAGACACACCATCCCCACACGACACCGAAACACACACAGAGACACAAACACACACACACACAGAGAGACACACACACACAGAGACACAAACACACACACACACACACAGATGTATTTATATTTACGAAAACAGAATTACCGTAAAAATACACCACGGTTTATAGAAATACTATGGTATTTTGGATGCTACCATAGCGGTTATATCATAGTGTTTTCATATTTCGAAAAATTGACACTTAAGACTAGTTTTGAGGTCCAGGGTCACATTTAAAATAAAAACAAAAACTACTAAAAATAAAAAAAATTAAAAAAAACATAAAGATTTCTGAAACTTTAAAATACTCTAAACTAAAATTGAAAATAAACAAATAAATAAAATAGAATAGAAACAAAATAGGAAAATATTAATAATAGTAGCTCAATAATACTAAAATAGCACTGCAAGTGGGCTGCATTAAGGCTAATGGTGAAGTAGTGAAGTGAAATGTTAAGTGCAGGTGTCCAAACGTCTCGTCTTTATCTGGGACAGTTTTTTGGCACGCGTGGAAAGGTTTGCGTAGCTGCAGAGGTGAACTCAAGTCAAGCCTCCTTCATGCTGATTGGCTGCTGCTCTTCTGGGAGTCGTCCCAGTTTTTTCACTCTACGCTCAGCCAATCAAAGGTGAGCAATGTCAGCAATGTGCAATGCGACTGGCCGCTCTGATGCTGGGCCAATCCGCCTGTCCAATCAGTGTTCTAGATTTCCCAGCTTGCATTGCAGCAGCGTGTGTGATGTTTACATCAGCGAAACTGTGCTCCGTTTACAATATCAGCGTGGCTTTTGCCTTCGTGTTTATTGTGTGAAACATTAGCGTGGCTGTAACTCTATGAGCGCTGCTTTATCGTCTTTGTGTTCACACACGTTTATACAGCATTTCTGACTATAGATTTATGTGTTTGTTCTTATTGAAGGGGTTTGTAAGCTCTTCTGTGTACTGAAAACATTATAGTAAATGTATTAGGGTTAGAATATGGAATAAATCATAACAAAACTGTGACAGAAAACACTGAATCTGTCAGAGAGAAGAGACAGGACAACTTTTATAATCTACGTTCAAAGTTCAAGCTTTTGTTTTTTTATTAGTTTTTCTTTTTTATATATATTATTGAGCTTATTTTTATTTATCAAGTTTGTAATGTTAGTATTCAACTTCAGCTTATTTTTTATTTGTATTTTATTTTAATTTATTATACTTCTAATTTATGTCTTACATTTGTTTTTTTAAGTTTGTATATATATATATATAGAAAGATCGATGCATGTATAGTATAGCTTTTATTTTTGTACTTTTAGTTTTCATTTTTATTTTACTTTAAGTTTTAGTAATTGTATGTGCTTTTGTAATTTCTGTTTTTTAACAATTTATTAATTGAGTTGTATTCGTGTAGTATTTTATTGCTTCAACTTATCATATTTATTTCTGTAACATGAACTAAAATTTTTTTTTAACAAAAAAAAAAAAGGGGGGCCTTTATAAGGTCAAGTTTTTTATAGTATTATATTTTATTTCCGCTTCATTTCAGGATGATTTTCACGTCGTACTGAACTCTTTCAGACATTAGCAGGATGGTTTTCGTTGAATTAACTTTAAATGTTTGAAATTCCTTAGCATAATACAAAACGAATATAATAGACAAAAGTGAGTCAATAGTTGTCATGCAGTAAGAATGTAAATCATACAATTAATGCAATTGTTGCGTGTCTCCAATTGAACAATTATTTTAGCATTATTTATAGTTATTTATATCTTGAAGTAGCTTTTATTTTTATCTTCTGCTCACCACGGCTGCATTTACTTGATTAAAAATACAATAAAAACAGTAAAAATGTGAAATAATATTGCAATTTAAAATAACAGTTTTCTAAGTGAATATCTGTTAAACTGTAATGTATTTCTGTGATGCGCAGCTGTATTTTCAGCATCATTCCTCCAGTCTTCAGTGTCACATGATCTTCAGAAATCAATTGTGAGCAGTGTTATTTTTGTTGATATATTAGTGTAGATTTTGCTAAAATGTTGAATTAGATTTTATTTTTATATTTTCTATTTTCACTGTAAATTTAGTTAAAGTGTTTAGTAATTTGTATGTGTTTTGTTATTTATGTTTAGATATATATATATAATATATAGGTTTGTTCATGTTTTTATGTTATTTTAGTTTTAAAGAGATGATGAGAAAGCTGTCTTGGCAGACTCGTTTTTTATTTTATTTTATTTCAGTTAACATGTATGACAGCTCATGGCGATGGTCTGCGTCTGGTGTAAATGCTGTGATTTATTTCACACCAGGGTTTTTAAACTGAATGAAAATGTCCTCACACTTTGCATCAGGAATGTGTATTTATGCCATACTGTGACTCTTAAGGGTCATACGTGCTCTAAAAACAGTCAAACGCTGGTGTTCAGTGACGGCTACACTCGTGGGAGTCTGTGATTCATCATAAAGTGACTTGTGTTTCTGGTTAACGATGACCTTTCACCTCAGTGCACTCACTTTAGGTTTTAGGTTCTTCCCAAAGCATCCTAATGGAGTCCGACTGACTCACAAACATACAGTATTTACATGAAACACGTGTCTGATGTCTCTACACGGATCCTGTAGCAGCTCCGGCTCGTTTCATCACACGCCTCACTAACCAGCACATGTTTTATTCATTTGTGTGTGTCTGTGTGAGTGTGTGTCTGTATGTGTCTGTGTCTGTCTGTGTCTGTCAGTATCTGTGTGTCGGTGTCTGTGTGAGTGTCTGTGTCTGTCTGTGTGAGTGTCTGTGTGTGTGTGTGTGTGTGTGTTTTTGTGTGTGTCTGTCTGTGTCTGTGAGAGTGTATGTGTGTCTGTGTCTGTCTGTGTCTGCGTGTATGTTTGTGTGTCTCTGCATGTGTGTGTGTGTGTGTCGGTTCGTGTGAGGTGTCGGTGTCGGGCTGTTATGTCGTCTGTCGTCTGTGTGTGTGAGGTTGTGTGTATGTGTATGTGTGAAGGTGTCTGTGTCATGTGTACGTGAGTGTCTGAGTTCTGGTGTGGCTGTGTGTGGTGTGTGTGTGTGTGGTGGGTGTGTGTTGTGTGTGTGTGTGTGGTGTGGGTGTGGTGTGTGTGTGTGTGGGTGTGTGTTGTGTGTGTGTGAGTGCGTGGGGGTCTGAGGAGTGTTATGTGTCTGTCTGTGTCGTGGGTGGTGTCTGTCTGGAGAGGTATGTGTGTCTGTGTCTGTGTGAGTGGGTCATGTGTCTGTCTGTGTGAGTCTGTGTGTTCTGTGTGGGTGTGTGGGTGTGTGTGTGTCTGTCTGTCTGTGTCTGTCTGTGTGTGTGTGTGTCTGTCTGTGAGAGGTCTGTGTGTCTTGGGTGGGTGCTGCGTGGGGTGTGTCGTCTCGTGTGGTCCGTGTGTCTGTGTGGTGTGTGGTGTGTGGGTGAATGCGCCGTTATGTCTGTCTGTCTGTGTCTGTATGTGTGTTGTATGTCTGTGTGTGTGTGTGTGGGGGTGTGTTGTGGAATGCGCGGCTGTCTGTCTGATGGTATGGGGTGTGTGTGTGAGTGTGTGGAGTGTGTGTGTGTGTGTCTGTGTGGTGTGTGTGTGGGTGTGTGTGTTGTGTGTTGTCTGTGCGGAGTGTCTGTTGTGTATGCTGTGTGTGTGCCTGCGTTGCGTGTGTGAGTGGTGTCTGGTCTGTGTGTGTGTGTGGGGTGTGGTGTGTGTGTGTGTGTGTGTGTGCTAGTGTGTGTGTGTGTGTGTGTGTTGTGTGTGTTTGTGTGTGTTGTATTGTGTGTGTGTGTGTTGTGTGTGTGTCTGTCTGTCTGTCTGTGTCTGTCTGTGGAGGTTGAGTCGTGTCTGTGTCTGTGTGTGTGGTGAGAGGAGAGAAAAGAGAGAGAGAGAGAGAGAGTTGATGAACTGGTACACACAGTCCTGACACAAGAAACCACACACAACACTACAAGTGCTTTTAATGAGCAACAACACACACAATTTCACCTGTGCACTGTTAAATTGACTGTAAAACACTGGCAGAGGATCTTCACTGTAATTAATACAGTCGCTGTATTTCAGGCATGATGGGATTGTTATAAGATTTACATTCAAATATATTTAAATCTGATGCGTCATGCAGGGACTTTGACTGTTTTTCAGTAGAAATTATGTTGACTCATGTTAAATATAATATAGATTTTTATTATAAGGTATAAAGTATATATAGGAGGCTTTTTAGAGGCAAAGTGAAACTGTACAGTAGAAGTCAGTAAGACTTTTTAAATGTTTTTGAATAAAGTCTTTTCTGCTCACCATGGCTGCATTTATTTGATCAAAAATACTGTAAAATTGTGAAATATTATTCCAATTTAAAACAGCTGTTTTCTATGTGGATATCTGTTAAACTGTAATGTATTTCTGTGGTGCGCAGCTGTATTTTCAGCATCATTCCTCCAGTCTTGTGTTTTTTTTTTCAAGGGGTCACCATGATCTTCAGAAATCATTATAATATGCTGATCTGCTGCTCGAGAAACATTTCTGATTATTATCAATGTTGAAAACAGTCGTGTTGCACAATATTTCTGTGGAAACTGTGATTAATTTTATTTTTCAGGATTCACAGATGAATAGAAAGTTCAGAAGAACGGCATTTATTTGAAATATAAATCTTTTGTAACATTATAAATGTCTTTACTGTCAATTTTGATCAATTTAATGCATCCTTATTAAATAAAAAATATTAATTTCTTTCCCCAAAAAATCGTACTGACCCCAAACTATTAAACAGAAGTGTACAGTTAACAGGTTTTTACTGTAGTATTTTTGCATGATTTTTTTGTGTGAAATTACTAACATTTTTACAGTGTTTTTCATTATTATTATTTAATCAGTTTACAAAAGGAAATTGAATGAGAATCATACTGACATTACTAACTCTGTCTGTCTGCTAGTTAAAGGCAGCCGAACTCTAATGTGTAGTTTCATTAGAGCTGCTTTAATTAAATGACTCGTTAAAGGCTCATAGAGCAAATGATGTGGAACACTAAACAGACAGCAGATATACTGCAGTTCTTTGTGTTTTATAGGGCACTGATGTACACATGTACAGATGAAGGACGAGACAGAAAAGAGACGCTTGTTTCTGTTCTTCAGTTCATTGTTGAACAGATGAATATGCGTATGAATCATCTGATGTGTCATAGTTGCTCAGAAGTTGCTTGTTCATAGTGTTCTGTGTGCCGAGGCGACATTGATACAGGCGTGAGACGCTGCTCTCGTCGTCTTTTCATCCGTGATTCAGCAGATATTTCTCATTGTTTCATTGGCAGCGCTCTGCGTAGCAGGATATGGTTCCCGGCCTCACGTTATCTGTACGGGGCGTCGAGCAGACATAATTAACTTTAGTTAATTAGCCATTGGATGAATAGAGCAATCATTAATCATTAAAACCTCCCCGGTGAATCCTGACGCTGTGAAACACACAGAAGCGTCTGAATCAGAGGACACAGGCGTCTGTGAACCGAACTTATGATGCCTAAATATTCACTCAAATTTTGCTTTTGAGTTTTAAGAGTGATACTCGTGAAAACTTGCTCAGGTCAGATTTTACATCAAATAAAATTAAAAAAGAAAAGAAAGAAAATTATCTTTATGTATTTAATTGTGCATTTCCCCCAAAGTTCTCATTACTTTAATGTGTCCAAATATGATATGTTTTTGAGATGTTTTGAGTCATTTTTATGTATTAATTTTTTATGTATTTTAAAATAGATTTTATTTAAATATTTTTAAAATTTTTTATGCAAAATTTAATACTGAATAAACTATAAAAATGTTTTTATTTAAATCATTTAAACCCCCAGCAATATATGGTAATATTTATGACTCTAAAAATTTTTTATTCAAATAATTTTTTTTGCAGGTTTGATAAATTAAAGGTAGTACTGCTAATACTAAAATAAGATATAAAAATGTAAGTATTTTTAATATTTTGTATGCAGTTTAATAAATAAAATGCTGCAATAAACTATAAAAATATTTTTATTTTAAATGTTTTAATGCAATTTAATAAAGTCAGTACTGCTAAATCTGCAATAAGCTATATAACATATTATTATTTAAATCATTTTATGGAGTTTAATAAAGATTGTAAACTAATACTGCAATAAGCTATAATATCTATTTTATAAATATTTTAAAGCATTTTAATCAATTAAAGATGCTGCCATTAATAACAGCATGATGTATAAATAGTGCAATTGAAAAGTAAATCTCATTTTTTTAATTTTGCATTGCACTAAAGGAGTTTGGGGTGAAGATGTGAATTTGAGTTTATTTTCTTCTGTCCATCAGGATCAGGATCATGTCTGTGACGCAGAGATCAGCTGCTGTTTTATTCTCTTTCAAGAGTCACACGTTCCTTTAATAATACAATATAGTTAACAGATGCATAATTCATTTTGTCTTCTGTGAAATATTAAATATGGATATGTTGCATTGTGTGTATGTGTATATATATATACATATATATTATATATATAGTGTGTGAGGGTGTCGTCTGTCTGTCTGTGTGTGTGTGTCTCATGTGTGTGTCTGTGAGTGGTGTGTGTCTGTCTGTGGTGCGTGTGATGTGTGTGTGTGTGTGTGTGTGTGTGTTGTCTGGGTGTCTGTGGTCCTGTCTGGGTGTGAATGTCTGTGTGTGTTCGTCGTGTCTGTCTGTCTGTGTGGTGTGTGTGTGTGTGTGTGCTGTGGAGTGGTCTGTCTGGTGTGTTTGGTCTGTGTGTGTCTGTGAGGTGGTGTGTGTCTGTGTGGGTGGTGTGTGTGTCTGTGGTGTCTGTGAGTGTGGTGGTCTGTCTGTGTTTGTTTGTGTTGTGTGTGTGTTGTGTGTGTGTGTCTGTGTGTCTGTCTATCTGTCCGTGTGTGTCTGTGTGTGTGTGTGTGTCTGTCTGTGTCTGTCTGTCTGTGTGAGTGAGTCTGTCTGTGTGTGTGTGTGTCTGTCTGTGTGTGTGTGTGTGTCTGTATGTGTCTGTGTGTGTGTGTGTGTGTGTGTCTGTGTGTGTGTGTGTGTGTGTGTGTCGGTGTGTGAGTGTGTGTGTGTTCTGCCTGTCTGTGTTTGTCTGTCTGTCTGTCTGTCTGTATGTGTCTGTCTGTCTGTGTGTTGTGTGTGGGTTGTGTGTGAGTGGTCTTCGGTATGTGTTGTCGAGTGTGTCTGTGGTGTGTGTCTGTGGGGGTCTGTGAGTGGGGGTATGTGTGTGCGTGTGTGTCTGTCTGTGTGTGTGTGTGGGTTGTGTGTGGGGGTCTGTGTCTGGTCTGTGTGTGTGTGGTCTGTCTGTCTGTGTGTGCCGGTCTGTCTATCTAGTGATTGTACGAGTGTGAGTGTGTCTGTGTGTGTCTGTCTGTTTGTGTGTGTGTGTGTGTGAGTGTGTCGTGTGTGTGTGTGTGTGTCTGTCTGGTGTGTGTGTGTGTGTGTGTCAGTGTTTTTGGTGGCGGTCTATGTCTGTCTGTGTGTCTGTGAGTGTGAGTGTGTCTGTGAGTGTGTGTGTGTGTGTGTCTGTCTGTGTGTGTCTGTGTGTCTGTGAGTGTGAGTGTGTCTGTGAGTGTGTGTGTGTGTGTGTCTGTCTGTGTGTGTCTGTGTGTGTGAGTGTGTGAGTGAGTGAGTGTGTTCTGTTTTGTGGCTGAAAAGGCTTCTGGAAATACAGAGCACATTTTCTGTGAAAAATTTTCGTGACTGATGTGCAGCTCAGTCTGTGTTCTCACACTGAGCTGTTGTTTTGGGTGTTGTCTGTGTGTTGAACAGGAGCAAACGTCCGCGGCTAACTGTTGCTAATCGCAGTAAGCTGTTCCCTGTCCGCGCAGACCTGCGTCTGCCAATCACCGCAGCCTCTGCCGCTGTCATGGCGATGCTTGCATAAATTAGCATTAATTTGCATAAGATGCTTGTTTTGCAGTCTCTCAACAAATGGCATATTCTCTTTCTTTATCACTCTTTATCTCTCTTTCCTGTTTCAGTCTCTCTGCGGCGTCTTTCATCTCTGATTTCGTCCCCTCAAACCTTTCTGGAAATGTCAGGAAGAGTTTAAGAGCGTCTCCAGAGATGAACTCAAACGCTCCATAGCTTCAATCAATGAAAAATGTTGGAAGCTCATTGCATTGGCTCATGATTAAGCTGTGTTTTCAAATATTGACTGTACGGTTTAGTTTTATGTGTATTTTGAATTTGGCCAGAAATACTATTCTTGTTTTTCCACCGTGCATGACCAAATGCATCAAATCTCACACTTTATGTTGTTGTTCTTACACTAAAATACTGCCATTACTTGCTGAGAAGAGAAAAAGAAGTACGATCTGAATGTGAAAACCCATGTGAAGCTGAACTCGTTGCAACATATACTATATTGCAAATCTTGATAAACTACATTATCTGTAAACTATCTATATCTAAGCTATCTACTATATTATCTATATATACTGTAAAAGTATGTCCAACTTTATCTGCATACATACAGTACACTCACATGAAGCTATATACAGTGGGGCAAGCCACCAATTGTGCAAGTTCTCCCACTTAAAAAGATGAGAGAGGCCTGTAATTTTCATCATAGGTATACCTCAACTATGAGAGACAAAAGGAGAAAAAAAATCCAGAAAATCACATAACAAAAATAACATTGTAGGAGTTTTTAAGAATTAATTGGTAATTCCTCGGTTAAAATAGTATTTGGTCACCTAAAACAAGCAAGATTTCTGGCTCTCACAGATTTGTAACTTCTTCTTTAAGAGGCTCCTCGGTCCTCCACTGGTTACCTGTATTAATGGCATCTTTTTGAACTTGTTATCAGTATAAAAGACATTTGTCCACAACCTCAAACAGTCACACTCCAAACTCCACCATGGCCAAGACCAAAGAGCTGTCAAAGGACACCAGAAACAAAATTGTAGACCTGCACCAGGCTGGGAAGACTGAATCTGCAATAGGTTAGCAGCTTGGTGTGAAGAAATCAACTGTGGGAGCAATTATTAGAAAATGGAAGACATACAAGACCATTGATAATCTCCCTCGATCTGGGGCTCACGCAAGATCTCACCCCGTGGGGTCAAAATGATCACAAGAAAAAAATCCCAGAACCACACGGGGGGACCTAGTGAATGACCTGCAGAGAGCTGGGACCAAAGTAACAAAGGCTACCATCAGTAACACACTGCGCCGCCAGGGACTCAAATCCTGCAGTGCCAGACGTGTCCCCCTGCTTAAGCCAGTACATGTCCAGGCCCGTCTGAAGTTGGCCAAAGACCATCTGGATGATCCAGAGAAGGCATGGGAGAAGGTAATGTGGTCAGATGAGACCAAAATAGAACTTTTTGGTAAAAACTCAACTGTCGTGTTTGGAGGAGAAAGAATGCTGAGTTGCATCCAAAGAAAAACCATACCTACTGTGAAGCATGGGGGAGGAAACATCATGCTTTGGGGCTGATTTCTGCAAAGGGACCAGGACGACTGAACCGTGTAAACAAAAGAATGAATGGCGCCATGTATCGTGAGATTTTGAGTGAAAACCTCCTTCATCAGCAAGGGCATTGAAGATGAAAATGTGGCTGGGTCTTTCAGCATGAAAATGATCCCAAACACACCGCCCGGGCAAAGAAGGAGTGGCTTCGTAAGAAGCATTTCAAGGTCATGGAGTGGCCTAGCCAGTCACCAGATCTCAACCCCATAGAAAATCTATGGAGGGAGCTGAAACTCAGTGTTGCCCAGCGACAGCCCCAAAACATTACTGCTCTAGAGGAGATCTGCATGGAGGAATGGGCCAAAATACCAGCAACAGTGTGTGAAAACCTTGTGAAGACTTACAGAAAACGTTTGACCTCTGTCATTGCCAACAACGGGTATATAACAAAGTATTGAGATGAAATTTTGTTAATGACCAAATACTTATTTTCCACCATAAATTGCAAATAAATTCTTTACAAAATGACAATTTTTTTTCTCATTTTTTCTCTCATATTTGAGGTATACCTATGCTGAAAATTACAGGCCTCTCTCATCTTTTTAAGTGGGAGAACTTGCACAATTGGTGGCTGACTAAATACTTTTTTTCCCCACTGTATATATATATGTGTATGTATGTATAAAATCTCAACAGCTTGATTGTTTCTTCCATCATGAAATGTAACTATATTATCATCCAGTTCCAGTCTGCTGAACGAAACTAATGCATGAAGATATAAAGATATATAAACATTAACATCTTCAAAAGTACTATATAAATAAACAAGACTCAACTCAACTTGTTTCCTGTTACAATCAGTTTCTACGCGGCCAAATAATTAAATATTTGTACAGATTGTTAAATATTCACATCTGTAGAGACTAGTTCATTATGAAACATTTTATACAATTATGAACATCCACAGGTTGTTTCAAAATAGCATGCACACTGAAAAAAAAGCATTTACTTTGAAACACTCAGAAATTGGTAGTAAATTTCACAAATACTTAAACTGCAAGTAACACATTGAATTAAACATGACATTTTGAAGTAGAAAGACTAGAATAGTATCGTGTTGTAAAATGTGCTGCTATTTCTTTTGTTTACAACTTTTACAAATAATATTTATAGCGTAAAAGATGTGGTTTGTTTGAATGTGTTGTGCTTTTTTTATTAAGGAATCAATCGGCCTGTGGATGCACGGTTTCTTCATTTGTTAGTGTGTGTTTCTCTGTGCCGCTGCTGTTGCAGCTGGATGATCTGTGTGTAATAAAGCTCACACGTGCGGTCACTCTCAGCCTGTGTTTGTCTGGCTGGAATCAGACGTGTGCCTGAGAGCCCGGCGCTGTCTCGTCTCATCTCGTCTCGTCTGTGTCTCAGCATTTCTGCTGCTTTATTTTGCTCTGATCCTCAGGCGATGCTAACGATGCTGCAGCTGCTGATAAGGCCTTCGAAACACAACACAAGCTGCATGTTTCATCTCTTTTCCTCATCTCTACTGGTTTCTTCTCTTCTCGTCTCGCCTCTTTTTATTTCATTTCTTCTCTCTTTTAGGCTCTTCCCTTTGTCTCAATACACAGCAACTTAAACATAAACCACACTTTCTTTTTTAAATATGAAACTGTAGAAATCTCGTTTCATCTCCTCTCTTATTTTCTTGTCTCTTCTGTTGTTTCATCTAATTTCTTCTCTTTGATTCTTGTTTATTAATTTCATGTCTCATCCTTTCTCCTCTCTTCTCATTCGCTTTCTTCTAGTTTCTCCTCGTCTCTCTTTAATTTCTTCTCTTCGTCTTGTCTCTTCTCTTTTTATTTAATCTCATTGTGTCTTGTTTCTTCTCTTTTTGTCTCGTCTTGTTTCTTCTCTTCACTTGTTTAATCTCATTTCTTCTCTTTAATTCTTCTCTTTAATTCTTAATTCTCTTCTAAGATCTCGTTTCATATTTTCTTTTCTCTTCTGGTTTTTTAATTTCATGTCTCATATAATATTTTCTCCTGCTTTCTCATTTCTTGTAGTTTTTTCTTATTCCATCTAATTTCTTATCTTTGTCTCTTCTCTTTTTACTCTCATTTTTACTCATTTTACATTTACATCTCGTCTCTTCCCCTCTTTTATTTATTTTCTGTTTTCTTATGTTTACTTTCATTTCTCTTCATCTTGTTTCATTCTCATCTAATTTATTTTCTTTTCGTCTCTTCTCTTGTCTCAATACAAACTAAAACAAGCTACATGTTTCAGTTTTGAACATGAAACTATAAACATCTTGTTTAATCTCATCTCTTATTTTCTTGTCTCTACTTGTTTCATCTGTTTTGGTCTCGTCTGTTCTCTTGTTTCTCTAATTTGTTCCTCATTTCTTTGATTCTTGTTTATTAATTTCATACCTGCCTTTTCTCCTCTCTTCTCATTTCTTCTCTTCTAGATTCATATGGTTTCTTCTCTTTATATTTAATTTCATCTCATTTGTTTTTGGTCTCTACTCTTCACTCCACGGTTCATTCTTAAACATGAAGCTGTGATCGTCTTGTTTGAGTGTGTCTGGTCTCATCAGTGCTGTTGTTGTGTTTGACGGGTGGCTTTGATTTTCCTTCAGCTCTGTGATGAATGAAGCATTGGGCGTGCGTATATTTCACGGCTCTGCCGGTCGTTCATCAGCGCTAATGCATGAGCGCACATGTCTGCGAGATGTTGAAGATGGACTCGCGGGTTGGTAATGAGCCGCGTTCCGCTGTGCTGAGATCCGCTCCTGTAGCAAGGGCAAATCCACTCGTTTATCTTCACACACACACACACACACACATTCATCTTCACAATAATTGTGGCACTTCATCAAAGTACTGAGTGTTATATTTATCAGTCAG
Organism: Sinocyclocheilus anophthalmus; assembly: GCA_018155175.1. Taxonomy (NCBI): domain Eukaryota; kingdom Metazoa; phylum Chordata; class Actinopteri; order Cypriniformes; family Cyprinidae; genus Sinocyclocheilus; species Sinocyclocheilus anophthalmus. The sequence continues at coordinate 53,264 of JADLZN010007258.1, forward strand.
ATTAATGTGGGATGGCTCGCTCGTGTGTGTGTGTGTGTGTGTGTGTGAGTTATCACAGGCGTGTTGTCTGTGTGGCTGTTGTTGTGAAATATTCTTCTCATATCTCTTGTGTTCTTCTCTCTTCTTCTCTTCATGCATTTGTCTGATCTTCGCTCTCTTTCTTTCTTTCTCATCTCATCTCAGCTCTTCTCTTCTCATTTTGTCTCATCTTCTCTTCACTTCTGTCCTCTTTTCTCTCTTCTAGCTTGTTCTCTTCTCTGTCTTCTAGTTTCACCTAGTCTCACCTCATCTCTTCTCTTTTCATGTTTTATTCTCATCTTGTCTCGTCTCAAATCAGTTCTCCACTACTCATTCTGTCTCTCATGTCACTTTCTGTCTCATCCGCCTGCTGGGTTCGTCTCTCTCACCTCTGTCCCTCATAAAGTTTCCTGTCTCAGTGAGTCATCTGTTAGTCATGTCTCTGTGTGTCTGACGGCGTCTCTTTCCCTGCCTGAGAAAAGGCCCATAGAGCTAATGTAGTGTGCCGCGTCCCGCTCCCGCTGTGATTTATACTCCCATCCATCCTGAGCTTTATAGAGCAGCCGGGCGTCTCTGACCGGGCCGACCCGCTGCTGTGAGGCCTAAACAAACCCGCCGAGATTGTAGAGGCAGCGGCGCTGTGGGTGGGCCGCCAAACGTGACAAAGAGTTTCACTGGTGAGAAAAATGACAGCGAGATGTCACACAAAAATGCACAGGAAGGAATCACACTGGAAAATGATGTTCTGAAGTTGTTTTACTCATTTTCTTCTTCCAGAAGGAAACCTGCTGCAATGTAAAAATATCCCTCACACCCTCCTGCTGCATTTAACCTGACAGCAGCCTCCACATGTGCACCGCATGCGCCACTGCAGCCACGTGTCAACCGCTGCGTGTGTGTGTGTGTGTGTGTGTGTGTGTGTGTGTGTGGGTGCGTGTGTGTGTGTGTGTGTGTGTGTGTGTGTGTGTGTGTGTGTGTGCGTGTGTGCGTGTGTGTGTCTGTGTGTCTGTGTGCGTGTGTGCGTGCGTGTGTGTGTGTGTGTGTGTATTAGTTTTGTGTGTGTGTGTGTGCGCGTGTGTGCCGCGCGTTGTGTGTGTGTGTGTGTGTGTGCGTGTGTGTGTGTGTGTGTGTGAGACGGGTCGGCCTCTCCACGCTCCACAGGACATGACAGGCAATTTGAAAGAGAGAGCAGCACACACACAAACACACACATACACACATGCACACACACACACTCACCATGGCGTGAGCAGGTAAATGCAGATGTCATGATGTTTGTCTGTCAGCTGTTAATTATTTTTAAATGAGTCCAACACACTGTAAAGAGCTGAAGATTCTCATTTCTTCTCATATCTTCTCTATTTGTGTCTTTTCTCTTGTATCTTCTAGTCTCTTCATGTCCTTTGTATTTACTCGTCTCATATCTTCTCATAGCTCCTTTTCTTATATATTCTCGTATCTTATCAAATCTTGTATCTTCTTGTCTCTTCTCAACTCATGTATTTTCTCCTCTATTTTCCTCTCTTCTTGTCTATTATCATATATTATTGCTTCTTTTCTACTCGTATTTTGTATCTTCTCTTCTTGTACTCTTTCTTTCCATATCTTCTCATCTCTTCTTGTATCGTCTTTTCATATCTGCTAATCTCATATTTTCTCATATCTCTTTTTATTGTATCTTCACATCTCTTCTACTCTTCTGGTACCTTAACTTTTGTAACTTCTGTTTTCTTCTCTTTGCATCTGGCCTTGTATAGTCTTGCCTCATCTCGTCTGCACTGTAGAAGTGTTGAAATAGAATGCAGCATATATGATGACAGGAGAAGCGAGGAGTCACGGTGCAGAAGCGCCGGTGGAGTAATAGAGAGACAGACGAGCGTGTGGAGGTGAGACAGGAGCGCTGGTGGAGTAATAGAAAGACAGACGAGCCTGTGGAGTAAGGGAGAGACAGACGAGCGTGTGGAGGTGAGACAGGAGCGCTGGTGGAGTAAGGGAGAGACAGACGAGCGTGTGGAAGTGAGACAGGAGCGCTGGTGGAGTAAGGGAGAGACAGACGAACGTGTGGAAGTGAGACAGGAGCGCTGGTGGAGTAATGGAGAGACAGACGAGCGTGTGGAGGTGAGACAGGAGCGCTGGTGGAGTAATAGAGAGACAGACGAGCGTGTGGAGGTGAGACAGGAGCGCTGGTGGAGTAATAGAAAGACAGACGAGTGTGTGGAGTAAGGGAGAGACAGACGAGCGTGTGGAGTAATGGAGAGACAGATGAGCGTGTGGGGGTGAGACAGGAGCGCTGGTGGAGTAATAGAGAGACAGACGAGCGTGTGGGGGTGAGACAGGAGCGCTGGTGGAGTAAGAGAGAGACAGACGAGCGTGTGGAGGTGAGATAGGAGTGCCGGTGTAGTAATGGAGAGACAGACGAGCATGTGGAGGAGAAACAGGAGCGCTGGTGGAGTAAGGGAGAGACAGACGAACGTGTGGAAGTGAGACAGGAGCGCTGGTAGAGTAAGAGAGAGACAGACGAGCGTGTGGAAGTGAGACAGGAATGCTGGTGGAGTAATGGAGAGACAGACGAGCGTGTGGAGGTGAGACAGGAGCGCTGGTGGAGTAATAGAGAGACAGACGAGCGTGTGGGGGTGAGACAGGAGCGCTTGTGGAGTAATGGAGAGACAGACGAGCGTGTGGAGGTGAAACAGGAGCGCTGGTGGAGTAATAGAGAGACAGATGAGCATGTGGAGGTGAGACAGGAGTGCTGGTGGAGTAATAGAGAGACAGACGAGCGTGTGGGGGTGAGACAGGAGCGCTTGTGGAGTAATGGAGAGACAGACGAGCGTGTGGAAGTCAGACAGGAGTGCTGGTGGAGTAATATATACAGGATCGCTGGTTTTTGGGATGTGTATAGAGAGAGAGGATGAGCGTGTGGAGTTTTAGATAGGAGGGCCGGGGGAGTAATGGAGAGACAGACGAGCGTGTGGAGGTGAGACAGGAGCGCTGGTGGAGTAAGAGAGAGACATACGAGCATGTGGAGGTGAGACAGGAGTGCTGGTGGAGTAATGGAGAGACAGACGAGCGTGTGGAGGTGAGACAGGAGCGCTGGTGGAGTAATAGAAAGACAGACGAGTGTGTGGAGTAAGGGAGAGACAGACGAGCGTGTGGAGTAATGGAGAGACAGATGAGCGTGTGGGGGTGAGACAGGAGCGCTTGTGGAGTAATGGAGAGACAGACGAGCGTTTGGAGGTGAGACAGGAGCGCCGGTGGAGTAATAGAGAGACAGACGAGCATGTGGAGGTGAGACAGGAGTGCTGGTGGAGTAATAGAGAGACAGACGAGCGTGTGGAGGTGAAACAGGAGCGCTGGTGGAGTATGGAGAGACAGACGAGCGTGTGGAAGTGAGACAGGAGCGCTGGTGGAGTAATAGAGAGACAGACGAGCGTGTGGGGGTGAGACAGGAGCGCTGGTGGAGTAATGGGGAGACAGACGAGCGTGTGGAAGTGAGACAGGAGCGCTGGTGGAGTAAGAGAGAGACATACGAGCATGTGGAGGTGAGACAGGAGTGCTGGTGGAGTAATAGAGAGACAGATGAGCATGTGGAGGTGAGACAGGAGTGCTGGTGGAGTAATAGAGAGACAGACGAGTGTGTGGAGGTGAGACAGGAGCGCTGGTGGAGTAATGGAGAGACAGACGAGCATTTGGAGGAGAAACAGGAGCGCCGGTGGAGTAATAGAGAGACAGACGAGCATGTGGAGGTGAAACAGGAGCGCCGGTGGAGTAATTTAGAGACAGACGAGCGTGTGGAGGTGAGACAGGAGCGCTGGTAGAGTAAGAGAGAGACAGACGAGCGTGTGGAAGTGAGACAGGAATGCTGGTGGAGTAATGGAGAGACAGACGAGCATGTGGAGATGAGACAGGAGCGCTGGTGGAGTAATAGAGAGACAGACGAGCGTGTGGAGGTGAGACAGGAGCGCTGGTGGAGTAATAGAGAGACAGACGAGCGTGTGGGGGTGAGACAGGAGCGCTGGTGGAGTAAGAAAGAGACAGACGAGCGTGTGGAAGTGAGACAGGAATGCTGGTGGAGTAATGGAGAGACAGACGAGCATTTGGAGGAGAAACAGGAGCGCCGGTGGAGTAATAGAGAGACAGACGAGCATGTGGAGGTGAGACAGGAGTGCTGGTGGAGTAATAGAGAGACAGACGAGTGTGTGGAGGTGGGGGGGAGACAGGAGCATGGTGGAGTAAGAGAGAGACAGGCGAGCGTGTGGAGGTGAGACAGGAGCGCTGGTGGAGTAAGAGAGAGACAGACGAGCGTGTGGAGGTGAGACAGGAGCGCTGGTGGAGTAAGAGAGAGACAGGCGAGCGTGTGGAGGTGAGACAGGAGCGCTGGTGGAGTAATAGAAAGACAGACGAGTGTGTGGAGTAAGGGAGAGACAGACGAGCGTGTGGAGTAATGGAGAGACAGATGAGCGTGTGGGGGTGAGACAGGAGCGCTTGTGGAGTAATAGAGTGACAGACGAGCGTGTGGAAGTCAGACAGGAGCACCGGTGGAGTAATGGAGAGACTGACGAGCGTGTGGAAGTGAGACAGGAGTGCTGGTGGAGTAATGGAGAGACAGACGAGCATGTGGAGGAGAAACAGGAGCGCCGGTGGAGTAATAGAGTGACAGACGAGCGTGTGGAGGTGAGATAGGAGTGCCAGTGGAGTAATGGAGAGACAGACGAGCATGTGGTACGTGAGACAGGAGTATGGTGGAGTAAGAGAGAGACAGGCGAGCGTGTGGAGGTGAGACAGGAGCGCTGGTGGAGTAATGGGGAGACAGACGAGCGTGTGGAAGTGAGACAGGAGTATGGTGGAGTAAGAGAGAGACAGGCGAGCGTGTGGAAGTGAGACAGGAGCATGGTGGAGTAAGAGAGAGACAGGCGAGCGTGTGGAGGTGAGACAGGAGCGCTGGTGGAGTAAGAGAGAGACAGACGAGCATGTGGAGGTGAGACAGGAGTGCTGGTGGAGTAATAGAGAGACAGACGAGCGTGTGGGGGTGAGACAGGAGCGCTTGTGGAGTAATAGAGTGACAGACGAGCGTGTGGAAGTCAGACAGGAGCACCGGTGGAGTAATGGAGAGACTGACGAGCGTGTGGAAGTGAGACAGGAGTATGGTGGAGTAAGAGAGAGACAGGCGAGCGTGTGGAAGTGAGACAGGAGCGCTGGTGGAGTAAGAAAGAGACAGGCGAGCGTGTGGAGGTGAGACAGGAGCGCTGGTGGAGTAAGAGAGAGACTGACGAGCGTGTGGAGGTGAGACAGGAGCGCTTGTGGAGTAATAGAGTGACAGACGAGCGTGTGTAAGTCAGACTGGAGCGCTGGTGGAGTAAGAGAGAGACATACGAGCGTGTGGAGGTGAGATAGGAGTGCCGGTGTAGTAATGGAGAGACAGACGAGCATGTGGAGGAGAAACAGGAGCGCCGGTGGAGTAATAGAGAGACAGACGAGCGTGTGGAGGTGAGACAGGAGCGCTGGTGGAGTAAGAGACAGACAGACGAGCGTGTGGAGGTGAGACAGGAGCGCCGGTGGAGTAATAGAGTGACAGACGAGCGTGTGTAAGTCAGACTGGAGCGCTGGTGGAGTAAGAGAGAGACAGACGAGCGTGTGGAGGTGAGACAGGAGCGCCGGTGGAGTAATAGAGTGACAGACGAGCGTGTGTAAGTCAGACTGGAGCGCTGGTGGAGTAAGAGAGAGACAGACGAGCGTGTGGAGGTGAGATAGGAGTGCCGGTGGAGTAAGAGAGAGACAGATAAGCGTGTCGAGGTGAAACAGGAGAGCTGGTGGAGTAAGAGAGAGACAGATGAGCGTGTGGAGGTGAGACAGGAGCGCCGGTGGAGTAATTGAGAGACAGACGAGCGTGTGGAGGTGAGACAGGAGCGCTTGTGGAGTAATAGAGTGACAGACGAGCGTGTGTAAGTCAGACTGGAGCGCTGGTGGAGTAAGAGAGAGACATACGAGCGTGTGGAGGTGAGATAGGAGTGCCGGTGTAGTAATGGAGAGACAGACGAGCATGTGTAGGAGAAACAGGAGCGCCGGTGGAGTAATAGAGTGACAGACAAGCGTGTGGAGGTGAAACAGGAGGACTGGTGGAGTAATGGAGAGACAGACGAGCATGTGTAGGAGAAACAGGAGCGCCGGTGGAGTAATAGAGTGACAGACGAGCGTGTGGAAGTCAGACAGGAGCGCTGGTGGAGTAAGAGAGAGACATACGAGCATGTGGAGGTGAGACAGGAGCGCTGGTGGAGTAATGGAGAGACAGACGAGCATGTGGAGGAGAAACAGGAGCGCCGGTGGAGTAATGGAGAGACAGACGAGCGTGTGGAGGTGAGACAGGAGCGCCGGTGGAGTAATGGAGAGACAGACGAGCGTGTGGAGGTGAGACAGGAGCGCTGGTGGAGTAATGGAGAGACAGACGAGCGTGTGGAAGTCAGACAAGGGAGCCACCGGTGTCGTAAAAATGGAGAGACCGACGAGCGTGTGAGTGAGAGGACGCCTGTGGATGTAAGGGAGACAGACGAGCGTGGAGGTGAGATAGGAGGGCCGGTGGAGTAATGGAGAGACAGACGAGCGTGTGGAGGTGAGACAGGAGCGACGGTGGAGTAATAGAGAGACAGACGAGCATGTGGAGGTGAGACAGGAGCACTGGCCTATTTGTCAGCATTGATCAAGCCATTAGGAGTGTGTGCAGGGAG
>JADLZN010007258.1:65000-139134 GCA_018155175.1 Sinocyclocheilus anophthalmus
GCTGTCGTATCATGTGTCGACGATATAGCCAGAGATATTGTCAAAAGCATCAAAAATTGGCAATATTAAGATATTTGGCTTTTCCAATTAATGTAGGCCTGTTACATTCGTCTTATTTTTAGGTTACTTTTATTATTAAATTACATGGAATTATTGCCCCGCAATCACCGCATGACGCGCTGTGAGGATAATTAAAATTTAGGCTATGAGATTCCTCATTGAAAATGTTTTTAAAAAGTTTTTTGTTTTTTTTAATCAGGTCTATTAATGTATGTAATGAATTATAGGCCTATAATTAAGATGAATAACACTGCAGTCATCAATGAAAATTAATTTCGTGCACAGATTTTCAAAAACAACATGTTTAACACGAAATACGTTTCTTCTCATGTTTTTCACTATACGGGCCACAAGAGAAATATAAGAGAATAATTTAAAGGTGACATATCATGAAAATCTCTTGTCCAGGTTGTTACGTCGATAATCAGGTCGCGGTGCATCTACCAACCTAGGAAACGTGAAAAAGATTAACCTAGTAATTTTGTTTTGGGAAGCCTTTTTCTGCAAGAGTCTGAGAAAACAAGCGCGTCTGATCTCGCTCCCATAGTGACGTTGCAAAGGGATCTCATTACAATATTACCGCCAGAATCTGAACATTTTAAACCATAGCACCGGCATTTGATTTCGCAAGCGACAACGGTGTTCTAATGCCATGGAGAAAGTTTGAGCAGAGCATGCTAACTGTTCTGTGTTTGGCTGCACAGACGAGCACTGAACACTGTTTAGAGTCCCAGCCTCAACAGAGCAGTGCATTTATTGATTTTTTTACTGTATATTGCTGCTGCCACACAGGTGTAAAATAAACATGCGATTTATTTCCGAGCTGTTTACCTTCACAGACATAACACTGTTTTTAACCTCGTGTGTGTTTTCAACGTGAACTTGTGTGTGAATGAGAGCTTAGTTAAGTACTCACATGCTGTGACAGCAGCTTTCTCTCTGTGTGCTTCGGATGTGTGCACTCAGAAAACCCTATATCAGAAGTGTAAACTAATGGTTTAAAACGCATAATTTCAGCACGATAAACATGATAATCAGAAACAAACCAGATGTTTTTAGCAGGTACGAGCTGTAATGGCGCAGCTCTTTTCTGGAAAAGGGGGCGGGGAGCAGCACCTCATTTGCATTTAAAGAGACAGGCCGAAAAAACGTGTTTCTGCTTCCACTCAAAACAGGCATTTTCAGAATGATATAAAATAAGCAATTTAGCGTCTGGACCAATCAAACACACAATCTATATTTTGTTAGCTAGATTTCACAACTACTTTGTAACACCCCAGGACGCCGAAAAAGACCCTGGTTTCATGGTAACCCGACACATTTACAACCTTGTGGAATGCGAGACGACTCTTAGCTGCATTCTCCAGAAACAAAGGGACACAAAGGCACCGGAGAAATGTACTTTTCTACTAATTAATTCATAGGAATACCTTCTTTGAATGAACACCCATTTTTTTCAGGCCATTGTGTATATTATTGCTTTGTTGTATTTAATCTGTTGTATTATAGTCTATTTTTATTCATGCTTACGATAAAACACTCATTCATATAAGTAACTCTACCACGTCTAGTATCTATGAATTCGTCTTCGTATGATCTAACTGAGAGTGCATATTACATTCTGATACCTATGCAACATATTAATGTTCTAAGAATCTTTACTAATTTGTGAATCAACACCCAAGCGAATTAAATATGCAAACATACCAGGCGTACAGACAAGAGTCAAAAAATCCCAGTAATTGCAAACTCCCTCTTGGGATTTCAGCCTTTCTCATTGGGCAAGCCCATCTTGAGAGGGGTGAATCTCTGCAGGCTTTAAAGGCCACACTCCATGTGACCAGCCCCAGTCGGTGGTTCAGTGAGAGACTAAGATGAAGATGTGAGAAACGCTCCAGGATACCAAAGCTCGGGCCAGGCTCCGGCCTAGTCCTTTTCATTCATCAAGTGACTCGGACTCAAACTAGCTCTTTCTCATCAACCAAATTCAGCAAGATCTTGAGCCTTAAGATTGCATCAGGAATCTATTTCAGGAAATACGCAAGTTTCAAACTTAGTCGATTTAATTGATGCGTTAAGTATCAGTTACACCTTTTTACGAGGTTTGTTTGAACTAAGAATCTGACATTTTCCCTCAGGTTTTAGATCTGCTGAATATGCAAAAATGGTTCCATAAATGTCATTCCTTATGTATCTTTCTTTAGTGCTAAACTTTAACCCTTTCCTATACCAACTGTGTGTGTGTGGGTGTGTATGTGTATGTTAGACGGCTGACTGGTTTATTGTAGTATGTTAGATAGTAAGTGTTATGTGTAATAAAACTTACTGTATCACAATTGACGTGTCATTGTTTATCCTAACGGGAGTCACTATCATGCAGATTACGGTACAAACTCTAGAATTGTACAGTTAAGAAAGTTATTTCTTTAAACAGGAAATTAAAGTTTTAGACTTGACAAGACGGGGACCTACGGAGGGTCAGCTAAATACACAGTGGATCTAAAAATAGAATAGTTAAGTATAACTCGTATGGTTAATATTCATATTTCCCCATGAGTTGATTAGCTACAGATCTGTGGGGTATTATGAGCTGAAACATCACAGACACATTCTGGGGACACCTGAGACTTATATTACATATTGTAAAAAGGGGCATAATATGTCTCCTTTAAATATCATGTCATACTCACATTTTTATAATTTTTAAATTAATTATTATTCATCAATTATTTTATCAAGTCATACAAATACATTTTTTATGAATATTATCAATTTGCTGAATTTACATTTTTTTTTATTTGTCATTATTTTTTTATTTTGTGGTTATCCAGGTGTTAATGTCTCTTAAATGTTATTCCTCCTCATATTTTTTATCTGCTATTTTATGTGCACATTTTTGTATCATGTTTAATTTCTAGAGAGATGATTTTTGTGAGGTTTGGTTTGCACGGATTGTGTTTAGTGAAAAGAGATGAATTCTCACTATGATGCTTTAATTATAGTCGATGAAAAACAAGTTGACCGCAAACCAGTCGAGTCAAAAGTCGTTTCTTTCACTTATGGAGGCTTTAGTGAAAGAAGAAAAAACTAGCGGTGCATCAAAATGAAAATTCTGGGCCAAAACCAAAAATTCAGGATGCACTTTGACGAAAACTGAAATCAAAAATAAATTTTATTTGATAATCAATAATTAAACAAACTTATTTAATAATAACACATACTCAAATAGAAAAAAATGAGCACAGGAAGCAGTTTTTGTCAACTTTTTTATAACAGAATTATGTTTCCACTCTAATTTGTTGTTGAAATATAAAGATTTAAACGGTGGCTGTAATAAAAACTTGTTTTCATGACAGATTTAGTTTATTGTGATTATTGGATTACAAGTGCACTACAAATAATGTTTAGCGAAGTTCACGCATCAACAGAAAACAGCATAAACTAAAAGATTGATCTTGAGATTGAAGAATTGATATCAGTATCCATTAAAAATGATAAATGCATATTGTTAGTCCAGCACTGTTGTAATTGTAGTTTATCTCGTATGAAATAGAAAATAAAACACGCCATCGAAGAAGCACTAATTAAACCTCAGCCTATGATTTCAGGCGTTTAAAACTTTTTTTAACATTTCCAGTCTACAAAAAAATTGTCTCGGGTTACTTATGTAACCATGGTTCCCTGAGTAGGGAACGAGACACTGCGTCCTCTAGGTTCCCAATAGCGACCCCTACACGGACGCAGTTCGGATTTCCCATGAAAGGGAACGTCTCGGGTTACTTATGTAACCATGGTTCCCTGAGTAGGGAACGAGACACTGCGTCCGCTAGGTTTCCCCATAGCGACCCCTAAAGGACGCAGTTCGAAGTTCCCATGAAAGGGAACGTCTCGGGTTACGTATGTAACCATGGTTCCCTGAGTAGGGAACGAGACACTGCGTCCTCTAGGGGTCGCTATGGGGAAAACTAGAGGACGCAGTTCGAAGTTCCCATGAAAGGGAAACGGATTTGCTGTTTATAAACAGACAGCTAGATCTGATCAGATTCTGATGACAGATATATTTTGTTAACTGTGTAAAAATGGCCCGTTTCATTATATGGGAAAAGAGCTGCTGCTTTTGTGTCCAAAAACTGGAAAAAAATAACATAAATGATGACAGAAGTTTCATTTCTGGATGAATTTATCGTTTATTGGAGGCAGAGGAAAATGATTTAATCTGTTTGGGTTTCCCTGCCGTTTTATTTCCCTAATTTATACAGGATTCAGGCTTTAATTGACTAAATATTTGAATTAATGAGGCTCTGGTGGTTTTAATGAGCCGAAATCAAAGACAAATATTTAAAACCAGAAATGATGAGCGATGTGCCAACAAGGTTTTCAAACACAAATGTGTAAATATTAAAGCTGCTGTGATTATTCCTCGTCCTGTACGTCAGCAGGCGGATCTGATTTCAGTCAGATGAGACGTTTTTGAGCATTCGCACAGAACTCTGGGTATTTTGATGTTTTAAGACTCTAATGAGTAAGAAATGGATTCGAAAAATAGTATATTTAATTTTATATGACAGCTGTTTGAATGACCGTCAATTATTTTTTATTCTATATTATTTTTATGAAGAAGTAATTTATGTTGGTGTGTTTTGCAAAATAAGTAAACAAATAAATTAATAAATAAATTATATATGAAATGATTAATTATATTAACATTATTCTATTATATTATTATTACTTATACATGCACAATTATAATATAACAGTGCTATAATTGTATTTGCTGCATGGAATATGGATTTCCGGCATAATTTCTTTTTTTTTTAAATACATATATAGTGTTATTATATGAATTGTAAATTATCAACTATTATTGTTTGCACAAAAAAAAACATAACAGTTTTATATGGAGGAGGTAAAATATGTCATATTATATTGTAAACGAATAGAATAGAATAGAATGGGCATTCAAATTATTTTCTTGCAGCTGTCATTTTCAATTAAAAAAGAGGTGTGTGTCAGATTTTTTTACAAAAAGATTTTAACTTAATATTTTTTACTTTTAGACGCTTTTGTGTTTTTATCCATAGACTTCCATTGTAAGTGCATTAGAGTAAATATATTCTGTCCACTTTTACAAACCGAGAGCGATTTATCTGAGATATTCATGATGCTGTTGTAGAGTTACGTCAGTTGTGTTTAACCTAGATCTTACTTTAACATGCACAAAGTCTTTTCTCCTAGTTTTATCTCCTCTTCTTCCCTCTTTCATTATACTGAGTTGATGATATATACTATACACTCCATCTACAGGTGCATCTCAATAAATTAGAATGTCGTGGAAAAGTTCATTTATTTCAGTAATTCAACTCAAATTGTGAAACTCGTGTATTAAATAAATTCAGTGCACACAGACTGAAGTAGTTTAAGTCTTTGGTTCTTTTAATTGTGATGATTTTGGCTCACATTTAACAAAAACCCACCAATTCACTATCTCAACAAATTAGAATACTTCATAAGACCAATAAAAAAACATTTTTAGTGAATTGTTGGCCTTCTGGAAAGTATGTTCATTTAACTACATGTACTCAATACTTGGTAGGGGCTACTTTTGCATGAATTACTGCATCAATGCGGCGTGGCATGGAGACAATCAGCCTGTTGCACTGCTCCGGTGTAATGGAAGCCCAGGTTGCTTTGATAGCGGCCTTCAGCTCATCTGCATTGTTGGGTCTGGTGTCTCTCATCTTCCTCTTGACAGTACCCCAGAGATTCTCTATAGGGTTCAGGTCAGGCGAGTTTGCTGGCCAGTCAAGTACACCAACACCTTGGTCATTTAACCAATTTTTGGTGCTTTTGGCAGTGTGGGCAGGTACCAAGTCCTGCTGGAAAATGAAATCAGCATCTCCATAAAGCTTGTCAGCAGAAGGAAGCATGAAGTGCTCTAAAATGTCCTGGTAGATGGCTGAGTGACGGTGGCACTTCCAGAACACCAGTCAAAATGTGGGTTAATACAATGCAGTTTGAGTCTTTTTGGTGATCCAGCACTGGGTTGTAGTGACCCAGCTGTGTTTGGTTAAATGCTGGGCTGCTTTAACTCAGATATTGTTTATAAATGTACTATCCTGCTGGGTTAAATGAACTCAAAATGGGCTGGAAATTAAAATCGCAAACAGAATGATTACAGTAATAACACATGCAACAGTCAAAATCAATACTTTAATTGATACACCCAGAAATGGACAAAAATATGGAAAAAGTAAAAATGTGTGTATGTGAGTGAGAAACAAAAGCAAAAAGGAAAACAGTTATACAACTTATACAGTTGAACAAAATTGCTTTCTTAAAGTATAATATTGAATAACTTAAGTTTACAAATAACTACAATAACTTTTTCTCACAAGTTTTTCTATTTTTTCCCCATCAGAATTCTGAATTTATATCTCACAAATAAGGTTTTTTTTTTCATCACGAATTTTAATAAATATGAATTTTATAAATACCCACCCCCCCCCCCACACACACAAATGGGACTTCTGGAATTTTTATTTATGAATTCTAAGGAAAAAAGGTCACAAAAAAAAGAATTGTGAGATAAAAACTCACAATTGCAAGAAAAAAAAGTCAAAATTGTGACACAAAGTCACATTTATTATGTTTTTAATAAAACAGAACGCAAGCAAAAAGTCAGAATCAGAGTTTAATCTCACACTCTGAGGGGAAAAAAGTGAGATAAAATGTCCCAATTACCTTACATTTAAGAACAAATTTGACCATTGCCACCAAGAAACAGACTGAAAACGCGTTTAATCACAACATACTATTGCATCATGAGTTTTGTGTCTTTTAGTTTATCTTTAAGATTACATTTATACGTTTATCCAAAGTGAATTGCATTGCATTCAAGTTGTGTGATCCCTGGGAGTCACACACATAAGATGCGTCCCAATTCGTATACTTGTGCACTATTCTGTGCCATTTTGTAGCATAAATAGTGTGAGTAGTGCACTTCCAGCACTCACTCATGTTGATTGACAAAATGACCGTATAAAGTAATAATATGAACTGAGAATTCATTCTAAAACAAAAGAATTGTAAACTACCGTCTTTATTTTTAATTCCATGGCAATTAAAAAACACAACTGCAAGATGCAGACTCAGAAAAGAGCTTATATCTCGCATTACTTTTATTTTTTATAGTTTTATTTTATCACAATTAGGATGAATTATGGGTGGGGGGTTAATTCTTGCAATTCTGACTTTATTTCTCAGAATTCAGAAATTCAGAAGTCCAAATTGTGAGCTAAAAACTTGTAAGTACTTTTGTTATTAGTAATTCTGTGTCATCAACAACAACAACAAAAAACAATAGAGGTATCTATATACAGTATAACTCAAAATTCACAAGGCAAAAAATATATAATAATAAAATAAAATAAAAAACAGAATTGAGAGATATAAACAGATATCTGACTCTTTTTCTCTGAAGTCAGAATTGTGAATTTTGAGATAGTCAAAATTACCTTCTTTATTTTTTTTATTTTAATTTTTTTTTAGTCCATGATGGAAAAAAGCTCTCATTTTTTTGGTGGAACGACGCATTTGAAAACAAAGGCAGGAGAGAGAATATAGTTTAAAAGTCTGAATATGTGCGTTCTGTCATCATTTACTCACAAACTCAAAAGAGAGCAGCAGCAGCAGCCCGAACATCCTTCAGCACATCAGACATCAGCGCACGTTCTTCATTACTCTGGTCTGCTGATGCCGTGTGTGCATCCATTCATTTGGCTTCAGTGAAAAGACTCTCGGATGCCCAGCTGTCAGATGACTCTAGATTTCTTTATTTCTTTTTTCTGTGTTCACGTTACGAGGCCATCTATTGGACACGATCACTGACAGGTTCTTATTTTCCAGACCATTTGCTCTGCAGAAAGACACGACACGCAGAGAGACGGACAGCGATGAGACACGAGTGATTGAAGAGAATATTTGACTCAGTCTAGACGACATTATCAGACAAACTTTCAGATTTCAGTCCACGTTTGGGGCAGTTTTTCACATTTGGTGACCAGAACTGATGAAGTCAGAGTGGATGACATGTTTGCTTTGTAATAAATAGTTTACTTTAAGCAGTTTGATGCATTCAGATCAATTTGCACACATCATTTGCATTCATTATCTACTCAACACCATGATCAGCCGATCACAGTGACTTATATTGAGAGGATTTTGTGATAGTTGTTTATACTGTGAACTGTTCTGGCACTTCTACTACACTAGAATAAACATTAAAATATTTTCAAAATAGAGCCACGAGTCTTAAATGTTAATATGAGTCTATTGTTAGGACTCAATTGCAATTTTATCTTCCAGTGATTAAGAAAACAACATCATTGAAATAAGCGATTATTGTGCCGCAGTGATGCACTTGTTTTGTCTTATATGATCCTGTTTGATTTCTTCTTTTGTGTTCGAAATCAATCACTTTTCCTTTTATCCCTCCCTAAATGTTTAGTCGTTTTCAGTTGTTATTGTGGGTGCAATAGAATTATATTATGGATTCACCGATACTACGTTTTTCTGCCGATAATGATATCCGATTATTCAGAATTTATCAATGCCAATACTAATAGATTTGTGTAAAACAAAACAAAATTAAATTAAAATAAAGTAAAGTAAAGTAAGTAAAGTTAAAGTTAAATTAATTAAATTAAATAATAAATTAAACAATTGGATCAATATTGGTTCATTTGTAACTATTTAGGTAGGATACAGGTCCGTTTTTGCTTAAGGAAAAAATTTAATATCATAAACAATAAAATGATACTGCTGAAATATAGGAAGCCGTCTCATTGGTTCAATTGTTATTTATTTCAGATTATACTAATCACACTTCAAAAGAAGAGCTGTATACAACAATTCAGTGCTTATAAGGGATTTGCATAAAATCAGTGTTTTCATTCAGTGTTAGTAAAAAAAGAATAAATAAGTAAAGTAATAAAGCTCCTCTCTATTTTTATTTTTATTTTATTTTTTTTAATAGCTAACTGTGAACATTTGAAGTTTCTCAGGTAAATGAAGCTAAGTGCCCCCGTTCAAAAGGAATGTTATTATTATTATTAATAATGCTTTTTTCGGTGAATTGTTTTAAGTTAAGGAAATAAAAAAAAGTGATTAGAGTTTTGCAATAATCAAACTGCCTTAAATCAACATATATTATTTTTATATATATTATCCACTAGAGAAAAAAACTCCTTAGATGGCAATGTTAAGCCAGTAAACATGGAAACATTTGCACAATAAGTGCTTTAAAAAAATTCAAGCTGCCTATTTATGCTCCATAGACAATATAAGTGCATTATTTTAGTTTGTTTTTGTAAGTCATAGTATTTTCTGGTGTACAGAACAGATGCTGCATATAGTACAGTATATACAGTATATGTTTTAATGTAACAGAAGTGAGGTCCTTGAGTGCAGGTGTGTTGTGTGTGGTGTTTTTTTGTGGGTGGGTGGTGTGTGTGGTGTGGCTGTGTGTGTCTGAATTGGTGACATCAAAGCGTCTGAGATCAGCGTTGATTATTATGCCATAGAGCTGCACTTTGCAGTCGAGCATCTCTAAAGTGCGGCTCAGGTCAGGCGTGAACGCTAATTAATAGTGATCCATCTCCTGTACATGAGCGTGAGCGCCACGGACGCCGAGATGGTGAATGTATAACTCATAGGTCTGGGTCTGGGAAAGATAACGGACTGTAAATTCAATTTCTCTCTCATCTGTCCCTGAGGAACGCTCCAGGAACTTCCAGCATCCTCTGTGGCTAATTTCATTTATCTCAGCGTAGACTAACATGTCGGAAATGGTCATTATTGCGCTTATGGCTAGTTAATTAAGCTTGTAAAGCTGACATGGGGCGCGCGAGTGGCCCCTGATGTGTGCGGAGCCCCGGTCCCCAATCGAGAGTACAGAGAGGCAGACAGGCTTTACAGTGAACAGATTATAATATTCATGATGTAACACAGCTGATGCTGTATTAAACTCTTATTTTTCCCTTGAGGTCCACTTTTAATGTTAGTGCATCATTACAGTCGTAATTTAGTTTTTCACAGTAATTGTCTGATTCTTACAATCACACAGGCTGTGTACTGTACCTTTAAGACTTCTCTATATAAATTGGCTAAGGTCTTTGCAAATTAAATAGGTAACAGCGCTCATATGCACATGTGTTGTGGTTGTGTTGTCAGATCTGATGTATTTGTCGTGTTTGTGATGTATGGGTTTTAAAAAAGTATTTCTACATACTGCATCAGACTCATCAGAGATCAGGAAGAATCCTGTAATTGTTATATGACCTGTTTAATGATGACAGGTAACATAGGAAATGTGACACTGGTAAAGGAATGACGTGACAACGCGCACACACACAACCACACACTGCTGACCCAGTTGCCCACTGAAGTGACACACATCCACCTGGCTGCTTTATCTCTCTTTATTCTTTAAAGAGATCATATCTATCTATCTATCTATCTATCTATCTGTAGTTATTGTTTTTTTTCATGTTCTTTAAGGAATATCTCAGCCACATCTCAGCCGTTTCTCAGGTATATCTCAGTCGTATCTCAATTATATTTCAGCTATATCTCAGCCGTATCTCAGCCGTATTTTAAGCAATCTGGCCCATAAAAATAATCGATAGCTCAGGCATATAGACAGTGTATTCAGCCATATGTTCAGTTTGCTATCTCAGCTGTATCCCAATTATATCTCAGCTATATTTAATTTATATCTCAGTCGTATCTCAGCTATATCCCAGCCATATCTCAGTTCTATCTCAGGGATATCTCATCTGTGTCTCAGCTGTATCTCAGCCATATTTGTATATCAGCTGTTTTAGCCATATCTCAGCTATATCTCAATTATATCTCAGCCATAACTCATCTATATATCAGCTATATCTCAGCCATATCTCAGCTGTATAACCGCCATAGCTGTATCTCAGCCATATCTCAGCCGTATTTTAGCTATATCTCGGCCATAACTCATCTATATCTCAGCCATATATATCTCAGTTGTATCTCAGCCATTTCTCAGTTCTATCTCAGTTGCATCTCAGCCATATCTCAGTTATATCTCAGCCGTTTCTCAGGTATATCTCAGCTATATTTCAGCCATATTTCAGCTATATCTCAGCCATATCTCAGCCGTATTTTAGCTATATCTCGGCCATAACTCATCTATATCTCAGCCATATATATCTCAGTTGTATCTCAGCCATATCTCAGTTCTATCTCAGCTGTATCTCAGCTATAGCTCAGCTGTATTTGTATATCAGCTGTGTCTCAGCTATATGTCAGTTATGTCTCAGCCGTATCCCAATTATATCTCAGCTATATCTAATTTATATCTCAGTCGTATCTTAGCTATATCCCAGCCATATCTCAGTTCTATCTCAGTGATATCTCATCTGTGTCTCAGCTGTATCTCAGCCATATTTGTATATCAGCTGTTTTAGCCATATCTCAGCTATACCTCAATTATATCTCAGCCATAACTCATCTATATATCAGCTATATCTCAGCCATATCTCAGCTGTATCTCAGCTGTATATCCGCCATAGCTTTATCTCAGCCTTATCTCAGCTATAACTCAGTTATATCTCAGCTGTATCGCAGCTATATATCACCTATATCTCAGTTGTATCTCCTCTACATCTCAGTGATATCTCAGCTGTATCTCAGTTATATCTCAGCCTTATCTCAGTTGTGTCTCAGCTGTATCTCAGTTGTCTTATATAGAGTGAGTTTGCCGTGGTCTCTGATCTCTTCCACTCAGGATGAGTGTCGTGTCCCGCAGCTCTCTGAGGGCTTGTATGCATAATGTAAAGCTCCGGTACAGTACAGAAGACAGATGATGAGTCTGGGGTCACACCAGTGCATATCTCTATTAAAACAGCTTATGTAAGACTGGATGTGGAGGGAATACAAGCTGTCAGGCAGAAGAGATGAAGCGCTGAGGGAGAACTGATGAATGAGGGGATACCGGTGTGTGTTGAGATGAGCGAATGAAGCTCACATCACAAGAAAAACAGTCAATAATGTACTTGATAGAGCATCTCAGGCCTAAAACCGAGAATCCAACCATGATTTCTCATGCTCACATTGTGCTTCATACTTCTGAACTTTTTCTTCCTCTGAACGTTTTGTCATCTTCAGCAATTTTTTTATTCGGTTCAGTGTTAAAAAGATCTGGCAAAAGCATAAAATACAGTTAACAGGGCATGAAATATTGAAGTCAGAAGTCAGAAAGAGCTTTATTTTCAAGTAAGTTTACACACACAAGGTGATGTGTTTTCCAGTGCAGAAGAAAGTACAGCAGACATCGTGCAAACACACATGATACATACATAGGAATTACACAGTAGAGATGAAATATAACACTAATATATGAAAAACAGAAAATTAAATAATGCGATATAATACAGAAGTAAAAATATACAGAAAAAAACATAAGTGTTTTAATGAATGTACAGATATGTTATTTACAAGTGTACAGTTTATGTAGTTTGCAAATGTTCAATTTTCAGATGCTGTGTACAAATGTGTCAGTTATAATGGACAATGTATCGTATGAAAAGTTTTCATGTCAGGGAATATAGTTATAGGGGGGGGAAAAAATGCTCTTGTGCCTGGCTGTTCTGGTGGTCGGTGATTTGTAGCGCTTGTCTCCGTTGTGTATGAAGCCAATGATGATAGTGTCATCTGCAAATTTCAGGAGCTTGACAGAGGGGTTTTTGCAGTGCATTCATTCGTATACAGGGAGAAGAGCAGTGGGGAGAGCACACACCCCTGAGGAGCTCCAGTGCTAATGGTGGAGGTGTTGGATGTGAGTTTCCCCAGCCTCACTAGCTGCTGCATGTCTGTCAGGAGGTGGGTGGAATCCTGATTAGATTGGGGTGGGTACAGAGACGTGCTGGGTCAGTTTGTCTGAGCTGAAGGTAGCATGATGGTATGTGAAGGCCCGAACTTAAGTCCCCGGGTCTATCAAAGGAGTTTGCAGAATATAATGCAGGTCCCAATTTGGTATTGTCGGTCTTTTCCAGAAAAAATGGCCTAACAACATTTAAAATCAAGTGCATTACTTGAGGAGTTAAACTTCATTACTTTTATATATTATAGGTCTGTTTTTTTTTTATATATAAAAATTGATAAAATGCATTAAAAAAAGGATATCTGCCATTTATCAGCGCATTTCCCTTAAACGTATACGGAAAATGTTTCCCGGTTGGTTTCACAGACAAGGTTTTGTAAAGGGATAGGTCACCCAAAAAAATTGAAGTCAGTCATGAATTACCTCACCCTGCACAGCAATACTATTCTGTTTATTTGTGTATGTGACTTTTTTTCTTTCAGACAAATCCAATTGGAGTTAGATTAAAAAATGTCCTAGCTCTACCAAGCTTTATAATGGCAGTGAATGGCTGTTATTTTTCAACAGTCCAAAAAGAAGTCCAAAGAAGTGCATCCATCCATCATAAAAAGTGATCCACACTGCTCCGGGGGGTTAATAAAGGCCTCCTGAGCGAAAAAAAACCGGATGTGTTGTGAAGAAAAAGACCATGATTTCAAATTTATAAACTTTGGGGGGGGTTCCTATCTTCGCTAACTGTCCGAAACGAGGGAAGGGATGTCCAGCGGATGGCGTACGGCTAAGCTCTGGTTGGGAAATATGCTAGTTCCTCTGTGAGAAACCCACGTTTTGTTTTACAGAATAGGGGGGGAAAAAGAAAACCGGTCCTCCTCTTGGTTCTATCGAAATCCTACAAATGTCTTTACAAATCCTCGTTTTGGACTTCTAATAAGTGACCGTTGTTTTGATATCTCCGCTGCGTTTCGAATTCGTGCACGTATCACCCAGAGCTTTTCCTACGCTACATCATCCGATGGAAAACGCCACTCTATATGAAAGCGATACGACCAAGCTCGCGGGAAGCTAGAGATTTACAATTATAAAGTGTAAAATTTGGAAATGTTCGTACCCACATATTGCATCACTTTCGCTTCAGCAAGTCATATTCACCCCCCCCCCCCCCCCCCCCCGCCAGAGCAGCCATGTGAGACACTTTTTATTGATGGATTGATGCACGTTGGTTGGGTTCAAATCTCAACAACACATTCACTGCCATTTATAATGCTTGGAAGGAAAAGAAGAATCAGACATTTTGTAAATTATAACTTCGATGGATTTCGTCTGAAAAAGAAAAACAAGGTCTTACACAACTTGGATTTATACCTGTATACAAGTAACGGGAACTTGCAGTTAACCATTATTTATAAAGGTTTTTTATTGTACCATTTAAATAAAAAAACAAAATAAAGACAAAAAGCTTTACTGTATATTTTCTTCTCTCTCTCTCTCTCTCTCTCTCTTCTCTCCTCTCTATCCGAAGACACGGGAAAGGATGTGTTTTTGTGGGCAATGAGGGGAAGCAGCCCAGTGAAGGAAGCTGTCGACGGCCTGTTAGAGTCGTTCGGTCAGTAGAGGAGTGCCGTGCTGCGGGGCCTGATGGGGCCAGTAAGGCGTCGGCACCGACAAAACTTCTCGGACACCACCGCCATGGACCCACGGTTCGGCCTCTGTTACTCAAAACACAGACTGCTGTTTCAAATCGAACTCGCTATTGAACCTGCTTTAAGGGTTTACATGATGGGATCAGGCCGTTTTGGTTGTGCACGTTTTTAAAATGTAATCAGTTTCATGGGATGTGACTTCGAACATTATCCTAGTGGCTAATATGGATTTTGGAAGTGACTTGGGAAAAAATTGCTTTAGAGTAGTGATAAATAATTAAACTAGACATGTTGTTTAGGGGTTGTTGTTTTCCAGCCAAGTATAGGATTAACATCCATTTTTTTTTTTTATTAAAGAGAACGTCTTATCACTTTGGTTGTGTTGTGCGGTTGCAAATCTAGTAAAATTAAATAAAATAATAATTAAAATATTTATAATTATGTATAAAATATGTATACAAAATATTACATTATTAATATTTAAAAATAAAATGTTAATAATATACAATTGGATTACAAGACTGCATATGAATAAGCCGAAGGTTGGGGCGAGGGGAATAACAATTTAAAACCTCTAGGTGTTGTATTATAGCAAAGTTTTAAGTTTCGTATGTCTGGTTACAATCTGGATGTCCACAACTATATCTGTCTTTCTTGTGGACTCTGACTGTCTACAGACAAACCTCAAAAGCTCTCTTATTGATTTTTCATATTTAGGTGTGTTTGGAAAATAATATGACTGCTGCTACTTTTACTGGTTGAAGTATGCAGATAAAACACGTGACTTAGTATGGTGGGAATTTCTGTATTCAGGGCGTTTTTATTAAAGGGTGGCAGCGTTGTGCAGTAGTAGTTAACGCAGAGCCTCTTGGAGGACCCTCTACACGTTGCCAATGTGAGAATGACTGGGAACAAAATTACACAACCTTTTGCAACTCTAAATAAAAACTTTACTTTACCTAAATAATTAGGCAATAGACTGGGGTCATGTGAAAAAGGAAAAAAAAAAAAATTAACGTGAGGAATTTAACCTAAATTTAACCTTCATCCAGTTGGAAATTTATGTTGCATTTATGCATTTGTCAGATGCTTTCATCCAAAGTTTTTTAATCAAGGTATGCATTTCATCACTTCATGCATTCCCTGGGAATCGAACCCATGGTAACCTTGGACTACACAGGAATTTATAAATGTGTGCAAAAAAAAATAAATAATGTCTCAACTGTCCAATTAAACAATGATCAAAAAGAGATGAGTTATTCACGCTTGGAAATAGAGGTTGCATCAATGCACTGTGTCAAATGTGTCAAATTCATCCCGTTTTCAGTAGGAGAATCATGAACACCATGTAACTCTACTGTCTGCCAGCAGAGTTGTTGAAAGTAGTACAGTAGCATGTTTATTTCAGACATAGGATGGTCTTCTCACGATAATAAAACCCTCACTTTCTCAACATCATTATTCTCTCCATTTTACGCTCTTCATATATCTCCCTTTATGGCGCATGATCACTAAATAACTAGTATCTGTTCTGAATGAAGCAAACGGCACAAAAACACGTCACTCGCTTGTCGGTTGTATTTATAGTTATTGACTCATAAAAAGCCTTTCTGCCGTTGGAATAAAGATGTAGTGTTTCATCAAGGTGCATCATGGTGTGTGGTGGTGTGAGTTGCAGATTTGTGGGTTTTTGAGAGAAACTGGAAGTACTTTTGTAAATTTCTTCTACACTAGTTTCTGCGAATTAATCAACACCGGATTGATTTTCACTCGGAAACATCTTTTTTAATTTTAATTTTTTTTACATTGCTTCAGAATTTCAATGTGTTACGTGCTAATTATTTGTGAAATTTACTAGTGATTTCTGAGTGAAAATTGATTCAGAGTAAATCCATTTTTTCATTCAGTTTAATGTTCAGAGTCCCTTTAAAGATGACATTTGTAATGTTTAGATGTTCAGATGGTTTGTGGGCTCAGTTTCATGTTCAGAGACACTAACAAAAGCCGTGATGCTTTCAGAACATTAATCTGTTAGTTTGATTGGCATGACGTCCTCTTCTGACTCAACCAATCACGTTCAGTTTGAGCCGGGACTATCTGTTTGATTGATTGGCGGAAGTGTTTGAAACTTGTTTGGATACAGACATTATTTTTGCTTTAACATGGAGACACGTGAGATTACTGGGTTGCTTTTTCTCGGGAGAAACATCTGAGAAACAAGAACTTCACTTGCTCTCCATTTAATCGTATTTCTGTCTGGGTGAAACATTTAGGATTTTGAAAATATCTCATTTATGATTTTCTTTTCTATAGGCAGTGTGTGTGGCATGTGTCTGGTGGTCTTGAGACTGTAAATGATGTTGGAAACTGCAGCTGCGACTGTTTCTCTTTCTCTTTTCACTCGTAGCTCGGCTGGATTTCTGTCCTGAATAATGAAGCTTTAGCTGCGCTGGTTAAGATAGCATCACTGCTGCTCAGATGGATTCACGTCCAAATGTTTCTCCTCGAATCAAAAAGGGATTTTCGGAGCGTTTTCCCTAACCATCAGATTTGAAACCCTCAAACGTGCGCTGTCATGTCTAAAGGCTTTCTCATCTTCTGAAGTGTCGTTCTGTCTCATGAAAGTGTGGCACTCTCTCCGGCATTAATGCATCTTGTTTGTGGAGATTAAAAGTAATTTTCTGGCGTCCAAGCGCATGAATCGCGGGCCGGCTGCTGGGCGTTTGGGGTCAGGAGGGTTTGATGATTGTGGGTTTGTTAGATGGATGTTTGTGCCGTGTTTCCTCTTTATGGCTCTCTGCGGCTCCCGGCAAACCTGCTCCGGTTATTCTCTCTGGAAAAGTTAAAGCGTTCAGACACACACATACACACACACACACGTTTATTAAAATATATTAAAAAATTGCATTTCCAAAAAGAGTTTATGTTAGTTATTACAGTCATTATAATTAACGTGTATGTGAAGGATTTGGGTCAGTCTCGGAGTTTGTTACCGTAGTAAATGCTTTAACTCTCTGTCTGTAGGGATGTCATGATGTGTTTCAATCTAATTCACTCAGATTCAGTCCTTTCAAACAAACCAACAAAATCAAAAACAGCACAGATCACAGCAGGGAAACACAGCACTTCCAGTGGAATCAGCAGAACGGCTTCAGTTATTTTTTTGGTCTGGTTATGAAGCAATACTTACTGTAATATATTTTTGTGGAAACCGTGATACTAATGAAATCTTCAGTCTTCACTGGACTAGTTAAGTAACCTCTCTCTCATTCTTTCTTTCTCTCCACAGGCTGTGCTTTTGTAAAGTATTCCAGTCATGCAGAAGCCCAGACTGCGATTAACAGTCTCCACGGTGGACAGACGATGCCGGTGAGCATCTCTCACTGCACGATCACAGCACCCCTCACTCCCTCCCCCGCACCGCACCACTCCCATCAAATCACATACTCACCCACGCAACGCACGCACTTCACCACCACAATGCGCTCACAAACACACCACACACACACATACACGCACAAACAGAGACACACACACACACTCTCAACACACACCCACACACACACACACAGAAACTCTGTGTGTTGGAAGTGGGCGTGCGTGAGTGTGTGTGTGTGTGTGTGTGGTGTGTGTGTTTGTGGTGTGAGGCCGAGTGTGTGTCTCTGTGTGTGTGTGAATTGTGTTTTGAGTGAGATGTGAGTGTGTGTGTGAGTGAGTGTGAGTGTGTGTGTGTGTGTGTGTGTGTGTGTTGTGTGTGTGTGTGTTTGTGTGTGTGTGTTCACTACTGTGTGTGTGGTGTTGTGTGTGTGGTGTGTGGTGTGTGTGTGGTGTGTGAGTGAGCGATTGTGTGGGGTGTGGGTGTGTGTGGTGGTGTCCTGTCATATCCATCCTGTACCGAAAGAACAAAAAACAGTCATAACTGAGAAAGTTCTATACAAGTTTATATAGTTTATATTAAGATTTGTTTCTGTTTATTCGTGAATTTTTTCACGTGCACCTCAAAATAAACAGAAAAAAATTAATGATATTTTACATAAGTGTAATTTTTTTATATCACTGATATAATAGTTTTTGTTAATATTTTGAATAAAATTTTGCTTTTATATTTGTATCGATTAAGTTTGTTTATTTAATTCTTATTTCGTTTAGAACTTCAACTAAATGAAAATGAGTTGCCTTGGCAACTAGCTGAATTAAAACAAGTGTAAATTTTTATTTTTCTTTCAATATTCAAATTTTAAATAATATTTGAACATACTTAAATATTATTTTAATCTTTATTGTATATATCCCTGCCTAAACTAAGTTTTTGCCCGAGCCTGGCCAATGGCCGGTGACAAGAAATATTTTTTTACCAGCCATGGAAAAAAAAAACAGGCAGTTATGACAGCAAAATTCTAGATAATCAGAATTAGTTTTTTCAGAATGTAATACCTCACAATCCTTGATTCCAGTTTCGATGCATGCTACAACTACTAGCTTAACCAATATAAATTTAATAGGCTACATTTTTAAAAACTAGTAAACAGTCAGTTGTAAAATAAGAGCAAATCAAATTACAAGCAATAGCACAAAATAGCCAACTATACAATAAAGATGGTATGTCTAACAGTGATTTACAGGTACCCTACAGAAATTTAATAATTCTGCTAATAACACTATAGTCTTTATATCTTTTTTAAAGTTCAAGAGCAGTGAGTATACCATGAAATAAACATATATATATATAAGTTTATTTCATGGTTTACTTAATGCTAATAACCCTGTTTTGCATGAAGTAAATACATTTTAGGAAAATAGTGACGTTATTTTCGTGACAATGAACTAATTTTACCTTCAAATTTGTATTACTGTATTGTGGAAAAAACAAACAATAAGAAATATATGTATTTTAATTGTAAAGTATGTATGTTTTTATGCCAATTTAAGTAAAACATTTTATTACAGTATTTTTTATATAAATGCATATGAATCTTAATATGCATTTGATATTTTACTTTAGTTATTATTGACTCAGCACTGAGAATAATGAGAATTACAACAACTGAAAAGGACAAGCTCTGGACACATTACAGTGATGAGAATGTATGGGTCAAATGTGCTGATTTGATCTGAAAATAAGGCAATAATAATGCAAAAAAAAATCATAACGGTCCTTTTATTTATGCAAAATATAATTTCTTTTGATTGGAGTGAAATGTTCCTCTCACCTTAAACACACACAGGCAGGTGTTTTTGTGAAAGAACTTGAATAGCTTGTAAAGGTAACTTGTAAAAACTGAATGTGTCACTTCCATTCTGTCCAATTCAGCAATTATATTTCCGGTTATGGTTTTTTATTTCTCTGCTATGTAAATCTCGGCGGCCGGTGTGAAATTGAATCCAGATGCTCTTCTGAAGTCAAACGTTTTCTCTCCTCAAATGAGATTAGATTTGTGAAGCTCGGTGGCCGGGACTGCCAGAGATGACGGCTCCCGCTGCCGCTTATCGAATTCAGCAAATTCATATCGTACGAGATCCAGCAGCGGATGATTGTTGTGTTTGTTTGTGGGAATGTGGCTCTCAGCCGGAGAGAAACACCTGTTTCAGAAACACCTGCTGTCGTCGTGACAAAAGCGGTGGAGAACATGTGACGACATTGTTTATGATTTTTCTGATTTCTGAAGTTTATATCATCATAGTTTTTCACTAACTCTGCAGCAGCTCTTCTTCTTCTTCGTCGTCTCGTCTGATGCACTAACTCTGCAGCAGCACTTCTTCTTCATCGTCTCTTCTAATTCAATTCAATTCTAATGTGACGCTTTGTGACATCACAAAGCCCGGAAGCAAACGCTGTAGTCCAAACGAGCCGTTCGTTGTAGTTCTTGAAAAGGGATTTTTAAAAAACGAAATATCTCCCTTTCGAGTGGACTTTGAGATTTGTAACTTTCTTGATCTTTTTTATGCCCAAACATACACACTACACACTGACTAAAATTAAAAAAGTGAAAACGCATAATAGGACCCCTTTAAAATAGCTTGAATGCAACTCTACACCCTTGCCTCATTTACTATACAGTACGTGGATCTATGAATAAAAAACAAATATGCAAATTAGTCCCGCCTCCACTCAGTTACACAGCAGCCAGCGCCTCCTGATCCACTAACTGAACTGTAGTAAACGTGATGCAATGACAAGAGGAAATATTGGTTTAATTAAGCCATATGTGTTTGAACCATAAATAAGCTGGTATGCTCAATGTAAGCAAGGAGACTGATGGCTAACTTCGTGAGGTAGCATTATGTGTTTGCGCTGGTTCGTACTCGGATAATGACTGATACAACTGTTTTTAATACAGTGGATACTGTAACATTCGTTAAATTTACTTACTTGACGATGTTGTGTCCTCAAAATTCCTTGAAGACTCAAATGCAGCCAAGTTTGTGATACCAAATCGCGCCCGCGGAAGTAAAGTAGCCATACGCGTGTGAACGTGCGGATGTCAATGCGCTACTTTTACACTGCTGCCGCGGGTTATTATTCAAGGTAGGGGTTCTAAATACAAAATAATAAGCGCTGACAGCACATGACATCGTGAAAATAGGGGGAAATATTAACAGTTTATTGACAAATCTGATTGGGCACATGGTTTGTCTAAAATCTATTAAAAAATACACATAGACAAATAAACAATATAAAAAACGTGATTTTCACCACAGGGGGACTTTAATTAGTTTAGCTTGATTTACTAAAATAACTAACACTAAAAACCGAATAAAATTTAACACTAGATGACACACACAAACACACACATATATATATATATAAAACAACAAACTAATAAAAAACTAAAGCTTTAACAAATGAAAATTTAAAATCTAAAAATACAAATGAATTTAAAATATTAGTAAAAAACTAAAATAAAAATGAAAGCCCCCTGCTGGGACGTGAAAGTGGCGTTGTTGCAGAATGGCATCACGGGAGCAGCGGCGCAGATGAGACGAGATCTGCTTGAGCTTGAGTTTAGTGTCTGTCCTCTTCCTCCTCAGTGTAATATCTTTTACTTTCTGACCTCAGTGTATCTTCAGAGCGTCTGATATCTATTAAAACCCACCGGCTGCCGCAGGGCTTCAAGGTGGCAAACGTCCAGACATCATCATAATGAGATGATTGTGATGTAGACGCCATCATCTCGCTCTCTTTATGTTTGTTTAATGGTCTGTCTGTAATCACGTCTCCAGTTGCCCTTGTGTTTGTGTGTTTCCAGCGTTCCAGTGCACTAATTAAATAGGACGCGTCCGGGAAGAGTGTGTGTGTTTGTGTGTGGTGTTCGTGTGTGTGTGTGTGTGTTTGTGTGTGTGGGGTGTGTGTGTGTGTGTGGTGTGTGTGTGTTGTGAGATAGCGGAAGTGTGATGTGTGAGTGGTGAGTGTTAGTGTGTGTGAGGTGGTGTTGAGTGGTGTGGTGGTGGTGTGTGAGTGTGAGGTGTGAGGTGTGAGTGTGAGTGAGTGTTTGTGTGTGTGTGTGTGTTGACTGCAGCAACATTGTTTTACACAGCTTTCGTTGGATTGAGAATATTGTATACAGTTAATCCGCTAACTAATTACCGTACTACTATACATGCAGATTAGGTATCAACCATACACACCCTTTCATATAACATGCATTCAAACACCCATATACAGTATATATATATATGTACATACACCCATTGGCCCCCACACATATATACGCATATATCCAAATTCCCGAAGGCATTTACAACCCACACGTCACTCTTAATATACGGCAGCAAATAATTTAACTGATTAAAACATAGATGTACAAATACAAGAAGTTACTAGTGACTATTACACCTCATATCTCTCAGGATGCTGCTTGTTCCCTAACATAAACATAAGCAAGAACTAAGCAAAGGCATTAGTACAATAACCTAATTGTCGGATATCTTATAATTCTTTGTTGAAAAATTAAACGATATATACAATTATTTAAAACTCTCTAATCTTGACCCCTACGCCAATAAGAAGTTATAAGTCAAAATTGTTAAATAAGGATTTTATTATTATTTTAAATTTTTGACACAATATCAAAACTTATCACAATATCCATGGCATTCGATCATTCTAGTTTAGACACCACAGCAAACGCTAACATGCTACTGAACACACACCTTTAGTTAAAAATAACACATTATATTTTAAAAATGGCAAATGCATTGCAAGTTTTCTGTTATATTTTTTCAAGCTTTTTTCAATTTTGTAAAAAACATTTCTGCAAAAAATTTCCAGTGTTTTCTTTCCTTCACCCTTATTTTTTTGTTTTGTTAGACTTTTTGTTTAATTAGTTAATTAATTTAAAAAACAATTTTATATGGATGTTCAGCATTTTTATATAAAGTTTTGTATTTATACATGCTATTTGTGTACATGCACATTGAGAAGCTACTTTTAAAGTCGCTATATAAAATAAAGTTATTATTTTTTGCACTATGCAATTCTTGTACATTTACACTTGAATTATGAATACCGACAAAATCAAATGATGATCCTGGTGTGTGTTTGAATGCACTTAAAGACTGTTTAGTGTTTCCATACGCGGGACGTGGGTCTGTGTTCAGATGATGTGATTGGATTCACGCTGTGATGAATTGAGGTCCGTACAGCACAATATGATCCATACGGCTGAGAGCGGTCAATCTGAGAGTCCGTGGCGTCGGGCTTCACTTTAATGTGTCCTGCAGGGACGAGATCCTCACGATCTCCAGCGCTCACATCATGTGTCTTGATGACAGCCGTAGAGTCCGATTAAATGAATCAATGTCTGCTGCAGCGGCCGAGAGATTTAATGAGATGACGTCACAGTGAGATCAGCAGAAGATCTGCGGAAGATGCTTTCTGTCACAGGATAAAAAATAATAAAACAGGTCATTGCAACTTATCTCACAATTCTGACTTTTTCTGAGGATATAAACACAGAATTGTGAATTCTGAATTGTGAGATAAAAAGTCATTAATTTTTTTATTGAATTGTGAGATATAAATTCAGAATTCTGAAAAAAATGTCAGATATAAATTCCAAATTGTGAGATAAAAAGTTGCAATTCCTTTTTTTTTTATTCCATGGAAATAAAACCGAAACAAACAAACTCAAAACGGAAACAAAAAAAAAGAATTGCAAGATTCAAACTCAGATTCAGCAAAAAAAAAAAAAAAAAAAGTTAGAATTGCAAGATATAAATGCAAAATTCAGCTAAAAAGGCAACTGCGAGATATAAACTTGCAAATGCGAAAAAAAAATCCAAATTGTGAGATCAAAAGTTACAATTACCTTTTTTCTATTCTGTGGCGTCAAGATGTAATCAAGATATAAAATCAGAATTTAGAGAAAAAAGTCAGAATTGCAAGATATAAACTCTGAATTCTGAGATATGAAATGCAAGATAAAAACATGCAATTCCGAGAAAAAAAGACAGAATTTTGAGATAAAAAGTCATTACCTTTTACCAAATTCCCTTTTTTATATTTATTCCGTGGCGGACACTGAACTGAACTATGAGACATAAACTCAGAATTCAGAAAAAAGTCAGAATCGTGAGGAACTCTCGCTTGTGGAAAAAATCCGTCGATTTGTGAGCGAAAGTCGCAATTACTTTTATATTTTTTTTATTCAGTTGTGGAAATAAAAAAAAACTGAATTGCGAAGTAGAAACAAGCTTCCATAGAATAATGTCTGTGAATGGAGTTCCTGTCAGAAATTACGTGAATTGAACATGATGCTTTTCGTTAAGACTTGTTTTCAGAGAATATACCTTGAGGTGTGTGTGTGTGTGTGTGTGTGTGTGTGTTCAGGGCGCGTCCTCCAGTCTGGTGGTGAAGTTTGCAGACACTGATAAGGAGCGGACCCTGCGCCGGATGCACCAGATGGCCGGTCAGCTCGGCATCTTCAGTCCCATGACCATCCAGTTTGGAGCGTATGGAGCTTACACACACGCTGTGAGTCTCACACACATTACCAGTCACCTTTATGAGGTTCTGTTTGTGCCACAAAAGTGCTTTGTACTAAACTGTAGATTTGTCCATGTCTACGGTCATTGCCTACCTGTAGAGCTCTATGATTTCATATTTCAGAGCTAAAGCTTAAAACAAGGACAAATATCTGCCAGTGGCATCAAAAAACTTGTTTTCCATTTGAATTAAGTTTTTGTTCTTTTTATAAAGTACATTTCTCACACTATTAGCAGATATTAGTTGATAAATAATATCTGATGTCATTTTGTGTCTCAAGTAAATGTATCTCGATCTAAGAAGGTTTCGGTGTTTGTGCTTGAAAGCGATGTACATCTGTGTGTGACGTGCAGCAGATCATGCAGCAGCAGCAGCAGGCAGCGCTCATGGCAGCGACGCAGGGCTCGTATCTGAACCCCATGGCTGCCATCGCCGCCGCTCAGATGCAGCAAATGGCAGCTTTCAATGTCAACGGCCTGGTGGCTGCACCCATGACGCCGTCTTCAGGTACACACACGCACACACACTCACACACACACATTTTATTCTTTTATTTGGATCCACAAGACAAGCAACAAAAACGCAATCCAAATACCTTGGGAAGTCAGTTTGCAAGATGACAGGTACACATGGCTAGCATACATTCACAAGTCCTTATATTTATAACATTCAACACTCAAGGATAGACAAAACATCTTCGTTTCCATATTTGCATACTCCCTATAGTGGCTGAAACTGAAAAAAATTTACAAGTTTTTGCACACACACACCACACACACACACACCACATCCCAACACACTTCACACACACCACACACACACACACACACACCCACACACACACACACACACAACACTCACACACACAACACACTCACTCACACTCACACTCACACTCCCACACACCACACTCACAGACACACACCACACACACACACTCACACTCACACAAAAACAAACAAACAAACACACACACACACACACCCACACACACACACCCACACACACTCACACTCACACACACTCACACTCACAACTCTCACACACACACACACAACACCTCTCACACACACCACACCGCCACTCTCACACACACACCAGGTTGACATTTTGTGAAAAGTTGGACATCCCATAGGCTAATGGTTTTGTATACGTACAGACGTATATTTCTATTGCCCTAACCACGCAACCCTCCCCTAACCTACCCCCCTCACAGGAGACTTCTGTGCTATTTCAGATTTTCAATACACTCCATTCTGTGTGATTTATAAGCGTTTTGAAAAGTGGGGACATGGGGTAATGTCCTGAAAAGTCACCTTCTCCTTGTAATACCTGTCATACCTTTATCATTATACAAATTTATGTCCTCATTTGTCACAAAAACGCGCACACACACACACACACACACTCTCACACACACTCTCTCACACACACACACACACACACACACACACACACACTCCCAATCACCCGCACACCCACACACACACACACACACTCACACACATACACACACACACGCACACACACACACACACACAATAGATGCTTTAATTACAGTCAGCAGCCGGATCAATCCATCCCGTCCCGCAGGAAACGGCTGTGGTTTTCATCAGTTAGTGTTCTTTAAGTGTTCGTTTCGGCCATTACTCTCACCGCTGTTTGTCACCACAAGGTTTTTTTGTTTTGATGTTTTTCAGCTTCTTTTGATTGCATTCACGTATCCACACAGAAGCTCTTACAAAACCTAGTGAGCCGCCTATCTAGACAGCATTTCAAGTGAATGCTGTCCTGAAAGATACTTCAGTTCTGGCAGTGCAAGGCAGAATCGGATGTATCATTCATAACGAGAATCCCAGAGTGCATTGCAAAAATTTCTTTACATATTGAAAAATATAGATTTTTTTATACCATATATTTCTATGCTTTGTATTCTGGGGTCAGTAAGATTTTTGTAATTAATTAATTAATTAATCATTTTAGTTTGACCATTGAACTGAAT
Source organism: Sinocyclocheilus anophthalmus (assembly GCA_018155175.1). NCBI lineage: Eukaryota > Metazoa > Chordata > Actinopteri > Cypriniformes > Cyprinidae > Sinocyclocheilus > Sinocyclocheilus anophthalmus. The sequence goes on from JADLZN010007258.1 coordinate 91,604, forward strand.
GGCATAGAAACAATTGTTCATTTTATTTTATTTTACACTATTAACATTTTCTTCAAACATACTTTCTTGTCTTACAGCTTTTATTAGATTTTCTCTAAAATTATTTTTATTATTTATAGCTTTTTGTCGCACTAAACTGTTGGAAAGTTACTCAAGTTACTCAACTTGATACTTTTATTCATCAAGGATGCATTAAAGTGATCAAAAGTTACAGTAAAGACATTATAATTTTACAAAATATTTTCAAATAAATTCTGTTCTTTCCGAACTTTCTTTCATTGTGCCTCCTGTAAATAAAATGTATCACCGTTTCCAAAAAAATTGTGCAGCACGACTGTTCTCAACATTGATATTAATCAGAAATGTTTCTTGAGCAGCAGATCAGCATATTATACTGATTTCTGAAGATCATGTGACACTGAAGACTGCAGTAATGATGCTGAAAATACAGCTTTGATCACAGAAATAAATTACATTTTAACAGATATTCACATATAAAACAGCTATTTTAATTATTTATAATATTTCACAATTTTTACTGTATTTTTTATCAAATAAATGCAGCCTCGGTGAACAGAAAAGACAAAAACATTGAAAAATTGTATCAAACCCAGTAAACCTTTGGTTGCTAGTAGGATGCTGTCTATGTAGACTGTAGACAGTGATGCTCACTAGGTTCTGAAACAGAGCGAGTGTGTTTTCTGTCAACCACAGTGGCTCAGTAAGACACGAGGTGTGATGGGCAATGATCCGTCTCAGTTTGAGGACGAACCCGGGAACACGGCCAATCTGACGCCGTCGACCAGAGAGTCCTTGACTCAAGAATACAGGAGTGAAGATTTGTGACTGATAATCCCTGACCCCCGTTTGACCCCCATCTCACACATACACACACTCACACACGCACACACACATACACACACACATGCGTGCACACACACACACCCACACGCACACACACACGCACACACACTCCTGATGTGCTTCTGCACGACTTTGAGCGTCCAGCTACAAAAGCCCGCAGACACCTCAGAGGAAGGGTCACGAGGAATTAATTAAAGTTCTTCCTCTCGCTCTCGTCTGTCAGTTTCCCGCTTTGATAATCCGTGATGTGGACACACACTCTTGTTACCCGTCAGCTTTAATCTGGCACGGCTGAAATGCCCTTGAAAGCTGAGGGAAGTTGAGCGATCTGTGTCAGAGGAGCAGCGAAGAGACACGTCTGTGACCGGAGACATGAGAAAACACTTATTAACACTGCGACTCCTGCGGACAAACCGTCTTCAGTACAGTAAACTAGGAGCCAATCAAACGCTTCTCCATTTATATAGCTATAATGGAGGGAATAAGTGCCTGCTCACTTCATATCAGCGCTGTTATTTCCTGAAGTATTTTTTCCATTAATTTTTCCAAAAAGGTTTTTACAAAGTCTTCATTAAAGCGTTAGAAGCCTTGACCCAGACCAGCCAGATTCAAGGAGAATCACAGCATTACAAACTTTGATTTGAAGCAACAAAGCTTGAAATTCAGACAGAAAGTCAAGATTGTGGACTTGATGGCTTTAATGAGGGAAAGAACTGCAGTCCCACAAACAATGACTCCAAAAACAATGGAAAAATATAATATGATAAGCTATTTAAGAAAATTGCCAAATTAATCATTATTTTTACAAATATTTTCAAACTTATGTATCAAAGTGAAGAAGAACAAAATAAAAGTAATTACAAATGTTGATTTGACAGATATACAAGACTGTGAACACACGATTATTTAAAAAATAAGTTGCATTAATGCAAACTAAATAATGGCTTTAACAACAGCACAGACCGTCGATGAATAACCTCGGAGCTCACAGCAGGTCTGTCTTTAACGGTTTGTACGTTATCATTAAAAATTGAGTTCCATCTGGAGAAAATGAATGGCGTTTTTACTTCTGGAACCCGACTGTTGTGTTCCATTTACTCAGCGCCACTCTCTGATTGGTGGAATTTTCAGTAGAGCAGTAGAGCATCATGGGTAATGTAGTTTTTCACCAGGAATAGATTCTTAAAAAAACCAAACAAAAGCATATATCAGCAATTAACAGCCTCGTAGCTCACAGTAGGTTTGTGTTTAAAGGTTTTTAAGTTATCGTTAAAATTCAAGTTCCCTATAGAGAATATGAATGGAGTTTTTAGTGCTGTATTTGTTTCCACCAGGCACCAGCACACCACCAGGCATTGCAGCTCCCATCGGGGTGAACGGCTTCAGCGCTCTCCCTCCCCAAAGCAACGGACAGCCCGCCTCCGAACCCATCTACACCAACGGCATCCATCCGTACCCAGGTAACACGCTTACTTCACTTTCCCCTGCTTTGGATGCACAACATCTTTGGATTTGGAGCAACTCAAACAGTACTTGATCAGCATAAAACAACCAAGACTAGCACCGAAAACCAACCTTCCAGAGCTGTTTTGACACTATGAGACACATTTTAATTGAAAACATGTTCATAGCAGAGGTGTTTTCAAGCCATTGTCTGTATGAATTGCATTTACATGGACAATGTTTTTATCTAAAGCGACTTACATTGCATTAAAAATATATAAGTTATACATAATATGCATTCACTGGGAATCAAAGCCATGACCTTGGCATTGCTAGTGCCATTCTAGTTTGAACTACATGACTTGCATTTTTTGTGTTTTTCCGAATGCATTCATTGATCCTGATACAAAAATAATATGTAGGACTGAAGCACAGAGGAGTGCGTCACATTTGATCTGAATCTGTAAAAACAACAGGCGTATAGAAATGGCAGTGGCAAATGAAGGAAAGTGCTGAAATAAAATCAGACTGATATTGACAGAAGTGTGTGTGTGTGTGTGTGTGTGTGTGTCCGTGTCTGTGTGTCTGTGTCCATGTGTCCGTGTGTGCGTCCGTGTGGGGGGTGCAATCCTGTATCTTTCTTTGTGTTTGGGTGGTGTGTTGTAGTTTTTGTGTGTGTGTGTGTGTGTGCAGCGCAGAGCCCGACGATGGCCGATCCTCTCCAGCAGGCGTATGCCGGCGTGCAGCACTATGCAGGTGAGTCTCTCCTGAAGTTTTTTGTTGTGGATTCACAATCTGACAATCTATGCATGTGTTTTCTGGATCAGCATTTCCCTCATATGACTGCTGAAACATATGCATTATGCGATGATCAACAGTCTGCTGTCATGTGACCTCATTTAATTCAGCTGCTGGAGTCCAGTTTCATAGAAATATTTGTGACCCTGCAGCACAAACCAGTCTTAAGTCGCTGGGGTCGCAAGTCATTGCATGAGTCAAAATTATAGATTTTTCTTTTATGCTAAAAGTCATTAGGATATTAAGTAAAGATCATGTTCCATGAAGATATTTAGTAAATCTCCTACCGTAAATATATCAAAACTTAATGTTTGATTAGTAATATGCATTGCTAAGAACTTCATCTGAACAACTTTAAAGATGATTTTCTCAATATTTAGATTTTTTTGCACCCTCAGATTCCAGATTTTCAAATATTGTCCGATCCTAACAAACCATACATCAATGGAAAGCTTATTTATTCAGCTTTCAGATGATGCATACATCTCAATTTCGAGAAATTGACCCTTATGACTGGTTTTGTGCTCCTGGGTCACAAATGTGGGTTATTTAGCAATGTGTGTTCAGTTTAGTGTAAAAAATGTCTTCTGGCCGTCTGTTCAAATAACGAGTCAAGAAAGCGATGTTTAAATTCACGGCTGATTTCACTTCTGTTTCTTCCGTCACACTGGAAATTGAAGATCAGGTTGAGTGCATTGCATTGTGGGATGCAGTGTGCAGTATGCTTTATTGTGTTCTGCACATACTGGAGAATGTAGCATGCAATTTGTGCACTGTGCACAGCAAACATGCGGAATAATACCAGTGATAGTTTAGTGTTATTTATAGATTATTATAATTTTTTTATGTGTGTGTTTTGAATTAGCTTTTTAATTAAAATATGTGTTTACTTTGTTTAACACTGCTTACCAGTGTTATTTTAGTATTATTTATATACTATTACAGTTTTTATTAATATTTAAATGAACCTTTTGTTTTTTTATGCCGTTTTAATTTTAATTTTAACACCGCACACTAGTGTATTTAGCAAGTATTTATGCGACATTACCGCTTTTTACTAATTTGTTAAATATATATTATATATATTTTATGTATTGTCATTTATAATTGTAATTTCACACCGGTATAAGTATTGTTATTTTGGACACTTTTACAAACGGTTTCATTAGTTTAACATTAGGTAACTACTTAGTTACATGAACTAATGCCATGAACACAGGCATTTATTAATCTTAGTTTGAGTTAATTCCAACATTTACTTAGGCATTATTAAAATGTAATGCGCGTGAATTAATTATTAGTTATTTTTAGTACTACTTTATGTACAATTACAGTTTTTTATTAATATTTACATGGTTTTTTATTCCTCTAGTTTTCAGTTTATTTTTATGTTTAGGTTTAGTTTTAATCTGCCTTCAGTGTTATTTTAGTTTATTTATTTACTATTATAAATTTTGTTAATATTTTGAATTATTTTTTATAGTTTTCATTTTAATTTAATTTTAGTAACTTTGTTTTTTTTTATCATTTTATTCATTTTTTTTTTTTTTTTTTAGATTACTATTTGAGTTTAATTCATTTTTATTTCCGTTTTAGTTCTAGTTGATTATAGTTTTATTTCATTTCCATTTAAATAAACGTAAACATATTTTAGTTAGTTATTTCTAATGTTCGTTTAGTGTACTTTAGCTTTGTTTCAATTAACAAAAAGTTTTAGTTTTTTAGTTTTTTTAAGGTTTTTTATGATAATAGCCCTGCTGCATACATCAAGCGTAATATTTGAATTTAACCCTCTTTAATAAAGAGGTAGACTCAAAAAACACTTTTGAAAGTTTGTGGAGTTTGTGAAGCTCAGAGGAGTGTGATGATGATTTCAATGACATGCGCAATGATTACTATTCATGAGTGATTCCGTTAGATACAGCCGGCTGTGGACAAAACTGGCGAGTTGAATCTGTTAAATCATGTCTTAAGATTACATCTCCATGGGATTCTCCTAGCTCATTCTCCTCTCTCCTCCGTCTTCACATGCTTTGTATCTTCTTCGCTGCGCTTCATGCCCACGCCTCAAGCTCCCGACGCCCTGTCGTGCTCGCTCCGGGTTACAGCAGCCTATCCTGCCGCTTACGCGCCAATCAACCAAGCGTTTCCCCAGCAACCAGCCATCATCCCCCAGCAACAGCGGGAAGGTGAGTGAGGCTCCGCCCCCTCCGCAGAACAGGTGATAATTGCTCTGAGAGACGGACGCAAAGCTCAGGAGAAATCATGACAATCTCACGATCCCGTATAAACGCCTTTATTGAAATTAATATCTTACAGTTTGTAGCCTGGAAGAGGGAAACAATTTGTTTAAAGGGGTCATATGATGTGCTAAAAAGAACATTATTTTGTGTAAATTGGTGTAATGAAATGTGTTTATGAGCTTTAAGGTTAAAAAAACACATTATTTACCACATACTGTACATTATTGTTTCTCCTCTAATGCCCCGCCTTTTCTGAACACTCACCTTAGCGCGTGCACTGATTTTTAAAAAGCTCATCGTTCTGAAAAGCGATGTGTGCTCTGATTGGTCAGCTATCCATGCGTTGTGATTGGCCGAATACCTCAAACGTGTGACGGAAATGTTACGACCCTACCATACTGTGATGCTGTGTCCAGCCGGAGCGACGAGACAAAAACATTAAACCCATTATAAACGAGGCATTTGTTTGCATCCAGTGGGGACATAATTATGGATTATAATTGACTTATACTGTCTTTTTACATTGCATCGCGCCGCGTAAACATAAAAACCATGTCTGTCTTGTGATCGGAGAAATGACAACAAGCGCTACTCTACACTGCCCAAAACTCACGTTTGAATCATCAGTGGCAAATTCTTTAAATATGAAAACTTACTTACAGTCTGTGTGTCAGAACAGCCTGCATTGTAGTCTACTCTCCCATGATCAGGACACAGTCCTCCATAAAATACGCTGCACACAAATGAATATTTGGGTTAAAATGTTCTGGAACAGTGTTATAAATACAAATTAACCACTGATTTCTACTCGTGTCCATTTTTGGAAGACCAAACAAACTAGTTTCGCTTTCGCAACGAAACACACAGCACCTTCACAACAATCACACAATAAGCAATAAAGTTACGCCTTCTTTCTTTGTGTGAACATTTGGGCGGCGTTATGCAAATCTTCCCACATAGTGATGTAGACATGTGGGGGCGTGTCAGAACGAGGCGTTTTAGGGGGGCGTGGCTGACTCTTAACTTTTATAAAGAATATCTCTTTGGATTTGAGACTTTAGTGTTTGCAACTTTACAGATCTTCTTTATGCACCAAGAGCTTGTAACACTCCAAAGAGAAAAGGAAAATTGAAATAGCATCATATGACCCCTTAAAAGAGGTGTTGAGGTGTAATCCTGACCCAAATGGGAAGAAATGATCACTATAACGTTTCTGTTGTCAGATGTCATATACCTTAATAATGACTAATAATTTGATTTAATTTATAGTTAAATCAGTTATTTTGTTTTATATTTTTTATTTTATTTATGCATTGTCTTGCTTTTGTATTTTTATGTTTTGTCTTTTATTTCGTTGTTAAAATATTTCAATATTATTTTAATATTTATTATGTGAAGTTTCTGTCTGTAACCGTGCAGTAAACCAGCTCTCAGACGAGTTTCCAGGTTCATTCTGACGTACAGATGCTTCAGAGTCCTTTGTGTTTATTCATACGTTGTATCGTTTAAAATGAAGCTCGTTTGTGCTGTGGATGCATTTTCTCACGTTACATGTCTTACAACAGATGCTTAAACAACCTGCAGAACAAACCCCTCTCAGCGGCCAAAATCTCTTTCCTCACGGACTGGTTTTATTTTATGTTTTGTATTTTGTTTTATTTTTTTAATATTATTTATTATATTTTCAATGTTTTCTCCTTTTATTATTATTTTACATTTTGGTCTTATTTTATTATTTATTTAAAATGTTATACTTCATTTAGTTTATTTTAATTGTAATTTTATATTTTACCAGCATTGCATTATTTAAGGTACTTATTGTTTATATTTATTTTTTTATGTTTTGTCTTATTTTATTTTTATTTTATTGTTATACTATCTTTCCTCCATTAACCCCTTTTATTTTAATAGTATTTTATATTTTACCATCATTTCATTAGTTATGTGATGTTATGTTTTGTCTTGTTTTATTTTATTTATATTAATTACAAATAATTGTTTTATTTTGTTTTATCTTTTTTAGTTTATTTTCGTTTTGATTTGCTTTTGAATGTTTTTTAGTTTTTTATTTTGCTTATATTTTATCTTTTGTTTTTTTTTTTCTTTCTTTATTGATTTGTTCTGTTCATTTTAAAATTATTTAATTTTGTATTTTATTTTATTATTTATTCTATTGTTAATACTTATCATTTATTCATTACAGCTGTTCTAATTTAATATTAATGCACATTTTGTTATCATTTTGTTAATGTAAGTTTATGTTTTGTCTTTGATTTGATTTTAATATATTTGACTTTTTGTCTTTTTTTATTTGATTTGATACTAATTTAACATTATTGGCAATACGAGTCTGCAGTCTTTGTCGTGTCATTAAAGCGAGATCTCACACGAAGCAACCGGGAGACTCTGCAGAATTATTTATGTTTATCCAATTTTCCCAAAAGCCACAACTTCAATTCAATTCCCTTATCCACGTTTAATCAGATCTCCGTTTAACAAAGAGCTCTGAATATGTGTCTGCATGCGCGCCGCTCGGCCTTCTGGGTACGGCTCTGTGTGAAATCTCATTTGTGTGTCTTTCTCTCAGGACCGGAGGGCTGTAACCTGTTTATTTACCACCTGCCGCAGGAGTTCGGCGACGCGGAGCTCATGCAGATGTTTCTGCCCTTTGGCAACGTCATTTCCGCCAAAGTCTTCGTGGACCGAGCCACCAATCAGAGCAAGTGTTTCGGTGAGTTCCCACAATGCACCGCTTTGCCTTTATTTCTCGCGTCTGCACTAATCAAGATGCAGTTAGCGGCGGGGAAGCACGTCACGCACGATGTGGGCATAAAAAGTGCTGTTTCAGCATTAATAATGTAATAGAATAATTCATTAGATTTTATTTCCAGTTTGAATTTTTAGTCATTTTGTGTTTTTGTCATTTTTATTAGTATTTGTTCTTTTTAAATATTACTATTTAGGTTTAATCTTTATTTCAGTTTTAGTTTTAGTATGTTCCCCTGAGCCCAAAACGTCATAAAAGGGTCTTTTTTTTTAAATTTGAGATGTATGCATCATCTGAAAGCTGAATAAATTAGCTTTCCATTGATGTATGGTTTGTTAGGATCGGACAATATTTGAAAATCTGGAATCTGAAAAATCTAAATATTGAGAAAATCACGTTTAAATTTGTCCAAATTAAGTTCTTAGTAATGCATATTACTAATTAAAAATTAATTTTGATATATTTACGGTAGGAGATTTACTAACTATCTTCATGGAACATGATCTTTACTTATTATCCTAATTATTTTTGGCATAAAAGAGAAATGTATAATTGTGACCCATACAAATGTATTGTATGGCTATTGCTACAAATATCCCCCAGCGACTTAACACTGCTTCTGTGCTGCAGGGACACATTTATCTCCAGTTAATCATTTTAAATGGCAATTTGAGCATTTCAACCAACTTTTCTGCAAGTTTTTTTACTTTAACAAAAAAAAAAGTTTTTAATATTTTTAGTTTTGGCTTAGTTTTAGTTTTTATTCATCTTATTTCAGTGAGTTGGCAAAGCATTTTTAAAAATATTTAATATCTCTAATATTTATCTTTATTTTTTATATTAAAACAGGTTTTTTTTAATAGTGTAGTTTTATGTGCTTTTGTCATTTTTATTTCTATTTATTTTATTTCAGTTAGTTGCCAAGGCAGCATTTTTGTTTTCTTTTTTTTATTTACTTGATTTCAGTTAACAAAAAAGTTGTAATAGTTTTAGTTTTATTTAAGTTTTATTTAAAACTTATTTCATATATAATAATATATATTCACTTTATTTCTATAATTTTTTTCATCGAATATTTATTTATTTATTTTTTTCGGTTTTATATTTCAATTAACAAATGTTTTTAATAGTTTTAGTTCAGTTTAGGTTTTTTGCCTATATTTTATATTTTCTGTAAATCTTTATTTAATTGATTTTATTTATGCTTTATTTTATTTTAATGAACAAAAATTCTTTTAATACTTTTAGTTTTATGTTTGGTCTTTATTAAACTTTTTTTCAGTTAGTCTCCAAGGTAAATATATATTTTTTCCTTTTTATATTTAATTTTTTCGGCTTTATTTCAATGAACAAAGATAGTTGTATTAGTTTTAGTTTATGTTTTATTAACGATAATAACCCTGGCATCAAACTTACCCAGAATGCAGTTCTCTTCGCACCTCGCAGCTGCATGGAAAGCGTGAAGTGCTTCCTGCATCATTATATTTCTCATAATGCCTTCATGTCGACGCATGCTGAGGTCTCCTTCTGCATCTTTACATTTAATCTTTATTTTCATCTCTATTCATTAAGATCTTGGCAGACAGGAGCGCGTCGTCTCGCCCGCAGCTCCTCCAAAGTTGCAATAAAATTAGATAAAGCCGCTGCTCAGGATGGAAATTAAATCAGGTGTTTTTCATCAGCTTCCTCCGGTGTGGAGAGGAACATGTTCTCCCTCATTACTCTCTCATGTGCTGGAATTAGACTCGCGTGTGCATTCATCATCACACGCGTGTTTATCTGAGCGTCTTGATTCGGTTCAACTAAAGCGGCTGATGCTTTCCAGTACTGAGTGTTTTCTACCTGTGCACTAGTTGTGGAGCTTTACGCGGACGCTCGGATCTGAAACAATGTGATTTTGATTTGCTGGCTGTGTGGTTGCCGTGGTCCGAGGGGCTGTTATTCTAGAGGACATGGGGTTGCTGTGTGAACTCTCCTTGCGCCTCCAGCGTTCGTTTCACAAACGTTTGAGTTCATTAAAATAGATTTTTTTGTAATTATATTTTGAAGTCGCTCACAAGCCCACGGAGGTTTTGAAGGTGTTTTTTGCCAGTATAACTTGTTTGGTGATTGAATTGTTGTTTGGCCCACAACTCTTTCCAGTTTTTATTTGATTTTAATGTATTTAATTTTATATATATATATGTGTGTGTGTGGTGTGTTGTGTGTGTGTGTGTGTGATGTGTGTGTGAGAGAGAGAGAGAGAAAGAGAGAGAGAGAGAGGAGAGAGAGAGAGTGTGTGTGGGGGTGGGAGAGAGAGCGAGAGAGAGTGTGTGTATGTGTGTGTGACAGAGAGAGAGAGAGAGAGAAGTTTTGTGTGATGTGTGCAGAGAGTAGACGAGAGAGAGAGAGTGTGTGTTGAGAGAGAGAGAGAGAGAGAAGGTTGTGTGTGTGTTTGTTGTCGAGAGAGAAGTGTGTGTGTGTGGTTTGTGTTTGTGAGAGAGAGAGAGAGAGAAGAGAGATGAGTGGTGTTTGGGTGTGTTTGAGAGAGAGAAAGAGAGTGTGTGTGATATGTGATAGATGAGTGATTTGTGTTGTGGGGTTGTGGTGTTAAGAGAGAGATGAGAGAGAGAGTGTGTGTGTTTGTGTGGGTGTGTGAGAGAGAGAGAGAGCGAGATGTTGTGTGTTGGAGGCATAGAGAGAGCGTGTGTTGTGTGTTAGAGTTTGTGAGAAGAGAAGAGAGAGCTTGTGGTTGGTGTGTGAGAGCGAGAGAGAGAGTGTTGTGTGTGTGGGTGTTAAAGAGATGAGAGTGTGTGTGTGTGTGTGTTTGCAGAGAGAGAGAGAGAGAGTGTGTGTGTGTGTTTGTGTGTGTGTGTTCTGTGTGTGAGATTAGAGAGAAAGATATTGTGTGTGTATGTGAGAGAGAGAGTGTGTGTTTGTGTTGCTGTGTCTGTGTGTGGCGACAGAGGAGCGAGCGAGGTGTGTGTGTGTCGGGGTGTGCTAGCGAGAGAGAAGTGTGTTGTGTGTGTGTGTGTGTTCGCGCGCGCGAGTCAGAGGTGTGTGGTGTTTGTGTGTGTGTTTGTGTGCTAGCGAGCGAAAGAGAGTGTGTGTGTAGGTTTAAAGAGCGCCCGCGACGGTGTGACTCACGTGTGTGTTTTGGTGTGTGTGCGAGAGGAGGTGGTGTGTGATGTTTGGCGAGATGATAGCCAGAGAAGAGAGCAGAGGAGATGTGTGTTGGGTGTTGTTGTTTTTATACATTTCGTTTATATTATTTTATTTTTCATTTGTAAGTTTAATATTATTTTTCTATGTTACAATGTATATCTCAAATACTGGGATTCCGGAGTGGATGGAAGTTTAATGGAAAGCACTTATTACCCAATTTGTTTATATTTTATTTAACAGTTGTATATAAGTTTTTTTAATATATATTGTTTTTAATTTCACATTTAAAGTATATATATATATTTTTTTTTTTGTTTTTTTTTTTTTTTTTTTTTTTACCGAAATGTTTTCTCAAACTACTTATATGAATCTCGGCCTGCAGCGTGCATTCATAGATTTTCTCCAGTGTTTGATTATTGTTACTACAAACATTTTTGACACACATTAGTTAGAAGTACACAGATTTGACAAAAGAAATAAATTAATACTTTTATTCATCGAGGATGCATTAAATTGGTCAAACGTGACATTAAAGACATTTATAATGTTACAAAATATTATCTATTTAAATAAATGCTGTTCTTTTGAAATTTCTATTCATCTGTGAATCCTGAAAAATAAAATTTATCACAGTTTCCACAAAAATATTAATGTTTGTTCACATTGTATGATAATATCAGACTGTTTCTCTGAGCACATATCATCATAGTTATACTGATATTCTGAAGATCATGTGACACTGATCCTTGTTTGTGCTACAAATATTGCAGCCGATGTGACAGACAAGAGACAAAAACATGACTGACTCTAAATGAAAGTTATTGAATTTTCCCAGAAAAGAACGACTGTAAACTTGTAAAATGACAAAGTAAATAAATCCACTCTAGCATGTATGTGATGTGAGAGCAAGCAGACTCAGGGCTTGGTCTCTTCTTGTTTTCGGTGGTTTACGGTGACGGAGAGCTGAGCTTTATGAGGAACGGTTCTGTCTGACGTCCTCAGAGCTCACGTTTGCTGTGATTAGTGCTGTTTGCTCATGCTGTGAGTTAGAGATTTAAACAAGTATTAAACTTCAGCGTGTAACTCGTCAAACACCGAACGAGAGTGGAAACTGGCTTTGGTACATAATAAAAGTCACTTACAGGAGCTGCAATGTAGATCTGTGGTTCAAATCGCACTGATGTGTACTAAAGAAGTGATCAGTGACTCGTTAGTTTTAACAAAATTTACCTCGGGAAAATGTTTTTCTCCGTAGCACTTTAGCGACTTTATAGCAGATGCATTTTCTCAATTCAATTCTGTACCAGTTGCTCATGATCGTCATAATGAGTTTTGAAGGTGTTTTGAAGTAGTTCATTTGTTTGTAATGTTTGTTGTTTGCCGGTGGGATGAACTCAATGCTGAGTTACTCTTGAGTCGATGGAAAGCTAATTTTTTATTTTATTAAGAATAAAAAAAATTATTTGATTTGATTTGATTTTTTATTTGATTTTATTTTATTTTATTTTATATTTATTTTTTATGTTATTTTATTATTTTTTTTAATTTTTGTATTTTTTTTAATTTATTCCCAACTGGAGTTCATGAGTTGTGGAAAGCTAATTTTTTATGTTAATAAATTTATTATGAAAAAATATATTATTGATTTCAGTTCATTTGGTATTTTATCAGGTTTCCCAAACTGGAGTTCCATGGAAAGCACAATATTCATTTAGTAAATTTTTTATTTTGTGTTTTTTTATTTTTTGGCTGCATGTTATTTAAACCATTAACCCTGCGAATGTGTTTTGAAGTTTTTAAATGTTACTTTCATTTCAGGGCACCTCACGTAAATATTGTTACCATCCAAGGTTCAGATCGATAAATAAGTTTGTGATCCCACATTATAGGCATGGCCTGTTCTTCCTAGTCTTCAGCACTCACACTTGGACGGCCAGACAAACCCTAAGTTCACCTTTTTTTGCAGGCAGCGCAGATTGTGATGCTAAGTGTGGTGTCTAGTGTTGGTCTCTCAGGATGTCAAGCTTTGATAACCCCTCCCAGCCGTCAGGCGCCATTCAGGAAGGGAAGGCCATTAACGGCTTTTCAGATCGGCATGATAGCTCAAAGTTCACTGACCGGCCCAAGGACGCCAACCGCCGACTGACCCTGAGCTGACCCCTGAGCTGGCCCTGACTGACCGCTGCCACCTTCCCTCACAGGTCAGACAGCTTTAGTCTGCTGTTATAACTGAAGCTATACACTGAGGCGGGAGCAGGAGTGCCCAGGCTGGGCAGAGTCATCGATTTGCTTAAAAAGCTGTATAAAACGAGAGATTTCCGGTGCTGATTCTGACTTGGCTGATTGCCGGGTTTCGAGCTGTTTTGAATGACGCTACAAAGAACACACCCTTTTTTACTCTGTGTTTGCTCGCAACTACTTTGTAGCAACCACACTGTTGTTTCTGAGGAGCTACATTGTTTGGCGGAAGAATAATTTTTTTATTAATATCATTACATTTTATTTGATTTGTTTTATTTTGTGAAACCTTACTACGTATATGAAATAACCGTTTTATAAAAGCAATAACCCCGCTTCGCGTCGTACCTAACAACGCCTCTTAGCTGTTATAAAGTCACTGTAAACCACGGCTTCACGGGGATTATTGCTTTATTATTAAAACTAAAGATGTCATTCCTTTTCATGAATTGCTGAAAGGTGTTTTAAAGTAAGTAAAAATGAGCTGAGGTCTGAGAAACCTAACTTTAGCAGAAGAGAGATGCGTTAGGAATAATCTGTCTACGATTTTCTCACATTCATATCACATTACAGACTCGTATGACTTTTCTGAACAATATTCACACGGATCTTTTGCAGACATTGTCCACATCTGTCAAGCTCTAAACAGGACATAAAAGCATCCACAAAGTAGTTCATATGACTCTGTTTCAATTCTTCTCACTTCAAAAAGTGTTGTTCTTTCTCAGTGTTTTGTATGATTTGTCAGAACCAGTATCTGAACATTCAAAATACCAGAAACAAAAACAATCTCTGGCAATGAGGTCAGAAAAATGTTTTTCATGTGAAATAAGTAAATGAATATATTTTTTTCTTATTGCTAAAGTTAATTATGATGAATTTCCCAGCAAACAAAACTTTTTTATTTTATTTTTTTTCCAATCTTTTTATAGTTTTTAGTAATATTTTTTATTTATTAATTTTTTTTTTTATATATTTTTTTTTTGTTCCATTAATCTTTTTTATTCATTTTATTTTATTTCCCATTAATATTTTTATTTGATTTTATTGTTATATTTATCCCCATTTATTTATGTATTCATTTATTTTATTGTGTTTAACCAGTCATGAATCTCTTTTTGTTCTATTTTATTTTTATTTTATGTTTAATTTTTTTATTTATTAATTTTTTTTCAATTGTTGTTTTTTCCATTAATCTTTTTTATTCATTTTATTTTATTTCCCATTAATATTTTTATTTTATTTTGTTTTATTGTTTTTCATATTCCCATTTATATTTATTCATTTCATTTTTATTTTATTTTATTTTATGTTTCCAGTATTGTGTTTTACCATTAATCTCTTTTTATTCATTTTTATTCTATTTTATTTTATTTTATTTTATTGTTTCATTTTTTTATTTTGTCCATTTTTTTTTCATGGTTTTTTTTGCCATTAATCTTTTTTTTTTTTTATTTTTTATTTTTTATTTTATTTTATTGTTATATTTATCCCCATTTATTTATGTATTCATTTATTTTATTTTATTTTTCCATTATTGTGTTTTTACCATTGATCTCTTTTTTTCATTTTTATTTTTATTTTTTTACAGTCTTTATCATGCCATTATATAATTTTTCCCCAAATGGACTCAAATGTTCCCCTCCACTGCATCTCTCAGATCTCATTTGTGTGTGTTTTACTCTAACTTTGGTGCGTTGCATGCATGCAATTTCTCTTTTTGTGTTCCGTTTAAAGTCTTAAACGATGTGAAGTCGTGCGGGTTTGGAGTGACACAAGCGTGAATGTGATAAAGAAGTCTTCTTCGTCGTGTGTTTGTCTTGCAGTACTAATGTGCACATTTGTCTTAATGTTTTATATCATATCCGTCATGATTTCTCCGCTGAATATAAATCCATCTTCGTGTGAAGCTGCCGAGACGAGTGTTTCTGTCAGGGCTCAGTAGCTCAGCACGGGCCGCTCTGTCTCGTGTGTTTGTCTCCTCAGGGACGCTCTGCTGTCCAGCGCTGCTTGTTTCAGGGCATCTGGTCTCTTTGGGTAACCGTAGCCGGGTGATTTTGAAGGCTTGTGAACTTTAACCCCTTTACTGCTGTCGTAGCGTGAGTTGTTGTGCTCTGTGGTTGATGTTTCTCTCTCTCTCTCGCTCAGTTTTCCAGCTCTGTTTGTTCTGGTGGGTATTTTGTGTGTTTGAAGGCTGTGTCTAACGGTGAAAGATCGTTTTATTGATTATGAGTCGAGTGAAGACTTTTGTCGTATGGCTTCATCAGGAGAAATTCACCGTGAAAATTGTGTTATTTTGTATTCGCTTCTGTCTTTTCCAGAACAAATATCTACACATTCTTAAATCAAGATACTTTTGCTTGAGAAGCAAAATTAGAAGTCAACGTTTATTCTTAAGACAAAAATGTTCTTAACAGTAAAACAAAAAACTATATTTTTTCATTATTCTATTTGTTTATTATTATTTTATTGTTTCACAATTTTTTCCATCATTGTATTTTTTTTTATAAATAATTGACAGATTTAGTTTTTCTTGTTTTAAGCTTAAACTCACTTAATTTTGATACATTTTTTTCAGAAATCCAGATTTAATATTTCAAGTCAATTTGCTCCTCAAGTAAATATGTCTTGATTTAAGAAAGTTTAGATAATTGTGCTAGAAATGACTTAACATATTAACTCTTGCTTTCTGATAAAAATGTTAAAAATGAAGTGAGTTTATACTTAAAACAAGAAAAAAAAGTATTTTATTTTATTAATCAAGCTTCTTGTTTTAAACATCAACTCACTTTATTTTGATGCATTTTCCAGAAAACAGAACATCATATTTTAAGTCATTTTTCTTCTCAAGTAAATGCATCTTGATTTAAGAAAGTTTAGATATTTGTGCTGAAAAAGACAAAAACAAAATGCACATTTTTTATCAAATGCATAATTTACGAAAGACAAAACTACAAAGTAAGAAAATGTTTTGCAGTGTAGTTTTGCTTGTAGATTCGTCCCTGTTTATTCCTAATGTTTACCTAGTCAACATTAAATCTGATCACTCGAGCTGTATTTTTAAAGCGGTAAGTGTTAATGCATGCATGTAAGTTATTGCTGCGGGTTTGGACTGAAGTTTTTGCGGTGGATGATTCAATTTCCGGAAGCTTTATACTGAAGATGCTTTAATCAGCTCAAACACACTGTCTTTGTTTATCTATTATAGCAGTTTATAAACATATGAGACAATAATGAGCTTACTGACAGACATTTAGCTTGTTTGGATCTTGACTCAAGGTTTAGGTGATCACTTTATCTGTATATTAAACAGCAGACCTGTTCTGATCGGCTGTGATTGTGTTGCATCGTCACAGAAAGGTGAGAAACGTTTCATTAATGCAAACCTGAGAATCCGTCTTGTAGCTGCTGGTTACTTTATGCATAATATATTATCACAGCAAGATTGTGTTCCATTGTGTAGGTTTTGAGGTGCTCCAATCAGTGCATGTCCTCAACAATTGTTCTGCATTATTTTCATGACAATTAAGACGTTTCCTCCCAAATTCTTATGTTACAAAAAACTCTAGTTTTGTATTGCTGTAATGCAAAAAAAAAGATTAAGTAGAGGCAAAATTAAATATTTGTATGTAACAAATATAACTTTTATATAATTTAAATGGTCAAATATTTAAAAATTGTTTTTATATGGTTTTATGCATTTATAAAGTACATTTTAGGATTTGTTGTAGTGCTTGTATGCTGTTTTTTAATGCAATTATTAGTCAAATGCATTAAAAATACTGTAATGCTTAAATTGTAATGCTTTCACATTCATGCAAATTGAAAGTTACGTAATGCAAAAAAATCAACAAAATATTATTTAAATGGTTACAAATTTTAAAATAGCTTTTTATGGTTTTATGCATTTTATAAAGTATTTATATGTGCATTTTAGGATTTGTTGTACTGCGTGTATGCTGTTTTTTAATGCAATTTTTAGACAAATGCTTTCAAATTCATGCAAATTGAAAGTTACGTAATGCAAAAAATCATAAAAACAGACTTAATTTTCTTCATGCATAATATAATTTCTTGCTTATGTCTTTTGGTTCTTGGGCTGGAATACGAGCTGCACATGTTTTCTTGGACAGCTGGTGAGAGGTTTTCCACATGTCTGATGCAGGGATGATCTGTGTTTAGAGCTGCTCGAATCGAACTCACCGTCTGCTTCTTCTCTCCTGTCTCTCTCTCTTTCTCTCTGTCAGAATGAAGGACTACAACCCCTTGTTTCCACAAGTGCAGTATCGAAAGACTTTTGCTCTGCTACATATCACAGGAGGCGAGCGGTTGCTGGATTTGCTGGAAAATCACTGAGAGCTGGAAAAACTGGAGGATTTTTTCTGCCAACTTTATTCTTTTTTCGCTTCGGCATTTGCAGGATGCTTTTTTTGCATTGTGCAGAGACCGACTTTTTTGCTGCTGTTTTTTTTTAGATGAGATTGAGAGAGAGAAAAAAACCTTTATGAACACATTATGCTCAAAGCATGCATAAACACACACACACACACACACAGACACACAACACACACAGACGTCTGCTGAGAACTTCAGAATATCCTCGCCTTCTACATGCCACACAAAAAACCTTGTTGAAATTCTCATTGTCAGATGTATTGATCGCCACACACACTCTCTCACCACACACACACACATACGAACACACACACAAACACACACACACAAACAAACAAACAGACACACACACACACACTTCACACACACACACACACACACACTCACAGACACACACACACACCTCCTCACATACACAACACACCTCACACTAAGACACACACTATCACCACACCACACACTCACCAACAGACACACACACACAACTCTCTCAAATACACAAAATCACACCACTCACCCACAGACACACACACACACACAAAACACACACCACACGCTCACCACACACACACTCCCACACAGGACACACCACACCCAGACACACACACTCACACACTCAACACCAACACACAGACACCACACACAGCTCTCCACACACACACACACAACAGCCACTCACACACCGACACACAAAACACACACAGACAACACACACCACACCCTCTCACTCACACACCACTCACTACACACACAACGACACAGACACACACACACACACACTCACACACAACACACACAACACACACAACACACACAACACACACAACACACACAACACACACAACACACACAAAAGCCTGCTGCCATTTTGGTTTTTCGTGCTACATGGTACGCGTGTTCTGCGCTCGGAGAGAATCAGGATATCTACATGCATCCTTCATTAGAAAATCGGGACCCAAAGGACTACAGCTTTTTAAAAGATCTTATATAAGATCATAATATTTAAAAATCAATAACTCTTACCTTGTAGATGCAACGTATAACGATTACTAATATTAACAGTAGAAGAACGTAAATCTGTAGGTCCTGTGTGACAACAAGAAAACCTTTGCTCTGGTAGCTGTTTCTTGCACCGACGTAGATTAGAAATGTAGAATATAGGAGTAGAGTTGCTCATTTTTCATGTTTTGTATTTATTTTTTATTAGCGAAGATAATACTTGAACTTGGAAAGAGGAAGATTGTACAAGAAAAACAGATTACGGCAGTGGATCGTATCGGTCATGTGTCGGAGCTAGCAGCATTTTCTCCATCCAACGTTGGACGAAAGGACGAGCGACAAGACAACCAACAAGGACGAGGACCACAAGTACTCTCCTGACAGGGTGAGGCGCGGCGCTGGCAGTGGCGTAACGCGCGCCGGCCGGTCCCCGGGCGAGCGGGTCCCCAAGACAATGCAAACGGGGTGGAATGGTGCTGCTTTGTGAGCAGGCAGATTGTTTGTGTGGAATTATTGACTGTTTCACTGTGAAAGGAGGGGTGATTTGTTGTCTGTGGACGTGGAAATTGCGTTTATGTCTACAATGGGGGTCGGGCGAGTTTGGTGTCGGGGGTTGGATGGTGAGGGTGGTCGATTCGTCTAGAGTGTATATTTGTTTGGTTGGCTGGTAACCTTTCATGGCAAGCCGTCCTCCTTGTCGACTCCTATACATCTTATGTCCGGTCGTCTGCAAAAGATGTGTGGGACTTGATTAAATGAGTTCCCTTACTATCGCATCCCGGGATAGCATTGCGTAGACTGAATATCACCCTGGGTATAATTCTACCCGACTCTCGTGTATGTTCTATTCCGTCGAGTCTCAGCGACAGACATTTGGCACCACTCAAGTTTGAAAGGCCATGCACAGGACGATCGGATCGCGGCTCGGACCGTCTTCGCGGCTTTGTCTTTTGTTACCTACTGGCGAGGAGGGGAAATCTGAGGGGAGGAAAGTATTCTTCGGAGAGGAAAGAGAATGATAAAGAGAGAAAAGGGGAGGAGAGAAGGAAAAGGATAGGGGGGAAGGGGAAAGGAGGCGGACGAGGAAAGATTTTTTTTACTTTCAGATAAGAACCACTTCAGACCGCTCGCGTCTCCCTGAAACTCAGATTTGAATTGAAGAACGAAATCGGGGAGGAGCGGGATAGAAGGAGGAAAGGAAGTAAAAGAAAGAAGGAAGGACCGAGGAAAGGGAAAAATAACAGTCGCAATTAGTATATTTATTAGTCATAGGGGGAAAAGTAGTACGAGCAAGAAGGAAGGACAGTTCGGATTTTATTTGTAGTTTTTTTTGGGCGACAATGGTTGGGGAAAAAGTTAAAAGCAGATGATAGTCGATATTTTTTTAATGTTCTTAAGGGCGATCGATTTTTTTAGTGATTTTTTTTAGTAGCTATATTAGTTTTTATTTAGAGAGGACAAAGGGAGTCGGATAATATTAAGTAGATTTGTTTTGCGGGTTTCGTTCTTCTAAGTGTTCGTCGGGATCGCGATGCGCTGATATATAGCAAGAACAGTCGAATAGCTCATTAGCTACGGAGAAACTTCCTACCTGGGGGAAGGGAAATAAACTATTTTTTTTAAATTTCTTTGTAATGAAACGAGGGGGGAGTAAAAAGTAGGGGCTATTGTAGGAGAAAAAGTCGATGAAGATTAGTGTTTTATTTTATAATGATTATATTTAAAGAGTTCGAAGTTGAGTGATTAGTTTTTTTTAGATAAGTCGGATTTGTTTTAGCATTTAAGCGAATGTTTTTGATTCGCGAAGAGTCCAGTCCCGATTAGCTCTACGGAGAAGAAAGGGGGGGGAGAAGAAGCCTCGTTTTTGATTTTTTTTTGCTAGGCCTTTTCCCACAAGTAGAACAAGGGGACTTTCACGGACGCCTAACCATGTACAAATAATAGGACAGTCCATTTCAAAGTCAGTCGATAGTACGGAAAAAGAAATGCCAAATTGAACCACAAAAGGAAGGAAATACCGCTTGACGTTTTGTTTTTAAAACCCCCATCTGACGCTTCTGTTGAGATTGTTTATTGTGTATTGCGACGCTCTGGGGATCCTTCACGCGACTTCGTGCTGGCATCCCAGACCGAAATCTAAGTTAAACGCATTCATTGACATGATCAAACGGTTTTGTCACATTCATGCAAACACCGCCGTTTGCAGTTCACGCTCTTAAAAGAGTGGTAAACACTTCTTTACCACAGCGCCGAAAGCTTATTGTATATTGCATCATATGAATGATTATGTTCAAAATACAGTGCTAGCCATATTAATATTTACAGATGCGTGTTGCATTGAAAATGGTGTTTTATCTGTTGCAAGGCGGACTTTCTAAGGAGAAAGAAAAACTCTTGATCTATACACTACACTAAAAAGTCACTTTTAAGTTAGTTGCTGCCTAACAATGAAAGTATAGTATCATCGCTGGTTGGGCAAGTGAGCTAAGACATAACAGCCATTAAAAAATCAAGTTGAATTTCATATAAATGATTTAAAAATATTATTTTGGAGGCAGTCAACGCTGTGTAAAATATAAGCTGCAGGACTTACTGATCAGATCACACAATGCCCTATTAAGGCAGATTTCAGCAAGAATTAATAATTTTATAATGCATTATACAGTATATAAAGGATTCATGTAAAGTGTTACCAATATATTTACTTAGTCAACATGAAACCTGCATTTGAAACCCAATTTACTTCTGTTTTGAAAAAAGTAAAGCGGAAATTAATTCTATCCACAAAGAATTGATTCTCTATGATATATTGAAAACATCAATGAGCTGAAATGGAAAGGTGTTTTTAATTTATAATCAGTCCAGAAGCATGTATGGATTTCAAGTTGACTTTAAAGGAGAATTTGGAGATGATTTGGATTGGATTGTGTGTGTTCTCCACGCTTACTCTGCCCAGATCATACAACATTATATATTGAGATTTCATGCATCTGTTCTGGATGAACTTAATCTTCAAATCTGGACCAGACTATTAACTATTAAAACACAAGCCTAACATGGCTAGCTTACTGTATGATGAAGCTCAACAATTATCATACGTTTAGAAATACGGCATCCGTTTCAGGTGTTTTTGTGCGGTTTTCATTTCATGATCAGGCCTTAAAAACAATTGCTCACCTCCAGAGATTCATTGCCATCTTTGTAATAGATTGCAGGTCTGTTCCTCGTCTGTGTGTACAGTAGACATTCATAAATCAGAAATAGTGAGCATCTCTCAATGGGCAGGTCTTTATCTAGTCATCGAATAAGATCGAGGAGTGAAATCTGGGTGTCAACGACCAAACCTGACCTCTAAACCTTCATGCCAGCATATGAGACGTTGCTTTTATCCTTTAAAAAAGACGCTCCCTCCA
This sequence comes from Sinocyclocheilus anophthalmus, assembly GCA_018155175.1. Classification (NCBI taxonomy): domain Eukaryota; kingdom Metazoa; phylum Chordata; class Actinopteri; order Cypriniformes; family Cyprinidae; genus Sinocyclocheilus; species Sinocyclocheilus anophthalmus. The sequence goes on from JADLZN010007258.1 coordinate 113,908, forward strand.
GGATCCCAAAGGACCAAACCCATGCAATTCTGCCATGCTGCCTGCGCTTGAACGCTGTGAATGCACAGCTACTGATGAGGTAACGGCCTGCCCATGCATGCTTCGTCAAATAACTTCAGTCTCCCTACAATCATTTTCCTGCATTATTCAGATTTTTTTATTTGCTCCGTCCTGCACAGATGAAGCTGCATGCTGGAAAACGTTTCTTAATCAATAACAGTTTGCACTAGTTGTAGTTAAAACCTGCCAATGTGTTTCATGTGAGGGTCTTTCTATCTGCATTATCATTTTGTATGAATATACGCCAAAATTCCCGTCTCAGAAACTCATCATGAAACTGAAGCGAAACCTTCAGATTAGTTTGTAAGAAGAGTTTTAAGTAGTGCCAGTGTTATTTTACTATCATTCATATACTATCATCAATTTTGTTAATATTTTGTGTCTTGTTTTCATTTTCGTTTTAGTTAAGATTTGTTGTTGTCGTTTTTATTTTGAGTTGCACTGCAAAAAAATATTTTTTTTTATACTCAGTATTTTGGTTTTCCAGCACAAATATCTAAACATTCTTAAATCAAGATACATTTACTTGATTTGCAAAATGACTTTAGATATTAAGTGTTGTTTTATCAAAAAAATATCAAAAATGTGTTTGTTTTTGCAAAAATCTGCCAGTGGGGTCAGAAAAATAAACTAAATTCAAAGGTTATATTATTTTTCTTGCCCCATTGGCAGATATTTTTTCAAATTTTAAGCAAAACGTTGCCTAATTTTAATATTTTTTTTTTACTAGAAAACAAAACATAATATCTTATGTCATTATGCTTCTCAATTAAATGTATCTTGATTTTAAGGATGTTTACATATTTACAATAGCAAACAAGACAAAACTACTAAGAAAATATTTTTTGCATTGTATTTTATTACTTCATTTATTTTATTTCAAGTAACCATTTTTTTATAGTTGCCGTTGTAGTCAGTTAGAATAACCCCGAGAAGTGCCAAATGTAATTTCTCAAGTGTTTATTTCTCTTTAGCATCCATTATTATGCTCATCTTTATTCATATATCCACGATTTTTATTTTGATAAAACACCTACACGTATTGGAAAATCAGACACATCAGCAAAGCACACGGATGATTCTGAAGCACTGAAATCGTTTGCTGAAGCACAGTATTTTGCAGTACACTTCATCCATTGTACTGTCTAGTATTTTCTAGAATAGCTGCTGTTTTCAGTGAGGTTTGGTCTGTAGAAATGAGGCCAGAACCCCTGCCAGGCGTCTGGGTTAAAGTGCCATATATCTGTAGCCACACCAGAGCAGGAGATCATGCTAAATTTATCAGCGGTAAATCATGCGTCGTCTGTTCCTCTTGTTTCAGCTCACGTCAGGATTCACCTTCACTTACATTTCGAGGGAGTTCAGTGGAGGATAAAGGGTTCGTGAAAGTTTTCCACATCCGTACGCTCGAGTGTGTAAGCGCCACACAATCAGAAACAGCAGAAATAAACGAGAGAGAGAGAGAGCGTTTATTTTCTCTGTCTCAGTGCCAACACTGCAAAATAAAACTGATGCTCTTCCTCTGTATTTTTGTGTTGCTTTCCAGCACAAATATCTGAAAAGATACATTTACTTGAGAAGCAAAATGACTATATTCTGAAAATAAAAGTATCAAAATTTAGTTTGGTTTTGCTTAAAACAAGGAAAATAAACATCATTTAAAAGCAAACAGATTTTCTGCTCTGTTTGGCAGTATTTTCTGGTTTCTAGCAAACTTAAGCAAACTGTGAAAATATCCGTAATATGCTTTTGCTTCACGATAAATTGATCTCGATTTAAGAATGTTTAGACATTGTACTGCACTGCAAAAACGTATTTTACTTAGGATTTTTTTGTTACTTTGTATATTTGTTTTCCAGCACAAATATCTGAACATTCTTAAATCAAGATACATTTACTTGAGACGCAAAATGACTTGATATTAAGTTTTTCTGGGGGAAAAAAAGTATCAAAATTGAGTTTTTGGTTAAATAAAAAAATAATAATCTAGTTTTCCCTTTGAATTAAGATAGTTCTGGACCCCTTGGCATCTTTGGCAAAAACTTTTTTTTTTTTTTGAGTTTAAGCAAACACTTAAATCATTTTCAGAAAACAAGATTTAATTGTAAGTAATTTTGCTTGTCAAGTAAATGTATCTTGATTTAAGAAAGTTTAGATATTTGTGCTGGAAAACAAGACAAAAATATTAAGAAAATTATTTTGCGGTGTGAAAAACAAGACAAAACTACTGAGTACACTGCATTAAAATAAAAAAAAGAAGATTTTAGTATTTTCATCTTTTTCCAGTACAAATATCTAAACATTCTTAAGATATTAAGTCTTGTTTTATGGGGGGAAAAAATCTAAATTTTGTTCGTTTTTGCTTAAAACAAGAAAAAATCATTGTAATTCAAAGGGAAAGCAAGATTCTTGTTCTTGCCCCCTTGTCAGATTTCTTTAAATCTGCTTTTTTAAGCAAAAACTCACTTAATTTTGATACATTTGAAACGTATTGGTCATCATGCTTCTCAAATAAACGTGTCTTGATTAAAGAATGTTTAGATATAAAGGAAAACAAAAAAATACTAAGTAAGAAATGTATTTTTTTGCAGTGAATGTAGTTGTGAAGAACACAAAATCTATGAGCTCCAGTTGATCTGTATTGAATTGTATTTCTGTCAGGTGTGCAGCTCTTTGTCTGTTCGTCGATCCGTTCATTTGCAATCGAGCTAATCTCTATTCCGGATCCGACTTGCTTCGTTAAGCGGCTCTTCGGGGTTCGTTAAGGGGCCGCGGGAGTGAAGAGCGGATGCCCTCGGGCTCGACTCTCCCCGAAAATAGCTGTGATTGTCAAGAAAAGGAAGTCAAATGTAATTGACTACAAGTCAAGAAATAATGAAAGGAACCTTTTTAGACAGGGAAAAAAATTAATGCTCCTCATTTAGTTTTTTTTGTTTTTTTGGACAGGGTGAGATGTCACTAAATAGCAAGCGGAAACGAGATTTGGCGAGCATTGGAAATGCATGCAGGTGCAAAACCTGAAAGGCCACAGATCTTTTTAAGCTCTCAGGGCATCAGACTCAATGATGTCATGGTTTGTGGGTCCTCTTGGGCACCTGACGTGCCATGAGCCTTTAAGACGCGACAGAAACTGCTTCACCTGCTTCATCACGGCGCTAAACGCATCCAAGAGCATGTTTTGATCTTCCTGCAGAAGCAGCCAGGAAATGTGCAATCATGTCTGATAAAGCTACGATTCAAAGCAAAGCAAAAAAGGCCATTTTTTAAATTCTGTCATGGTTTAAAAACCAGATAGCTAGCGAACACTAGAGACTGTGCGTCGTTAGTTAGCTTCGTCCAGCGTGTTGTTAAGCATAACGAATAGATTGTAGGACAGATGTAGGGGGCGGGGTGATTAGGGTGAGGGGCGGGGTTATGTGAGTAGGGAGGGGCATCTCGGTGGGGGCGGGGTTTGGGTTATTTTTGACTTCGCTCCCTGGTCATTTTGACTGATTTTTCTGTATCTATTCCAGGTTCAGTACTGAGCGAATCTAGTTTTACGCTTTTCTACCCTTCTGTGAGTTCTGTTGACGTTTACATGAGCATCTTCAGAGATAGCAGCGAGTTTGGTCCACTAGGAGGTCGAGGGTGCAGGGAACGAGCTGTTACACACGTGTGTCGTCAGTGTCTCATGTCTGGCATATTTCACCACAAAATAATCAGAAAGTGAATTCGCTAAAGAAAATGAGGCGTGTTTTTAGGACCATTGCGATTTTTTGCATTATTTTCATGACAATTAAATTACATTTATTTCCCATATTTTCATAACTACAATGCAAAAAAATCTGTGATGTGAAAACAGTAATTATATATTATTTAAATTAAGTATTTTTGACATCGTGCTAAAACTTGAGTGAAATGTATATGATTTTGGATTTAATACCTCATGTTTCCTGTATCATCATTTGTACATGCTTAGCATAAACTATTATTTATCATTCAAAAAAAAGTTTATTTTTTTATTTTCGTATAGGGTGCAGCCATTCATTTTTGCTGATACGATTTTATACATTCAGTCATTATACTACTACATCAGTACAGACAATAGAACAAGAGGGAGAAAAGGCGATTAATAATTAATATATTCACTGATTTTAAGAGAAGAAAGCTATACAATTATTTATGAGGAGTATTGTTATTGTGTCTTTGAAGCATTAATACTACAATGACGTTTATATTCACGTTCGTGAATGCTTTTGTGTTTTTTTCTTTTCTTGAAGTTTTGTATTTTATTTTAAGTCAAAGCTGAGGGTTTCTGAATCGTCAGTGTCCCTGGGTTTTGATTGCGATGACATCACTTCCTCCTTGGAACACTAGAACATTTTAGGAGTGTTGTAACGTGAGCGTAAGCACCATTTCTACAGCTGTGTACATTAGAGAATGATGTTTGAGGCTCATGATTTACGTCAATGTTCTTGATTCTGTAAACACCTGCTGATTTGTTTATTCTTTTGGAAACATGTTTTGATACCGGATATTTGCCTTGAAACTGTATTCTCATTATTATGTTCATGTCATATTTTTTGATTATTTCTTTTGCTCATATTCACTGTTTATTCAGATGAAATGAACTGTGGGCCTCTGACAGCGAATTAAGCTTCAAAATATCTCTAGATGTGGAAGACTGTTTCCATCACGGAATAAAACTATGTAAAAATGTAATTGTGACTTCTTATGTCACCCTTCAGACTTTTTTTCACAATTTGGAGTTTATATCTCACAATTGTGAGTTTACATCACGTAATTCTGAGAAAAGTCATATTATGAGATATAAACTCACAATTATGAGACAAAAGTAAGAATGAGATATTAACTCATAATTACAGGGGGAAAAGTCAGAAATATTAGTATGCACTTCTTATATAGATAAAGTCAGAATTATCCCAGATATAAACTCCCACTATGAGCCCTTGTTAGAACTTGTGAGATAATAAATACAAATTTATGAGAATAAATTGTATGAGAGTTGGAATTATGAGAATAAACACAATTATGAGAAAAAAGTCAGAATTGTGAGATATAAACAAAGTTATGAGACAAAAATCAGAATAGTGAGTTTTAAACTCAAATTATGCGATAAATTAGGAAAAATTATGAGAGATAAAGCACAGATGTAATTAAAACAAGTAATATTATGAAGATAAACTCACATTTATGAACAAAGTCATAATTTTATATATACTACTCAAAGTTACAGAACCAAATTACTTATGAGATGTTACCCACAATTATGAGAAAATGTCAATGTGAGATATAACTAGCAAATGCTTACAGGGTAAAACAGTCCGCATTATGAGAAAAACGCCCGGTCCAGCCAAGCACCTGTTGCTCTTACCTAAAAAGGAGATCGTGCACTCCCGCGTCGGTTATGAGATATAACGCAAATTAGAAAACTTATATTATGAGATCAACTCAAAGTTACAAGACAAAGATTATGAGATAATTAAAACCACAATTATGAGACCAATCAGATAGTGAATATAAACTCCATTATGAGACCAAGGAAGAAATGAGGATATTCACCTCATAATTACAGGGGAGAAATATAGATATGCACTTACAGGTTGGATACAAAATTCGAAGTATTGAGATGTAACCTCACAATACAAGACATTTTTGTTTACGAGTAAATTGTTATGAAGTTGGAATTATGAGATATTAACCATCATTATGAAACAAAACTCGAGAAGTGTGTGAGATATAAACAAGTTAGAAACAAAACATCAAAATAGTGAGATTTAAACTCGAAATTATGAGATAAAATATTCAGAATCTTGAGATATACACTCACAATTACTAAAAAAAGTAAGAATCTTATGAGATAACAAACTCACAATTATGAGACGAAGTCAAATTATTATATAAGAACTCAAAGTTACCAAGCCAATACTTATGGATATATAACCCACATTATGAGAAAAGGTCAAGAATAGTGAGATATAAACTCAAAATTCAGGAACAAGTCCGAATTATGAGATATAAACTCAAACTGTGAGACACAAGTCAGAATTTGAGATACTTCCTCACTCAAAATTAGAAAAAGTTAATTACTGAATAAAACCTTCCAAAATTAAAGAAAAAGTAATAATTCTGATAAACTCAAACTTAATAAAAAGTATATTATGAGATAAACTCAAATGTTGCGTAGACAACAGTCAGATTATAGATATAAAACTCACATAACAGAAAAATCAAATTATGAGATATAAACTCACAATTACAGGAAAAAAGTCAGAATTATGAGATATAAACTCACAATTATGAGACAAAAGTAGATGAGATATTCACCTGCATAATTTACAGGGAAGTAACTATTAGATACTCACTTCGTTCTGGAGACCAACAGTCAGAATTATGAGAATGTAAGTCTCACCATTTGCAGAAAAAAGTCAGAATTATGAGATAAAAGTCACAGTTATGATTTTTATAAATGTATTCCTTGGCAGAATTGGACTTCCGACAAAGGAATTAACTAGGGACACAGATTTCAATGTGATGATCATCTTAAAGGAACAGTTCACCCCAAAAATAGTATGCGTTCCAAACCCATAAGCTGTTTTTTTCTTCATTGGAACACAAATGGAAAACAGCCTTTTGTGTTCAGCAAAAGAAAGAATATAATACAGGTTTGTGAGCGTGAGAAAATAATGACAGCGTTTGAGTGAATTATTCCTTTGAGCTGTTAATAAATAAGCATGAATGAAGTGTGAAGATGCTCACATCTCTCGTTTTCTGTCTGAAGCTGTTCGGACCAAATTGACACGGGGAAGTGGACACAAATGCTTTTTTCCCATGATTCCACACCGGGACTTTTCCAGCAGAGAGACTACGACATTCGCAGCTTCTTTTTGAAATTCTGTCATGCGCTTCTAATCTTTCGTTCGATGCATCAGGACGGCGGTCCATCCATGTACACAAAAACCTCTGTTGAGTTGCAATGAAATCTCTTTCGAATCTTTGAAAGAAACACGTTTACTTGAAGAGACACAAGCCTTTTGCTCATGCTGTTCTGTTTGAATCAGAGCTGTAAGATAGTCTGGGTTTCCCTCCCTGCTCATGATCTCTGTAGCTCTAGACGGTGATATTCTGCTTAGACTCTAAATAAAGCACAGTCCTGTAGACCAGCTCGCCTCCGCTTCATTCTCCTCTAAATATGTTTGAGTCCAACAGAAGACGCATTAGCAGCACATGTATTAATTGAAATAATGGTGTTAAGCACCTCTGAATAGCAAATCATTTAAAATGGGATGTGGGGGGTGCAGAGTGAATTAATTAAAATAAAATATTTTTTTGTCAGTCAGAAAACTTTCGGCTCAGCATTTGAGCAGGAATTATATGCATATGTTAAAGTTTCATAATGTAAAGCAGGTACTTATGAGTTTAACATTATCATAATCAGATACAGACATGTCCTTTGCAGATTTCAGGTGTTTTTATTTCCTTTCCAAAGTGACTTGTAGCAGGTGTTAACCTAAAACCTACGCAGACCAAACCTTCCATGCAAGACTGTATAATGAACTCAGTTCTCGGGAGAGTATTTATGTCGGGGCATGTTGATTCCACTGTGTTGTAATTTCCTCATTAGCCCGCATCCTACCCCGCACAAACTTTTGTCTGGATATTGCCAAGCTTACCCTGAATTATTTCACAAATATTGCTGTATTCTGGCTTTTTTTTCTCCACTGATTGGCCAAATTATAGTCAGATGAACATTAGAAATAAGAAAAGTGGGCATCTTAGGTGCAGTTTCCAAGAAAAAACAGACTACTATCTAATTTATTTATGAAATGCTGACAATAGTAGTCCTGTATATAGACCAGTTGTGTTTTGTGTGTGTGTTAGCATACAGAGCAACATTAACCAAAAGAGCAAGTTAATATATTTCATATCTGTTGTATACTATTATATATATATATAATATCTTCTGACCAAATGTATAATGCGTCTTGAACATAAGGAAAAATTAAATTGGGCATCATAATCGCAATTTCATGAAATCAAAAAAGACCGAACTACAAAATCTATTATATTATTTTGTTAGAAACATTATATATCAAAGTAACTAACTTAAAATAAATAATTGTATTTAATATTATTAATAATATAAGAATATTGTATTTAATAATAACTTAATAATTTCAATCTAAAAATAATAGTATAAAAACATGAACTATCAGTGTGTGTGTGTGTGGGCTGTCCTGACCTCTGTGCTGTGTCTGTTGTCTGTGATATTACTCCTCGTGTTGTGTTGGTGTATCCTTGTCTCGTGTGTGTGTGTATCTGTGTGTGTGTGTGTGTGTTTTTGTTTTTGTGTGTGTGTGTGTGTGGTTGTGTGTATCCACACCACACACACACCACAACACGGCAGCCTTCGAGGTGGCGAGACGACGCTGAGCGTTCCCGTCCTCCAGGTGTGGAAACTTCAGCGAGAGACGAAAGCTTGTCCAGCAATCAGAACTCTTCAGCTCACACGTGTGGGTGGATCTCCAGTCGCACTAAATGATGCTGAAGCGTGAGAGATTTCCGGTTTGTTTATGAATATTAAACACAACTCAGTTCATGTGCGATTTGTTATAAATGTACCAAACTCTGTCACATTCCAGGATCATTTTATCGTCTTTTCTAGCTCTGGAGTCTCACAGGTTTAGTCTGTCATCATTTATTCACCCTCAATTCGAATGGGGGCGTAAATTCTTGATATGAGAACTACTGACACTCGTTAATTCTGCATTGTTGACCTCGCGAATTTGTTGCATGTCTTAAACACAGCCCTTGTGCTTCATTGATTTCATTTATTTATTTAAATGGGGACATATCATTATTAATCTGTCATTGTAACCTACCAGAGAAAATACATAAAAATTGAAACACCTTAATTTAAATTTAAAAATACCCGGTGAATTATTTATACTTGGTTTCTGAAGGATCATGTGACTGAAGATTGGAGTAATGATGCTGGAAATTCAGCTGCGCGTCACAGAAATACATTACAGTTTAATGCATATTCACATAGAAAACAGCTGTTTTTTACCTTCTCATAAAGTTCCGGTATGCATTTGATCAGCCTTGGTCGCGCATCAAAACCTCTCATACTTCAATCCCCTTAATTTATATCAAAAACTTTTTAAACAGTACTGTAAGGTTTCTCAGATTGCATGGCTATTTTTTAGTTTGTTTGTTTGCCGGCCCTCTGTGACTTTGTGAAAGATTTATGAAATCTGATGGTTTTTTGCTCAGCGGAGAAATTTCTGTGGAATCATCAGACTTAATCCAAAAATGCTCGGCTCTCCCGGTTGGTTTGTGGTGTGGTCGGCAGCCTGGACTCGCATGAGCTCTGCTTTTTTTCCGTCTGAATCCGAAGCTGCACCCCAAAGACGTTGATCCTGATTTAAATGGGTGTTCCAAATCGTATCATATACTCCAATCAGGAGAACTACGACACCAGGGCCTCTCTGTTTGTCACAGGCTGATGACCAGCATCTCCACAACATGTCCTCATATGTGGCCGAGAGCCGAGATGCACGGTATTGTTGTCAGTTTTAGTAGCTCGGTGTAGCAGACCAGAGATAATGTACAACCAGGGATGTTGGAGGACGACGACGGTTAGAGGTGATGAAGAAGCTGTTCAGTTCCCACATACATCTTGAACCGCGTTTACATATTTCCCGACTCCAGTCCTCCAGATTGACTGAGCTGACGGGCAAAGTCAAGTAGGCTTCATCTCCTCTGTAAAGTTTCTTCGCTCCTTCACCTTTTGGCCCTCAGTGGTATTTACAAAGCCCAGATGCTATTATTCAGGTTGACCCCTCGTCTCTTTCCGGCCCCCCCGCCCCTCCGTTTTGCTTTGACACCTTTTTTCATTTTAGATGGACCCTAAAATGCCGTGCTGCCGGGAGGCGGGGGTGGGTGATGGCGGAGTGTTCAACCTGACCTAACTGTTAAAGACTGCCAGCTTGACAAATCTTACTACGCGTGCTTTAAAACAGCTTTACCACTAGTCTTAAAATGCTGCTATCATGTAGATCTCTCGAGCGTCGGCCAAGGCCTGTTGCACCGCCTTGCTATATAGTAAGATAATAGCAGACGATCATGTAAATAGTTTGTTTTGATGGATGATTGGATCCCAAAATCTCTCTGGCTCACCCGGCTCATTTGTCTGTATTTGTCCAAATATGCTAAAGCAGTGAAATATTATTAGAATGTAAAAGCTGTTTTCTATGTGAATATCTGTTAACCGTGTCAAGGTCTTCCTGTGTGCGCAGCTGGATTTTCAATCATACATTCCCTCCGTCTTCATTGTCACTGATCGTCATAAATCATATAATATGCCTGATTGCTGCTTCGAGAAACATTTCGATTATTATTCTATGTTAAAACATGTTTGGCTCACAATATTTTCTGTGTGAAACCGAAATGGGGGAAAAAAATACATAAAATCAAAAAAAAAAAACCATAAATACTAGATTTAACATCGTCTTCCTAATACCCTTCAGCTATGGCTAAAAAGTAAGAAATAACAATACCATAAAATAAAAAATAAATATAATATTATACTAAAAGTATTAAGAAAAAAACAATATATCCACAAATAAAAAATTGTAAGAAAAAAAATAAAAAAAAATAAAAAAAAACAAAAAAATAAAAACACAGAAAAAATAAAAATGAAAAAAAAAAAATAAAAAAAAAAATAAATACCCATAGAGACGTAACGTTGATTCCAGACTAAATTACAAGCAAAAAAATCAAAAAAAATGAACAGAATAAAAAAAAAAAAAAAAAAAAAAAAAAACAAAAGATAAAAAAAGCAAAAAAAAATAAAAAAATAATGGATAAAAAAAAAAACAAAAAACAATAAAAAAAAAAAAAAATAAACAAATATAAAAAAAAAAAACTAAATAAAAAAAATAAAAATTTTTGATAGATTTTCAGGATTCACAGATGAACAGAAAGTTCAAAAGAACAGCATTTATTAGAAATAGAAATCTTTCGTAACTTTATAAATTTCACTTTTAATCAATTGAATGCATCCTTGATGAATTTTTAATAAAACTATGACCAACGATGTACCGTTATTGTGTAATGTAAACCCTTATTAGGGTGAAATTTAATGCTGTCAGTGAGTTTTACAGTGAAGCAGCTCTTCCTCCAGCGGCCCGATACACTGAACAATCCCGTTTCCCTTTTGATTTTATGTAATTTCCATGACATAGTTCCACAAACACAATATGACATCTGTGGAGCCTGTGTTTCTAGAAATCCCGCATCTCCCCCCAAGAGAACGAGAAAAGAGTCCTCTGGGTTCTGTGTAATTCAGAGGGCAGCATATCGTCTGAATGACATGAAAACCAGACCAGACATGATGTCTCATAACGAACAGAAAATATATATAAAACATAACATCAGCTGATGATATAATAATAGAACAGCGTGGAAAAAATCAATAATGAATCAAATAAAAAAGATAGTATAAGATAAGAAGTATTTTCTTTTTCTGAAATATGTATCAAAATTCTGTTCGTTTTTCCTTAAAACAAGAAAAAATATCGGTCAGAGAAATCAACTAAATTCAAAGGGAAACCAAGATTATTTCTCTTGATATTTTTTTCATGTTCAAAGCTGAAACTCGCTTCATTTTTCAGGACAAAGCAACTTAATATAAACTCATTTAGCTTCTTAAGTAAATGCATATTGATTTAAGAATGTTTAGACGTTAGTAGTGGAAAAATATAAAAATAACTAAAACTAAACAAATAAAAATGTATAAAAACAATATATACATATTTACAAAATTAAAAAATGACAGAAAAACAACAAAACTACTTTAAACTGAAAATATAAAAAACTAAAATTAATAAATAAAATGTAATAAAAGCTATATGGTAGGACATATAAAAAAACCTCAAATATAAACAGATTTTTTTATCTTGTTTTAAGTAAATACTCTTTAATTTTTACTTTGGCATTTTTCAGGACAAAACCGACTTGATGTTCTCAAGTAATTTAGTTGCGTTCTCAGGTAAATTCATATTTATTTTAATGTTTAAATATTTTGTGCTCGGAAAACTAGACGAAATAGGAAGAAAATAATATGTTTTAGTGTAACTATTTTTGTGATAGTAGTTATTATTTTGCCAAGCTTTGACAGCTCAATGAAGTCAGGTTACGGAATGGAGCTTGTGAATCTAGAATTAACACATGTTGGTGCTCGAGCGGGTGACACAGTTATGGAAAATTGGAAATGTGTGAGTGATGTGCATGTTTGTGAGTGGTATGTTGAATTGTAATAGATGTTGTGGTGTGAGGTGTGTCTGTGTCAGTGTGGTGCGTGGTTGTGCTGTCGGAAGGGCAGAGTGGGTTTGTGAGAGAGTCAGTAGTGGGTGTTGTTTGTGACGGTAGCTCCTGTTAAGACATTGTGGAGAAGAAAACAGAGTGGGTGTATATAGAATTGGTTCGTAGATAGTAGGAGATGAGAAGCGCGCGTTTTTTTAGCTTGTATGTGATAACGGGCTTGGATTTCCGTGCGCGGTCAGTTGTATTGCTTGGGACAACTAATTGTGCTGTCCACATCATGCACACTAACGCTCATTTGACATGTATCATAATCAAGTTGATTTAATTTGAGGAGTGTGTGTGTGTTTTTTGTTGGTGTGTGTGGTGTTTGTTGTTAGTGAAGTTGAAGTAATAAACGGTGATGTGAGTGTGTAGGGTGTAGTGTGAGTGAGGGATGATGTGATAAGTGTGAATGCTGACTGAAAATGAGGAAGTGTCGTGTCGTAAGACGAGATACAGTGTTGCTCTTGTGTTGGTGTATATTGTGTTTGTGGTTTTATGTGTGTGTGTTTGTGTAGATGTGCGGTAGTTGGGTTTGGGGTGGGGTGTTCTTAGCGAGATGTGTGTGTGTGTGTGAGTGATTGTGTTTGTGATGCTCGTAGGTGTGGGTTGTGTGGAGAGAGCGTGTGTGTGTTGATAGTGGTGTGTGTGCCCGTTGTGTGTGGTGTAGTCCTTACCGGAGTGAGTGTGCGTGTGTGAGTGGTGACTGCGTTTTTGTGCTGAGTCATGTATGCGTAGTTGAGTGCTCGCGTGTGGATGGTGTGTGTGTGTGGTTGCGTGGTGAGTGTGTGTGTTGTGTGTGTGAGGAGTGGTGGTGAGTGAGTGTGTGCTGTTTTTGTGTGGTGTGTGGAGTGCGTGCGGCGTGCTGAGTGATGCCGTGAGTGCGATTGATTTGTGTAGTTAGGCTGTGTTGTTTTTGTGGTGTGTTGTAGTTGGTGTGTCTTGTGTTGTGGGAGTGCGTGGGTGTTTGTTTGTGTGTGTGGTGTGAGTGTGTGTGTGTGAGTGTGAGTGAGGTGTGTGTGTGTGAGTGTGCTTGTGATGTCTTGACGTGACTGCGTGAGTGCTCTGGTTGTTGGTGTGTGTGCGTGGTGAGTGAGAGAGTGTTTTTGTGTGAATGTGTGTTTGTGAGTGTGTGTAGTGTGTTTGTGTTAGAAATGTGTGTGAGAGTGTTTTGCTGGAGTGAGTGGGGTTGCGTGCCGCGTTGGTGTGTGTGGTGTTGGTGTGTGAAAAGAATTTGTTGTGTGCGAGAGTGTGTTTGTTGTTGTGTTGTGGTGTTTAGGGACTAATATGGTGAAGACATAAAAAAATGCTTTATGGTGGCGGTGAGTGTGTGTGTGTGCCGTTGAGTGCGTGCGTGCGTGAGTGTGTTTGAGTCGTGACGTTTGTGTTGATGGTGCGTGGGTGAGTGCGTGTGGTTGATGTATTGTGTGTGTGATTTGGGTGGTGGGGTAGTGAGTGGAGTGCGGTGAGATGTTTGTGTGAGTCCGACCTGCGTTAGGTGTGTTTGTGTGTGTGTGGTAGTGAAGTGTAGATGTTGTGTTTGTGTCGTGTGGTGGGTGTGATTGTGATGCGTGGAGTGAGTGTGGTTGCCTGCTGCCTCGGTAGTTTGGTTGTGTGTGGAGTAACGTGAGTATTGCGTGTGGTAGTGTTGTGTGTTTTGTGGTTGTGTTGTGGTAGTGTGTTTTGTGTGTGTGTGGGTGTTGTTGTTGTGTTGTGGTGGTGCGAGCTGACGTGTGGTGTTTGTTTGGGTGTGGTGTGAGGGGTGTGAGATGAGTGAGTGTGTGAGTGGATGGCCCGTGAGTGATGAGTGAGTGTTGTTTGTTTGTGTTCGTGTGTGAGTTGTGTGTGTGAGTGCGTGAGTGTGATAGAGTGCGTGGGGTGTGTGTGTGTTGAGTGTGTGCTTTGTAGCTGTGTGATGTGTGGTGTATCATACGTGTTCTGTGATGAAGAGGGTGTGTTTGTGGTTGTAGTGTGTTGGTGGTGTGTGTCGTGGTGTGTGACTGCAGATGCGGGGTGGGATGTGATGTGTGTGTGCCATCTTTTGATGGTCAGTATATGGGTGCTAGGTTGTTGCGTTGTGTATGGATGGGTGAGTGCTGTGTGTGGTGTGAGTGTAAACTAGGTGTGTGTGTCGGGTGTGGGTTGACGCAAGGTGTGTGTGTGTGATATGTGTTTGTGTGTGGGTGTGAGTGGTGTTTAAGCTGTGATGTTATTAGTTTGTGTGTGGTGTTGTTTCGTAAGATATGTTCTTGGGGGTGTGGATAGTAACGTGTAGAATGTGTGGTGTGTGTGTGAGTTGTGATAATGATGTGTGAATGTCCTGACGTGGGCACGGTGCGCAGCAAGTCGCCATGAGTCAGTGGTGTCATATCGAGTTTGCCTGTCATATCTGAGAGTAGCTCACAGTTTGCTCCCGCGGTCGCCAAACATGTATCGGGACTTACACTATAGAAAAGCGCCTTATAGCATCTTTTGCTGTTGGATTTGAAACATGAAATGGAGCATTGTTTCGCCACCCGAACTGTTGTCCTCGAAAAGCTGCTTTTTAGGTCAAATTTACTGCAAAACTTCAACAAAAAGGACAGCAGCCCCCTTAAAACGCACAAAGGTCCTCGTGGAATCTGCCTGCCGTCGGCGACTTGGCTAAAAATCTGGTTTCACACGGCGGTCGTTCATACGCCCGTGCCGAGGGTACACCGACGAGACGAGGATGCGGGGGAATGGTAACGAACATGGGCGACCTTCACCTGCATTCCCTGGAACATGAAGGCACTCGCAGGCAAACGGCAGCTCCCCGCCCATCACAGACACTCGTCCGTCTACTGTGGTTGGGTGTTGTGACAAAACCACTGCGTTTTCATGTGTATGTTTTAGTATCGCAGTCTCATTAGATCCGTTGCTAACGACCATCCCAGAACAGAGCTTGTTACATTAGCACTCTTTCTACGTAACTCAGGCTAAAGAAAGGGAATATACAAGAAAAAACAAACAACCAATAAAAATGCGTATTTTGCACAGGTTTGTTTGGATGCTCTCCAGGGCCGGCAACTTCATCTGTATCTTAGCAACCTGCTCGGCGACAGAGAGATCAGAGAGGATGCTTATTAACCTGTTGCTATGACTACAGTGGGAGGCAGTAACTCTTTGGATTTGCTTTAGATTCTGACGCTGAACGAGAAAAGCAGGTTTGAGGCAGTGAATCGATGATGATTTGCATCTCGTTTGTCTCATATGTGTCTCGTCTGTTTTCCTTTCTCAGCTTGTGTAACACTTGTGGATTCATCGACTTTAGACTGAACTCATCATTTATGAAACCTGTTTGCATTTATTAAATGTAAATCAAATAATTTATTGCATTTATATAATCTTTCTGCTGTTATAATTTTCTCACTGATCACATTCAAATACAAGCTATTAACAACAGAGTCTCGGGGTTATTAATAGGTTAAACTAAACCATCAAGACGCATATTCATTACTTGAAAAATAAACATATGAACAATAAATATGAAAATAACAGGAAAAAAATATTTCAGCTAATTGCCAAGGCAACATTCCCCGGTTTTTTGTTTAACTTGAAGTATTAAATCAACTAATCTAAATAACCATCGGGGGGGGGCTAATAATTAAACATGTCTTATCCCTTTTTATCAAAACTAAGAATTAATAAATTTAAAACAAATAATAATTAATAAATTATAAAATTTAAAAGTAAGACAAACTGAATAAACGATATAGAAAAGTGCTTAAAGCAAAAACAGAATTACTCACACTTTAACTTCACACACAGGCACACAGACACAAATATAAAAACTACAACAATAACTAAAGATAAAATCAAAATATATAGACAATATTTAAAAAAAAATCTACGTAATGGCAACCATAAGGGACGAGAGAATACTAATAAAAATAATAAAATCTATACCTTTATAAAAAAAACTCAACTAATAGAAATACAAAAAACAACAAAATTACACTAACCTTGAAATTGAAGTGGGAATCCAAAAGTGACTAAAACTTTTTTCTTAAGTGGGTAGTACAGGAAGTATACACACCACACATACAATCACACCACACACCACAAAACGCACTCACACACAGCCGCCCCACACACTCACACACACACACACACCACACCCACAACTCTCACCCACTCTCACACACACCACAGCAGCCACACGAGATGTCACTCACACAACGACCAACATCACCGTGACTAACTACACACACTCGGGGGTCGCAAACAAACACACACACACACACACACACCACACACACACATACACACACGCGCACACACACAAGAAAGAAACGCACTGCACCAACACTCACACACACTCATCCACCCACACACGCACACACACTCACTCACACACACGCTCACACACACACACGCACACTCACACTCTCTTTCTCTCACACACACACACACACTCACCACACCCACACACACACACACACTCACTCACACACAAACAAACACTCACACACAAACAAACACACACTCACTCACACTCACACACGCACACACAAACACACAGAGGAAAACCCCACAGCACTACACAAAGACAAAAGAAAAATACAAAGGGGGTGGCACTACAGGTACATCAACCCAAAATCACAGTAACACTTCACTCACACTCACGTCACACACAAGGAACGCAATCACTACAACACAGGCACACAGCCACATCCCACTCACAATACACTCACTCACTTAACACTCACTACACACACAACCCCAAGGCTAGCAGCAATCTCCACAGCGACACACCACACACACCACCCTCACGCTTCACGCTCCTTCACGAGAATCCAATAAAACAAATTCACGTCACCTCACAAATCACTCACCGAGCAGCACAACAAACAACAATCTCACAACACCACACTACACACACTGCACTACCACATCACCATCTGCCTCACTGCGGGCTATTCCACTCACTCACACACACCTCTCACACACACACCACACAAAGAAGAAATCACACCACCTCACTCCACTCCCACACTTCAACAAAGCACAACACACCACCCCCACACGATCTCGTCATCGTCTCACACAGACACATCCACACACTCCTCACGTCACTTCACGGACAAATCACACACTCACCTCGGGGGACCACACTCAGCCCCGACACAACTACTGTCCACTCCCTTCACGTCCATTGGTGGGGCAGACCCAAGTCACACCACACCACACACTCCTCCTCACTCACCCTATCTCACTCCACACACAACACACGCCCACATTACACTCACTCATCGCCACTCACCCACACCACCAGGTCCGACCACCACACGCACCACACACCACCTAATATATAATAGTAGATACTATCGTAGTTAGGTTCATTTAAATCTACTCTAAAACCATCTGCCCGAAAACTACCAAAGTATCATGAGTAATAAAATACGGCGCTGCACATCACCTCTTTGTGTTTATCTGATTTTTTGCGCAGCAGGCGTTGATTTTCACTCAGAACATCACAGAATGAAACAAAGACGTGCAAACTGCAGAGCGTTTGGAGAAGATGAATGCAAATATCCATCTTGCTGGGATTTGGAGAACATTAACAGCTATTGAGCTAATGTGCAAACTGTCTGCTTTTTTTTTACTCATTGCATTTAACCAAGTCCAACCAGTTCAATTCTCATCGCTGTGCAGACGGTGATTTCTGCACCTCACAGATGCCTTTTTATAACGTTTTCAATTAGAGGAGGAACGATTATACAGAATCTCGGCATGTAAGTCAACAGGCGTGTCAGTTTCACCTAGCCGGGCCCCGCGCGCGTCGAACTCATACACAAGTCTTCGAACATCAGCAGAAATATCCTGCATGTTTTGAGTTCATGAATGTAACTCAGAAGACGTTTATGTATATTATTAATAGTTTATTTTAAAGCTAATGTTGTAGTTTGTATTTCTACTGCTAATAGCTCTTTTGTTTGTATTTAAATGCAAGATTAAGCGTGTGAATCTAATACATAATTCATTAATTTTTTTTTCATTTATAATTTGTATTGGATTTGTTAGCTAATACAAGCCATTTTGTATGCCTTTTCACAATTAAGAAGTTTTTTTTTATAAAAGGCCCTAATTGGCCAATAGCAACACAATAGAAAATTCGAAATAAGCGTTAAACAATAAGTATTTTCTTTATGGTTGCATTCAGCAAAAGCAGTTATTTTATACATTTTTGAGAACTTGTATTAGCTGTTAAAGCTATTTCAGATTTTTCTTTCTCTATTAATATGTTTCAATTTAAATTCAGGCGTGAGTGTGGAAATGAATATATTTATTGATTTAAAATTTTTTTGAAAAGAGTAAATCTCATTTCTATAGTTTCAATCATAATGTTCCCCATCCGAGTGATGCATGAGAAACCTTGATCCTGTATTAATTCCTGGTCAAAACAGAAAAGAAAAAATGGTTCAGTATAGTGTTAACTTAATCCTATTTCTCTGTAGACACAAACACTCGTATAATATATCGGGGGTAGTATGTCACCATGAAACCATTAATTTCTCTGCCAAAAAAATATATAAACGTGATTTATAAAAATACCTATTATTGATGTGTTGGCTATTAGATCAATGTAGTTAATAAATAAAAATAAACAGTTTACTTGGAAGACCATGTTTTACACAAGAAAATACCCTTTAATATTTCGTGGGGCTTCATCATTGTAGGGCGGACTTCTGTTTCTTTGTAATTATTTTTGAAATATTTCTGATTGAAAATTGTTTCAAAGTAATTCTAAAGTAAAATCTCCAAGCCACGGCCTTGGACCATAAACATTCTCACACCAACCTGAATAAAGACCTGTGCTACTGACCCCCCGGGCGCATTTTGGCGTCAATGTTCCTCAGATCACAGATTCAATTAAGTTAACAAAACTTAAATGGCTTAAGTACATATAACTCAAAATAAGTAAGCAATACTGTTAATATATTAGTAAATAAGACTTAAATTACACTTAATACAATTAGGTTAAGATTACTTAATTGAATTAAGGCAACGAGTTTGCACATTTTAAGTGAACTGAACGAATGGCTCTTTACAGTGTGCGGTTGCATTGCAGTTGACAGGATCAGAGGAAGATGCTCCTTCATCATAATGCTTGTGGATTCTTAATGTTAAGTTTTATGAGCCAGCTGAAGTGTTTCATGGATGAAAACATGACAAGAAAATGATGAAACCTGCTAAACATCTGTGTTGATTCATGAGGCCAGTTTTAACTGCTGTTTGTTGACATTATCTCTCTCTCTCTCTCTCTCTCTCTCTCTCTCTCTCTCTCTGGCTCGCTCTCTCTCGGGCATCCTCCTCACATCCTATCCTCTTCTCCTTCTCTCTCTCTCTCTCTCTCTCTCTCGGTGCATGCTGGGAGTGTTTGGGGTGCGTGTGAGGGTGCTTACGGGGAGAGGACGAGTGATTTGGGTGTTTTTTCAGCCTATATATCTACGTATATCTGCTTATTTATTTATTTTTTAGTTTTTCTTATCATTTGAAGGTTTATTTTCTTTCAAAAATAACATTTGATTTTTTTTGTGAGTGGTTTGGAATTTTTTCAGGCGGCATTGGGATGGCGTCTACCCCCGCGGGGGTGGCCTCACCTGTGTCGCTCCGCATGGAGTCAGGTGTGCAGCGGTGCAGGGAGTCACTGTTGAAGATGTGCTGCTAGCAATCGGAGAAAAAGTTGGATATGAAAACATTACTTCGGCATCCAGGATGAATAAAGCAGTAGTGGTGTTTGTCGAGAAAGAGGATATAGTTAACCGGTTGGTAAGCGACGGAATTGTGGTAAGTGGCGATTTTCTTGTAATTTCACCGCTTGTTACTCCAACGACTAGAGTTACGATATCGATATCGAATGTGCCTCCTTTTATTCGGAATGATGAAATTGAGAAGGTTTTAACGCGATATGGTAAATTGGCTAGTGAGATTAAGATGATTCCACTGGGGTGCAAAAATGCAGCTCTGAAACATGTTATGTCTTTTCGGCGACAGGTGTTTATGTTCTTAAATGAATCAGAGTTGGACATTTCGTTCAGAGTGTTGCATGAAGGGAAAGCGTATGTTATTTTCGCGAACATTGGTAGCATGAAGTGTTTTGAGTGCGGGGACATCGGGCACAAAAGGCACGCATGTCCACATAAGGTCCAGGTTAGTGAAGTGGAAGTTAGGCCTAGTACTTCTGCTACTGGTGAGAGTAGTAAGTCATCTTCTTAGCATGTGCAGCCTCAAGCTCCATCACAGAGAAATACGAATAGTGATGGATTGATTGAAAGTCAGACTGAGGATGTTAATGAAATGGTTGATTCTGGTAGAAATCATGATGATTCTAAAGTGGATGGTAATAGTGTAAAGAATGATGATGTAGCTACGGTTAGTGTTGAAAGGGTTTCTAATGATAATTCTGAAATGTCTAATTCTGCTGAAATGTGTACTGAGGTCGATCTGGAAATGAGAGATGATGATACGTTCTCTGAGATATCGGACATTGGATCACAGTGTGGAAGTGTGGAAGATGTATATACGCTGCAAGATATAAATGACTTTTTGGATGTAACCTTCGGTAGAAATATTGAAGTTAAAGATTTCTTTCCAGATGTAGATAAATTCATTTATACAGTAAAATTGTTGCAGAGAAATGTCAGCTATGAGGCTTTAAGCAAACAGAAAAGGTTTAGACTGAAGAAGATGTTAACAAAACTAAGAAAGGACAAAGCAACTGTCTCACAAAACAAATCAAATGTTTAAATCACATGGGGTTAAGATCTTGTTCTGCCTTTCTTTTCTTTTTCTGTCCTCACTATATTTTTTCCTTTTTATGGAGCTGTTGAGGGTGGCCTCTTTAAATATAAATGGGGGTAGAGATGGAAATAAATTGGCAATGGTATCAGAGTTATTTAGTATTAAAAAGATAAATGTAGCATTTTTACAAGAAACACATACTAATTTAGACAATGAATCTGAATGGAATAGATGGTGGGAGGGGAAAAGTGTTTTAAGTCATGGGACAAATACAAGTTATGGCATAGCCATTTTGTTTTCTAAAGAAATGAATGTAAATATTTTAGTTGTAGAAGAAATCGTAAAAGGAAGAATATTGTTGTTAAAGGTGGAATATGAGGGATCTGAGTTTGTATTGATAAATGTTTATGCATCGAATAATGGACCTGAGCGTGTGAAGTATTTTTTAAAGTTAAGGAATGCTATTCAGAAAATGTATGATAATGTTTGCACTATTATTGGAGGGGATTGGAATTGCACTGTTGATTTTATTATTGATAGAAATGGAGAAGAACCCCATCATGGATCCAGTTGTGTATTGTCAAATATTTTAAAAGAGTTTGAATTAATAGATATTTGGAGAAGAAGAAATATAGGAATTAAACAATATACCTGGCTTAAAGTCTTTAATAGTGTGGTTAGTGGAGCTAGATTAGATAGATTTTATATACGTAAAGAATGGAATAATAAAATTACTGATGTTTCTATTTTACCTGTTGGGTTTTCTGATCATCATTTGCTATTGTTTGGTTTGAATATGAAAAGAACGTCAAAGCCAAATTATTTTTTGGCATTTTAATATCAAACTATTGCAGGATGCTTTATTTTGTGAACATTTTAAATTATTTTGGAATAACTGGAAGTTAAGAAAAGATTCTTTTGAAAATTTGTGTATGTGGTGGGAGGTTGGTAAAGCAAATATAAGAATCTTTTGTCAAAATTATAGTTCACATTCAACTTCTGTGGTGAAAACAGCTATACAAAAGCTTCAAAGAGATATACAAGCTTTGGAGAATATGCTTGTGAATAATAACAATGATGGAAATGTTCAAAATGAATGTCTGGAAAAGAAGAAGGAACTTGGCTCATTATTACAAGAACAAGTGAAAGGAGCGTTAATAAGAGCAAGGATTTGTTCCATTAAAGACATGGATGCTCCTTCTTCATATTTCTTTAATCTTGAAAGAAAAAGAGTCCAGCAAAAGCAAATGTATCATCTTCGCCGGCCTGATGGAGTCATAACATCTGACCCAGTGGAAATAAAGAAACTGGCAGTTAGTTTTTATACAGACTTGTATGGTGCCGAGTATTGTGATCCGGAATGTGCTTCTGATTTGCTGAGTGATCTACCGAAGTTGACAAATGAACAGAAAAATTCTTTAGATAAACGGATTACGTTTCAAGAGATTACTGAAGCAATGGGACAGCTATCAAATGGCCGTTCTCCGGGAATTGATGGACTACCAGCAGAGTTTTATCAGTCATTCTGGAATGTACTAGGAAATGACTTGTATGAAGTACTATTAGAGAGTATAAAGAACAAGTTACTTCCTATAAGTTGTCGAAGGGCAGTCCTTTCTTTGCTCCCTAAAAAAGGGGATTTATGCCTTCTAAAGAACTGGAGACCTGTTTCGTTACTGTGCATGGACTATAAAATACTTTCAAAATGTTTAGCAAATAGGCTGAAACATACTTTGGAATCATTGGTTCATGGAGATCAAACATATTGTATCCCTAATAGGTCAATTGTGGACAATCTTTTTTTGTTAAGAGATGTAATTGATTTTAATCAATTTAATAATGTTGACCTGGGTGTGCTTTCATTAGATCAAGAGAAAGCTTTCGATAGGGTAAATCATACATATCTTTTGGAGGTTTTAAGGAATTTTGGGTTTGGAAAAGATTTTATATCATACATTCAACTGCTGTATTCAGAAGTTTTTGTGATTGTGAAGGCTGGTGGAGGGTTGAGTGCACCAGTACCTGTATTAAAAGGAATTAGGCAAGGCTGTCCACTTTCGGGACAATTATATAGCCTTGTTATTGAGCCATTGTTGTGCAGACTAAGAAGGAATCTTAGTGGAATTTATCTTCCTGATGTAAATAATATGTACAGAATATCGATATCAGCTTATGCTGATGATGTTACTGTTTTTATTTCTGATCAAAATTATGTTAATATTTTAGTAGAAGCTATTGGACAATATGAGAAAGCATCATCAGCAAGGGTAAACTGGGGAAAAAGTGAGGGACTTATTATTGGTCAGTGGAAAAGTGGGCAAAATTACCTCCAAAATTACCAGGTGGATTGTTGTGGGCAAGAGATGGATTAAAAATGCTAGGTGTTTTTTTAGGGAATAAGCAATTTCAGAATAAGAATTGGGAGGGAATGCTGGAAAAGGTGTCTGCCAGATTGCTCAAATGGAAATCGCTGTTACCACTAATGTCATACAGAGGAAGAGTTCTGGTTGTAAATAACTTGGCTGCATCAACTTTGTGGCATAAACTTATTGTAATGGAGCCACCTGAAGAATTGATTTGTAAAATACAGAAGACATTTGTGGATTTTTTTGGAGTGGAGAACACTGGATTCGTGCAGCTGCACTCTACCTTCCCCTTTGTGAGGGAGGTCAAGGTCTGGTGGATGTGCGGAGTAGGATCTGCGCTTTCAGAATACAAGCAGCACAGAGATTCCTGTATCATAAAAACTTGGCTTGGGCTCAGACTGCAAAAATGATTCTACAAAAAGCAGGTGGTCTTAAGTTGGATAGACATCTGTTTTTAATGGAACTGGAAAAAATGAACCTGTCCGAGGTTACATCTTTTTATTGGTCAATGTTGCACTCTTGGAGGACTGTTTTTAAAGTGGAAAGAGATGTTGATGAACCCGGGAGATGGATACAGGAGGAACCGTTGTTTTTTAACCCAGTGGTCCAGACAAGACTTTTGTCATCTGTAAGTGTGTGTGCATGTTTACAAAGACATGGTATTGTGAAGCTGGGACAACTTTTAAAAAAAGACCAAATGGAGTCAGTGGGAACTCTGAAAGAAGTAACAGGCTTAAAGTCTTCGCGCTTGGCTGAAAAGCTGGTGGAAGAAATTGTAAATGCATTACCAAGTGGCTATAGGAAAAATATTGGACAAGGATTTCTGTCAGACATGAGAAGTGAACTGGACTTTCCAAAAATAAGAGTTGCTGCTGTCGTCCACGAAAAGCAAGAGGATGAACCAGCAGGTTCAATTTTATCTTTTGGAACTCCAAGGTTGGACTCGTTTGAAATCACATCAAAGAAAGCCATATATAATGCTACAGTCAAGGTTTTGCATCAAGATTCGCTTAAAGGACAAAAGATCTCAAAGTGGCCAGATTTGTTGAAGCCAGAACTTCTAGTGAGAGACAGGTGGAGAACCCTGTATAAACCACCAGTGGAGAAGCGGACAGCGGATCTACAATGGAGGATTATTCACGGGGCAATTGCAACAGACAAACATGTGGCGCACCTGAACCCAGCAGTAGGGGTGGGATGTAGGTTTTGTGGAAAGGAAGAGAATTTGGAGCATTTGTTTTTAAAATGTAAAAGATTGGAAGGTCTTTTTGACGTTCTTAATAGATTGTTTCAAGCTTTTGGTGAAGATTTCTCAGAGCAAGTTTTTATAGGGGGTGTGAAATATAATTTTTTAGAAAGAAGGAAGATGTGTCTCTTAAATTATTTACTAGGTACTGCGAAACTGGCAATATGGAAAACCAGGAAAAATCAAGGGTTACAGATTAATAGTACTAATACTGAAGTGATGTTCATGAAATTAGTAGCTGGTAGACTAAAAATAGAATTTGCATACTATAGTCTTGTGAATAATGAGATGGTTTTCAATGATATGTGGTGTGTTAATGATGTTTTGTGTATGGTTAATGATGGACATCTGGGTTTGAATTTTTAAATCTTATACTTATTATGTGAGTTGTTAATGTGAAGATTGTTATGAAATGGTTTT
>JADLZN010007259.1:0-12281 GCA_018155175.1 Sinocyclocheilus anophthalmus
TGTTTAGTCTCCCTAGAATTATTAGTGTAACCCCTCTCTCCCGGGTCCTCTCCGCCACACCTCGTTTTTGTTCTGAGTGGGTCTCGAACCTGGGTCTCCGGCATGGGAGGTGGATGCACTAACAAGGAGACTAAAGACTGCAGCCTCTAGTGTAATTCGCTAGTGCGTCTCTTGAGATCAGGGGAGTGAGGTTTATCTGCACAGCACCTACTCGCTGGCCTCCGTTACACTCACCCCCCTAAACCTCACTCCCCATCTGTGTCACGGCACCAATGTAACCCCTCTCTCGTGCATTTAATTAATTCCAGTCGGATTTACAGTTTTGGTTTGCTTTTATGATTGTGGCTTTTATGATTGTGTTTGCAAAGGAACATTAATCATTTTATGCCGCGCTGTTAAAGCAACCGTCATGTCATTCACAGATGGAGATCTGTATCATCAGCCTGTTCTGAACCCATGTAATGCAGAAATTATAGGAATAGTTCAGTCAAAATTAATACTCTGTCATCATTTACTCATCCTCGTGTCATTCCAAACCTCTATTGCTTTTTCCCCCCTAAAACATAAAAGCTGATGAATATTTGGGCCACTGTATATTTTATATAATGAAAATGAATAAAAACTGGGGCTGCTTGAAATTTTTGACCTATGACGACTTATGTGCTATAATAAATTATAACAACATGAATTTGAATTTTTCAGATGAACTTTCACTTTAAATAATCTAAAACAAATCCCTCTCTGTCTCTCAGATCCAGGATTTGGCCATCCGTTGTGTCCAGAAGAACATTAAGAAGAATCGTGGTGTGAAGGACTGGCCCTGGTGGAAGCTCTTCACCACAGTACGACCTCTAGTAGAGGTTCAACTCACCGAAGAACAGATTCGTGGAAAAGATGTGAGACTTTCCATCTTACTCTTTATTTCATTCCCTGGTTTGCTCGCTATGCAAAGCTTCTGTCAGTTTACAGTAGAGCTCGAAGGTTTATCTGCGTGTGTGTATGTGTGTGGACGCATTTGCCTTAAAGATGACATGATCTGAGGGCTTTTGTTGCATCAGTTGCATCAGCATTAGAGCTGAGACTTCTCTTTGATTCCTGCTGCTATCACATCTCAATCCCAGCTCAAAGCATTTGCTTCAGAAATGCAACATTGCTGTCTGGCCCCTTCCTGAACTCACCTGAAGGCAGAAAGATCTCGCCTGATCAAAAGAACATCGGATCATATAATAGTAGCTCAACAAGCCTCAGACCAAAGATCGTCCTGTTCTTATCTAAATATTCAGTATTGTCTTTTGATGGCGATAAATGTTTTGTTTTGACTTGTAGGAGGAGATCATGCATCTGAAGTTGAAGCTGGAGAAAGTGGAGAAGGAAAGAAATGAGCTACGGCTGACCTCGGATCGTCTGGAGAGCCGAGTAAGAGATGCAAGCATCTTATTTAATTTCAAATGCAAAGCAGGGCCTCATTTTTGCAGTCCTGCTTCAAGAAAACCAGAGAAATGTTGATAAAGCAATGGATGTTATTTTTGAGTTAGATAGGCTGAGTGTCTCCACAAGGTTAGACAATAAAAGTAGTAAGTGATAATGTCTTAATTGATAAGGTCTTAACGAAAATATAAAAATGCAGAAAGCCTTGTGTTTATGTAGAACACAGAGCTGACTGCAGAACTTTCAGATGAGAGAAATTCTGCGGAGTCCACATCCCAGCTGCTGGAGACGGAAACAAGCGAGAGATTGCGTTTGGAGAAGGACATGAAGGATATGCAGGTACATGAACACAATCAATCCTGCTTCAGTCTTTATTAAACAGTGATGGGAGTAACTAACTAAAGGACAGATGCTACTAGGCTAACTGTTTTTAAGTAACATAATTCAGTAAAATAGTATTGTTCTTTCCAGTAACTTAAAGATAACATTTTATGACTTTTTTTGGTACAATATTTAGTAAAATGCTGCTGTTTAGTAACAGTTCAAAATACTAAGTAAAATCACTTGTTTTTAATATGGTAAACAATATGGCATCTAGTAGCTTGTAGTGTAGCTAAGTACTTTTTCATAAGTGTAGATTTACTGTAGTTGAACTACTTTAAATTATGAGTTGCTTGTGATTATTATAGTTTTTATAAACTGTGAAAGTTGTGGTAGGAACTTTTCTTTTTCTGAAACTCAGGGGAAGTTTGACGCTGTGAAGAAACAGATGGAGTCCATGGAGATGGAGATCATGGAGGCCAGACTCCTCCAAGCATCAGAACTCAATGGCGAGGTGGACAATGATGGTGATGATTCTGGTAAAAAAAAAAAAGAAACACAATCAGACAGCATTTGAAGCTGATTATGAAAATGCTTTATTTGAATAAGAACATAGCATTTTTTGGCTGCTGGGAATGAAAGAGGGACAGTTTGGTTCAAAAATGCCGAAAAACACCACACACACACACACACACACACAACACACACACACACACACACTCATCCAAAACAGCTCGCAAAACAACATATCTGAAAAAATCTGTCTGTCTGTCTCTGTGCGTTTGTGCATGTCAGGAGGTGAATGGAGGCTGAAATATGAACGTGTCATCAGAGACACAGAATTCACAAAGAAAAAATTCCAGCAGGAGATGGATGACAAGCTGGAGACAGAACAACAGAACAAGAGACACTTGGAGAGAAAAGTTAGTATCGCACAGTAAATACACACACAGTGCACAAACACTAGGCCTGCTGACAGACTACACACAGTGTGAAATGTATCTGAATTCAAACTCTGCTAAAATAAACGATACTCTGACGTTGACCAGCAACACTGGTTTATAAAATCTTTAGACTTTTATAAACTTCACCTTCCCGTCTCTTTCTCTGTGAAGTTAGGGGACTTGCAGGCTGACCACGAGGAGTCCCAGCGATCAGTCCAGCAGCTGAAGAAGAAATGCCAGCGGCTGGCAGCTGAACTGCAAGACACCAAACTGCACCTGGAAAATCAAGAGGGACGCAACCATGAGCTTGAGAGAAAGCAGAGGAAGTAAGAGCCAATCATACACACACATACCTCAGTCTGTATCTTCAGTCTCCTGCCGGGGTCTGATTATAGAGATTTCTGATTATTGTTTACTCTGTGGTTGTTTGGGCCATACATTTACTGTTTGATTGTTTGGGCTGTTTGTTTGTTTACTGTTTGATAGTTTCAATGGTTTGTTTATGTTATTTTTTGGGCTGTTCGTTTGCTCATTGTTTAATCATACAGTTAGTTCAATCATACAGTACAGTAAACAGTTTATTATGTTGTTTGATTACTGTATGATTGTTTGGGCTCTTTCTTTACTGTTTGATTGTTTGCTGTTTAAGTTGCTTGTTTATTTAATTACTGTCTTTTGTTTGTTGTTTAAGCTGTTTGTTTACTGTCTTTGGTGTGCCGTTTAGGCTGTTCATATACTGTCGGATTACTGTCTTTTGTTTGCTGTTTAGTTAAAGCTGTCTATTTACTGTCTAATTACTCTTTTGGTTTCAGCAGTTTGTTTACTTTCTGATTATTTGGGCTGTTCATTTATAGTTTGAGCTGTTCGTTTACTCATTGTTTATTCCTAGATATCTCAATTGATTGTTTGTTGTATGATTACATCTCTATTTGAGCTCTTTCTTTACTGTTTGTTGTTTAAGCCGTTTATTTACGGTTTGATTTTTTGGGCTGTTTATTTACTGTTTTGAGTGTTTTGTTATTTATAAATTTACTGTTCATTTACTGTCTGGTTGTTTGAGCTTGTGGTTGGGTTTGTTTATTGCTGGACTGTTTTTATTTGGGTGTGTGTGTTTAGTATTTGGCTGATGTTGCTCATAGCTAAAAAACATAGCAGATCAGACATAGAGCTGGAACTAAATCTCAACATGCTTGACGATTCATGAGTAACCTCAATGCATAGACTTAATTTTGCTCACAGAATTTCCAGCATCTGGAGAATTGAAAAAGGAAAAAGAGGCTTACTCATAACTCAAAATCCAACACTTTTCTACTAACAATGCAGATGAAAATCTACAAAATCAGAAGCAGATGAGGAAATGTTTGCTTGAATGCCTACCGACTGAAGTTTGTGTTTGCTAGATTATGACCTTTGTAGATATGAGCAGATTATCATGTTGCTCTTGAAATTACATGTCTCAAAACCTGTCTATCTTCTGACATTTCTCGTAGGTTTGATGTGGAGAAGAACCAGTTTCAAGAGGAACTACAGAAGGAGAGGAACCAGCGGGAGAAACTGGGCCGCGAGAGAGATGTGCTAACTGGTGAGGTGTTTACAATCAGACAACAGCTACAGGTGAGACTCAAGATAGATAAGTGAATGTTTCTCTCTCGCATCCCTATGTAGCAAGATGCCTACATAACTTCAGGTTTCTGTAATAAGTCTATGGTAAATTGCTTTTGATAAAACCACAAAACCATCAGCTAATGACAAAATTCATAATTTAACAAACAGGAGAAGGACACAGAGCTGTGTACGGTCAGTCTGAAGGTAGAGCAGCTGGAATCCGAGCTCCAGGATCTCTCGTCTCAGGAGTCGAAAGACGAGGCTTCACTCGCAAAGGTTAAGAAGCAACTGCGTGACCTGGAAGCAAAGGTCAAAGATCAAGAGGAGGAGCTTGATGAACAGGCTGGAAACATTCAGATGCTGGAACAGGTACAAGCTAAAAAACAGCCAAATCAAAGATGGATAGTGACTCTGAATTATGCTGTGTTCTGTTCAGAGCCATTGTTATTGTTAACTAAAACTACACTATTTAAAAATAATTTTCATTAATGGAAAAAAGGAAGCTGGAAATAAATTAAAAATTAGAATGAAAACTTAAATTATAAAAGTAATGAAAACTAAAAACTTGTAATAAAATAAAGTAAACTAATATATTAAAAAAAAAATTACTAAACCTGGAACTCAAATTAAAAATGAAAAAATAAAGCAAATGTAATTATTATAAATATAGTATGTCTAATATTAAAATAACATTGTTCATTTCGGAAAGGTGGAAAAGCAAAACCTGCCAACTTTATTTTTCAGAGGATATTATCAACAGTTAACCTTATCTGATCTGTGTGTTATTTAGGCTAAACTCCGTTTGGAAATGGAGATGGAGAGACTGAAACAAATGCACTCTAAAGAGCTGGACAGTAAAGACGAGGAAGTGGAGGAGATCAGACTGTCCTGCAGTAAGAAGGTGAACAAACAGGATCTGAACACAATCGAATCACACAATTTGAGACCTCCAAGTTTCCTAATGGCTCTTTTGAAATGTGTGTGTGTAGCTGAAGCAGATGGAAGTGCAGTTAGAGGAGGAATATGAAGATAAACAGAGAGTTCTGAGAGAAAAGAGAGACCTGGAGTCCAAACTGATGATGGCACAGGAACAGGTACTAACACAACAAAACACAAATATTACAGACAGCATACAGCACTACACTCAACAAAGCATAACACAGTATTACACCATATAACAGGTTGGTCAGAGGGATGTAGAGACCGAGAAATGTCTCAGGAAGGACCTGAAGCGTACAAAAGTTCTTCTGGCTGATGCGCAGATGATGCTGGACCACCTAAAGAGTAATGTGCCTAGCAAAAGAGAGATAATCGCACTCAAAAATAAGGTAGAATCACAATCAGAGCTGTAGAAATGATAATTAATGTCCCTCACTAGATCGATAAATCAAATAGGAGTGTATGTATGTATGTGTGTTGTATCTGGTTTAGTTGGAGGAGTCAGAGTTTGCCTGCGCAGCTGCAGTTAAAGCACGCAAGTCTATGGAGCTGGAAATTGAGGACCTTCATATCCAGATGGACGACATCACCAAAGCCAAGATGGCTGTGAGTCATATTCTATTTTATTTGGAAACATTTCAGTGGTCAGAAAACAGGACAAGTTTTAATGTTTTATTCACATGTTTGTTCAAACATAAGTACATTTATTTATATATGATTGTTTGGGCTCTTTCTTTACTGTTTGCTTGTTTGTTTTTAGAGTGTTTGTTTACTGTATTGTTTATCCTTTAGTTGTTTAAGATGTTTGTTTACTGTCTTTTGTTTAAGCAATTGTTTGGGTTGTTCATTTACTGTTTGATTGTTTTGTTCGTTTTGTTTAAACAGTTCATTGTTCATAAACAAGACATGATCCTATACAACATTTATGACCATTTCAACTCTAAAAATATTAAGGAATTAACCCACATTTTCAGATGTTTCACAAGTTTTATTTAGTTCCTCCAATTACTGAGCACTTCACTGTGTGAAACTGATCAGTCGATCATTACAGACAACAGAATGCGAGTCATCAACATCTCCTTTAAGAATTTACAGAGAATAGATTGTGCCGTTCAAAACGTGTTTTCCTACTTTAGAAAACTTCATATTGTCCACCAGATTTGTTAGAGCCATTGTGGGGAAATATGTTAGTTTTGAGGCAAAATTCATCTGTTGAGTTGAATAGAGCAGTAAATGTGTCAGGATTCACTCAAACTGCTAGGTAAAGAGAAATAAAGTGCTTACAGTTCAATCATTGTCCTGCTCAGGCTGATGGAAAAACCATTTAGAATAAATATTCCAGAGGGACAAAATGTAAACCTCCAGAGTCAAATAAAGAAACCCTGAATCACGGTGTCCTAACCAAGCATGATGTGATAAAGCATTAAATCCTGTCTCTTCCATGTTTATGTGTTTGTCCTAACTGACTGTGATTGTGACAGCTGACAAGACATTTTGACAGTTGCTTGGTTTTTATTCCTGCAGCGTCATGCTGTCTGGCTCCACCTACAGTGAAATCTCATTGACACAAATCCTGATCCACATGGACACAAATCCTGATCTCTGTTCTGATTTTGTCACTTCACATTTTACCTCACTGAGGGCAGAAAAAGGATGGAGATAAAATGAATATCAGTGCAGCTAGTCTTCTCCGATTCCTCCCCCATTCATGCTATAGGCTCTTTCAATACTCTAAAATTATGGTACTCAGATTTTAATGGTTCACTTGGGGTGTGCATTTGATTTATTATTTCTGAGGAAGAGGAGATGATGTCAAATAGAAGAGTTTAAAGATATAATCTCCTCATCACAGCTTCAACCAGAAATATGCAATTACTGTGTGTAATGGCAGTGTTTTAGTCCCACACTGAAATGTTACTCTAAACTCTCTCTAAAATTGCATAAATGTACTTGTTAAAGGTACGTGCAGTGCTACTGTGGCTTATATGGGAAAAAGGTGGGGGGTTTTGCCTGTTATTAAAATTATGGCATTAGAGCCGAGAAAACACACATTAAAAGGCAACATTAGCTTAGCTCAATATGTGGTGGTGTGTGTGTGTGTGTGTGTAATAAACAGGTTTGGTAGTTTTCAAAGGGAATGAGAAATCATATTTTGTTGTTGATGTCAAACTCTGTGCATCCAATCAAACTCTGCAGTATTTTGGTATGGTATTGATCTGTCACATGGTAGAAGCTGCCAAATCAGACAGATGCCAACATGGACAGGTTGCATGACATATCTTCATCTAGAACTCGTGAAAAAACTATCAAAGTACTCATCCACCCCTGAGTCTGTTCTGTCTCCCTCGTGGAGGAGCAATAAGTCGTCTACAAGAGTGAAGAACGACCTGCATCTCGCTTGGAGGAGGATCAGAGGAATGAACGAACTAATGGAACAACAAATCTCAGTGGCCAGGTGACCTCCTATATAATAGTACCATTACAGTTTTGGGGTCAGGAGATTTTTTCTAAGAAATGAATACTTGTACGCCGCAAGGGATGCATTCACTGATCAAAAGTAACCTTTCTAAGGTTACGAAAACTCTAATTTTCTATTTAAATGCTGTTCTTTTGTAATGCGTGCTTTTTTAACTCAAGAATCCTGAAAAAAGTTCCCAAAAATATATTAGCATCACAACTGTTTTCAAAAACAGGATAATAAACGAATGTTCCTTTCGAAGAGATCGCATATTAGAATTAGTTCTGAAGGCGTCATGTTGCACTGAAGATTGGAGTAATGCTGCTGTAAATTCAGCTTTGGTCACAGGAATAAATTATGTTTTACAATATTTTCACATAGTAAACACTTATTTTAAATTGTAATAATATTTCACAATATTACTGTTTTTAGTGTATTTTGATCAGTTAACATTAATTTAAATTAGATTTATTAACTAGTAACTGCGCAATGCATTCCAGGAAGATAGATCAAGATGGTTTAAAATTTTCGCTGAGATGATTTGAAGATTGAAGAAACATAGAAAAGGAAGACAAGAGGAAGAGAAATGGAAAAAAACTCCGACCAGGATTGGTTCAATTCAACTTGCTTCCCACTGCACCACATGCTGTATTTAAGAAGCTTCAATTAAAGAGGTTAAACCCTATGCTAAGCTATTTGAGTAGCTTAGCCTAAATGAAACTAGCCTAAGTCGGGTTAGCTTAGCTGCTTCAAATGGTTTGTTACAAACATGGCGTGTTGTGCTATGTGACGTTATCACTTCCTGTGACAAGTTGTTGTCACAGTAACCAATGCATGCCAGTGCAATTAAAGCAGTTTAATGTCTGTCTATGTTAAACATTCACAGTTTTAGAACGTGGTGCTATCAGTCCTTCAAGACTTGTTGCATTAAATAAGCACTTGTGAGTGCTTTTCTAATTTAACAATAAACTTCTTGTACTTGTTTAAAGAATTACAAAACGTGGTTACTGTAAGTTAAAACCGGTTTAAACATACATGCAGTTATGTTTGCCTCACATATGAGTACTAAGTACAGTATTACACCTTTAATTTCAATCAGCGAGTGAAACACAGTAATGACCAACAGGTTGCTAGGCTTGTATATATGCAGTCAAAGTGTAGATGAATTGCTTCAATCTAATCATAAACTATAAGTCCTTTATGCTGTAGAAAGGGGAGCATCACTCAAATCTACCTTGATATTACTGTACTGAGATTTCTTCTTCAAAGGAACTATTTAAACAATATTGCAATTTTGTGATTTCTTCACTAAATCATATTACATTATGGTACAGTTTGGACATGCCGCTGAGCTGAGATTCAGATTTACGCTTTGTCAAGACAGATTTATGTTTTAATACTGAAATTAGGGTTTCTTTGTTAAAATCAGATTAACCTTACACCGATGTCATTAAGCATGAAATACATAAAGACTATTTCAATCATAATAGTGGTACCAATTCAAGCCCCTACTTTATATGCATTTAAACAAGCCAGCAAATAGGGACACCGGTCATCTGAAGTCACGTCCTATTTTAACTTGGGCTATCAAGCACACACTTTTAAGGTGCCAGTGTTTAAACTCATAACTTTCATTTTATCATGCCCGCATATTCTCCACCAAAATTATGTAGCGAATCAGCTCATGGGAAATTTGAATAATTAACCATAACTAGTTATATTAACTATTCATATTTTAGATCCACTGTCGATATTTAGCTGACCACTCAGGGTCAAACGTCTTGTCAATTCTAAGAACGTTAAATTCCTGGTTAAAGGAAATAACTTTCTTACTGGACAATTCTATAAGTTTGTAACGTAAATCCTCATGATTATTGACTCCGGTTATGAGTTAACAATGAACACGTCAAGTGTGATACCAGTAAGGTTTTATTAACTACATAAACACTTAAACTATTCCAACATACTACATAAACACATAAAATGGTCTAACATACACATACACACACAAACACACACATACAGATTTGGTATAGAAAGGGTTAAAGTTTTAACTCGCAATAGAAGAGGCATAAAGAATGGCATTTTTTGGCACACACCTTGCAATGTACTTCACCCGACAAAGCCTTCAGGGATACGTCAGATTTTTAGTTCAAACACACCTTTGTAAAAAGTTGTAACTGATACTTAATGTATCAATTCATAAGACTAAGTTTGATACTTAGCGAGTCTCGGCGTTCTGAAAGAGATTCCTGCTGCAAATCTTAAAGCTTCCCGTAGATATTTGCTGAATTCGGGTCGATGAAAAGAAACAGTTTGAGTCAGTGTCACTTGATGAATGTAAAGGACTAGGCCGAAGAAAGGCCTGGCACATATGCTTTGGTATCCTGAAGCGTTTTTTCTCACATCTTCATCTTTGCTTCTGACTGAACCACCGACAGGGGCGGGTCCCTGGCGCCGGGCCTTTAAGGTCGGAGAAGATACCCGCCTCTCAAGATGGGCTTATCCCATGTCAAAATGGAATGTCCCGAGGCGGGAGGTGGCAATGCTGGAGGGTTTCGACCCTGTGTTCTCTAATCATGGTAATTTGGCAAATGGACTAAATCGAAATTATTAAACGATCTCAGGGCCCCTAATATTATTGCTTATGTACCCCCATATAATATACACCGCTTGTTTCGCATACCAAAGCAATTCATAGATCTAACAAGTAAATACTATATAAAAGGGGATGAAGCAGAATGGAGTCCCCTCCAAAGCCTACTAAAATAGTCTAAGAAATCAAAGACACAATACACATGACATCAATATCCTCAATGGCCTTGCAGAAATATTGTGTTCATTCATAACGTTTTTCTATGAATTACTATAACACATTCATTTCTACTCTTCTTTTCCCTGGACCCAAGCAGGGATTTTCCCTGCTTACATACTTTTGGCCAATAAACCCAGTGATATCAGCGTTTGTTGCCATGCAACCAGGTGCCTGTTCGGCTTCCTGGGGTGTTACTCATTTCGGGGGGAAGGGTTCATGGGTCTTCATATGGCTTGTTAACTGAGGTTACAGTGTATTTGTCATATAAAAAGAGAATATATAGTGTTTTGGATTGGTCCAGACGCTACACTGTTGTGACTAGATGCCACAGCGTTTTTATCTTCCTGTTGGAATTCGCAACAGATGTTTACTTTTAAATTCCACGTTCATACATGGGCTGCCTCTAAAGACATCAAGGAAAATGAAATACATAAATAAGACCGATTAGGGGATGTCACGTAGCTCACAGGTGTTAGAATATTTATGCAAAATGCAATTGGTAGAGCTTCGAAGCGGCAATGTAGAGCCTTTGCTTCATATGTCATTTTGTCAAGACACATTTTGAGCCAATGTGTCCTGGAACAACCACTTTGTTCTGCAAATTACAAAGAAAGACATAGTCTGTGTACTTCAGATTTCACCTTCCTTTACACCTCCAAGTGTTTATAAAGGACTAGTATCAAGTAAGGTGCACAAGGAAAAAATACACATTGGGTCACAATTAAAGGTGTCAGGTGGGAAGGAGGGCAGTTGCAATGCCATGAGACTGCCATAGATGAGTGACAGAGAAGTGGTGTGTGTCTGAGAGCTGTGTGCCTGTATCAGCATT
The DNA here is from genome assembly GCA_018155175.1 of Sinocyclocheilus anophthalmus. NCBI lineage: Eukaryota > Metazoa > Chordata > Actinopteri > Cypriniformes > Cyprinidae > Sinocyclocheilus > Sinocyclocheilus anophthalmus. The sequence continues at coordinate 11,340 of JADLZN010007259.1, forward strand.
GTCCAGAATTCAGCGCTGCATAAAGAATCATGGTTTTTGTGTGATTGTGGCTAAAGGAAAAAGCCAAGGCATCACAAACTTTGGACATATGGGATGGAAAGGGCGCGACTACATTCAATCTAATTCACACGGTGATGGTGCGTGCTTTATATGCATGTGTAAAGTGAGTGCCAGACATTTTAGGAGTATAGAACCACAGAGAAGAGCAAATAAATGGTTTTGTCAAACTGAATGCACCTACATTTGCACAAAAACGTGTGTGGATTTACAATGGACTTCTGCTAAAATTACTCATAAAATTTGATCTGATCTTCAACCAAGTCACAATAACAGACACCACAGTCTGCTTAAACATGTTTTCAAGTAAAAATGGAACAGGTTAATCAGGGCTTGACATTAACACTTGTCTGCTTGTCTGGGACAAGTGGATTTTGTGTGGCCAGTGAAAGAATTTTCCTTGCCCGACCGGACAAGAAACATGATTAAAATGTCAACGGCACACAGCAGCCACGATAGTGCTGTATAACTGATGTAGGCCTATTGGTTTTATTTCATTTTTCCTTTTTTAAATTTGAAATATTCCCAAACTTGTTAACTATTTCATGAATATCTTGATGTGTAAGTAAATTAATTTTGTATCTAAATCGAGCCCTGGGTTATTGACTAACTTAATTGGAGTCAACCGGAGTCAGAGCTATCAGAGCTTAATAAAAAAAATTTAAAAATACAATTGACTATTATATCTGTTTAATATTATATTTCACTTTTTAATAAAACGAAATCCAATGTTACAAATCCATAGAAAATGCACTTTTTTTTTTCTTGAAAATGTAGGTGCATCAGTTGAGAAAACCAGTTACTTGCTCTGTGCTGTGGTTCTATACTACTAATGTCTGGCACTCACTTTGCATAAAACACAACATAACTGTGTGAATTTGATTG
>JADLZN010007260.1:0-30404 GCA_018155175.1 Sinocyclocheilus anophthalmus
AATTCTTATTATACATTTTTTTTACAAGCATAGCAAACATGGATCAACATTTTATTTAATTATAAAAAAAACTTTGTCAATTTATTTCCCCAAATCATGCAGCCCTAGCAGAAATGTTTATGAATATTTATGAAATGAGCACGCAAAGCACAAAGAGACAATTCAATCATTAATTTTACCAGGTAAGGAACAAATGCCAAGAGACTGGGAACACTCCACCACTGACAGAGACAACCTGCAAAACACACACACCACAAATCACTCTCAATCTATGAATATTTCTCCAGCTGTTGAGTGTGTATATGTATGTTTTGCTTACCATGAGATTTGAAAAGGTGTGGCTTCCACTTCACCAAAGTCCTCTTCGTCAGATGAATCAAACTCACTTGTCCTCATTGCCCCAGTCTACCATAGACACAACTGTAATGAAACCAAGACCATTAATCAACCCCGACACTGACATATGAGAGATGAATGTGGAACTGCTATCCAAACAGCAGCTTGTTCTTATGGCTTTGCTTATCATGTGGGAGTGAGAAATTTAGATGATTTCAGTGTAAATGTATGAAAAATAAAAGTTTAATATGCTACGAGACATATAACAGGCTTATATATATTCTCGTTTGCATAACTACTTCTATGTACGCGTTTGACGCCTCGAAGTTATTCAAAAGAAGCATTTAAACTGCTACATAGAAACATAAAGTTATAAACAACAAAGAGATCAACAACCGAACTCACCGACACACCGCTCCGTACTGCGCACGCGCGGTTATTTTAAAACATACTTACAAGACTCGTCCAATCACATTGAACGTGTTTGAAAACCACGCCTCTTTTTGTATAAGACACGCCCCCTCGCTCAATCTGCGTATTAAATATTAATTAGATGTACGCTCGTTAATTTTTTCAGCCTTTTCGGAGTGGGCTACTACTACAATGTACGTATTTATTCAGAGGTGTAGCAGACAAGTAATATCTGGGTTACTGAATAAAATATTTTTGACCCAAGTTAAAATAATCACAAAAGCACTTACAGAGCCCCTAGCAATCTCAATTCATTCTAGACCTCTGATATGTGAGTGGAATAATAAACTGCTCTTTTGCTGACTGTGCAGGAGCGCGTGAGTGAACGTTCCCGAGACACCGGACGGCGCGCGCAGTCCGTGTTCCGTTCCTCCTCTCCTACCGCAGTCAGACAGACGCAGTGAACTACACTAGATATACCGGACACCGGGACACGAGAGCGCAGGGAGAGAGCGAACTACAAAAACATGAGGCCGTCACTATGTCACAGAAATGGAATAACATTTAAACTTAAAAAGAAAACTTGAAGATTTTCTCTCTGGTAAGTGAGCGCGCGCTGCGCATACGGTCAGATTTCTTACTATTAGTATTATTAATAATAATAGCCTTAGTTTGATTATTAAGATTTGTGTTTATGAATAGGCTGCTGCTGCATTTTTGGAATTACTTTTGTGTCGTTTTCAGGCTGCTACTTGCATTTTTGATGAGCTACTTAGTTTTACAGGCTTTTCATTTACAAGACTGTTTTAGAAAAGTGAAGATTATGGAAATACATTTGAGAAACATTTATAAATATTTTTCACTCTCTGTTGTAGGGTGGAGCTCTTTGGCAGGTATCTTTTCCCCCACCTGGGATTCGCTGACAGGGCGACCAGCTCTAGGTAAAAACATAAGCGCGCCTTGGATTCACATTTAATAGAAACAGTGTTTTTATAAGGAGCTGATGATACATACAACACTCGCACAACCCCTGCGTTTTACATGATCTTTACAACATGATTTATTATGTTTGTTACGTTTTGTTCTCAGGTAATGGGTGGTTTCAGGTTGTCTTATTCGTGAGATGACAAATTTGGTTAAGATGACGATCATGGATAGCTTTCTATCTTTGTAGTGACTAACTTGTTATAAAATTGATAAGATGATCATAAGTTACTATTCTTGTAATGACTAACTTGTTAAAAATGGATAAGTTGATATTGGCTTACTATTCCTTTGGTGACTATAACCTCGCAAAACAACATACAATGGATAAGATGATCATAGTATTCTTGTAGTGAATAAAACACATAAAATGGGCAAGATGATCATAGGCCTAGTTTACTATTCTTGTATAGTGACTAATTAAAAATACTAAATAAGATGACCATGGCTGCTAAGCAAGCATCAGACAAGAACTGAACTGTTGTGCATCTTACTACACCAACATAAATCTGTGAATGTTTTCAAGCCTTTGAGACTGTTAAATGATGTTTGATTATCCTCACACAGAACCTTGTGCGAGAAAATGACTCTCATATGTGCGACGGCGGCGAGCAGAGCATCTCTAAGGTCAACGACACACCAGATTTCTTCAACGTTTGAAAATAACCCAAAACTTGATATAAGCACTTGTAAACGATTATGCGCTCTTAAATCCTTTTTGATTTGTGCTGAATTATTGGGCTATTACTAGCCTGGAAAAAGTCTGGAAATTAATGCAAGGTCCTTAAAATCATGGTAAATTTCTAGCTATTCTCAAGTCGAAATTTATGGGAGAGAAATGGTTTCTTTGCCTGCAAACTACCTAAAATGATTTAAAATCAGGTGCTCATTGTATAATGTTGCTTGTTCATTTCAGGGCATGGTTGTGTTAGGTGTGCGGCAGCAGGGTTTTCTCGTGCGCGGGTCTGAGCGAATCCTATTCAGCAGGGAGACCGAGCTGCGAATCAGCTGGAGGACACAAGACATGGCGTCAACAAGCGCAAGGGCCCTTCCTAGAAGTCTGTGACTGTCCCTCACGGTTGAGATCACAACACCTGTCTAGTAATCGTTCTGGGACCAGTGTTAGCAAAGTTTTATGTTTTCATGTGTGTCTCTTTAGGAGGAGCTGGAGGAGGTACGTTGTCAGTTTCATCAACTCTGTGAGGCACAAGACAGAAAACCACCAGAGAATCCAGGAATAGAGACGTAAACATACACACACACACATGCACAAATTTAAAGTATGACTGAAACTGTTATAGTGCGTGTGTTGATTTGTGTATGTGTGAATTCAGTAATGGCGTGGATGACAGTAGTGGACAGAGTAATGGTGCTGCAGAGGCTCCTCCCCTTTCACCTGTGGGCGGAGATTTCCTCATACACTGTTACCTGCAGGGATTACAGGTGTGGCAATGGGCCAGACAGAATACAGGTGAGCTTTCACTTTTTGGGTAAAAAACTTTTAAAAAAGGGTTTCAAAGTTTTTGAAAACAATACAGACTACAAAAACACAAATTTATGAAAACAATGTTATGTCGATCGGGTGGCGAGTGCAGATTACCTTTGGCATGCCCTATTGGAAGCAGGGTGCAGGTGCATAGTTTTGTTTTTGTTGAGGGGTAAGTGACTCCGACACTGGCAGTTGGCATGCCTAGCTAACGCAGTTTTAATCGTTTTTCGCGATCCGTGAAAGACTGGGACGCATTTGACAACATTGAGTCTAAAATATATATATTATGTAAATTAGTCTGTTAAAGTTACCTATGGTACCCACTTCTGTTTGAAATAACAAAATGTTAATAATGAGTGAAGCCTGAAAGACCAGCCTCCAAACAGTGTATCAATCCTTAAATCCCCTATGGTAACCATATATTGGTTTGTATTTTGAGTGTTGTGTGGATGAAGTATCCCAATTAAGGAGGGGCATACTTTGGTCCTACCGCTTCTGGTGCGCTGTTTTCTGTTTTTGTGGCTTTGGTCTTCCTATGTTTCATATTTGCTAAGGTAATGACGACAGTAGTCTGACCAATATGTGAGGCATTATCAGAATCAACCAATCACGCATGTGTACCTAGAGAAAGTATCAATAAGCAATGCCGCATGAGTGCAGTATTACCGTAAATTGACCTGTATCCTATTATATTGTGTAGCATAAATGATGAGATAGTGCATTGTATGCATATACATATAATTGTTATTGCATATAGCATATAGTTTTTCTTCATCCACTAGATACCAGAATTACATCGTGTAGCTTTAGACATATTGAAAAGTAATAAGAGAATAATATGTGTTAAGAAATTAATGTGGGAATAAAGTGATAGTGAAAATCTTAAAGTCTGCAGTCACCTAACAGGCTGATTTTGTTTACTGTTTCAGGTGAAGATTCTCTTTCCTGCCATGTAACACACAGCTGCCTACGGCGGGGTAAATAATCTGTTCCCCAAACCTTTTAACGGCTTAGCATTCACATGTGGATCCTCATGTCTCTCTGTCTCTTTGTGTCAGGCAGGAGGCGGGGTGTGGTGGAGATGCTGTTACAGTCTGAACGCGATTATGTGTCTAGTTTGAATCAGCTCTATGAGAAATACAAATCTGTTGAGCAAAAGTAGAGAACTACAATCATTATCACAATTTCATGTCATCTCTTTATCTCTGTCTGTACCACACACTATAACAAGTGTATTTGTGTGTTTCTGTGACAGTGTGGCGTTTGTAAAGCATATTGATCAGATGCTACAGCGCCACCTGCTCTTCCGCAACACCCTAGAAGAACGACTGACCATGGATGAGAGAAGCTGTGCTGCAGGGGATGCTTTCCTCAACCTCACTGGACAGAACAATGTAATGCCATTTACTACTAAAATAATCATATGTAGTCCCGTTTTAAATTGATCAAAAGTGACAGTAAAGTCTTTTACATTGTTACAAAAAATTCTAATATAGAATGTCGTTTTTGAACCTTCTATTCATCAAACAATCCTAAATTAAGATCAACATTGGCTGTACAAAATAGTTGACGCATTGATAATACTGTATCGTGAAGACGAAAGTCAGCATTTAAAATGATTTCTGAAGGATCATGAGACACTGAAGACTGGATTGATGATGCTGAAAATTTAGCTTTGATCACACGAATAAATTACATTTAAAAATGTATTAGAATAGTTATAAATAGTTTTTTTAAATTATAATATTTCACAATCTCTGTTTTTCTCTTCAGGTTTTCCTAGCATAGGTCGTTGGCTCTGATGCATATCTTTGAGATACGTGTCCAGGTCGGGAGACGCATCCCTGAAACCAGATCATACATATTCTAACCCCACAGACAAGCACAAAATGCACAGGCAAGAACTTCCTTTTCCATGTTATGAAAGATGCTTAAGCACAAAGTGATGACTGTGTCTAGCTCAGCAGTAGTAAAAGTTTTGCAAATGAGCCTACAGCAACCAGGCTCACTTACATCTAAATTCACACATAAGTCTATTGATTTTTACTTTTGCATAATATTGGTTTCATGTGTTTATTTATGTTTTTCGGCTAGGAGGAGAAAGAGAGCTTCAGATTGCTTTCACTCCTATTCGCTCCTGTTTCCCGCATCCACACATACCTAAACATCATACAGGTGAGTCACATACTTGAAGAATAAACTTGATAAAAATAAATGAAAAATATGTTCGCAGTAACACACACAATGCTTGTTATTTTGATGAGTAAAGGTGTGTAAATCCTTCAGTTGAGACTATTCTAGATTCATGAACTCCTGCATTACCAGTGATGTGTTTGTGACTTGCACTACTGTCTGAGACATTGAATTTACATTGTTTCACAATTTGAGTAGAATTACTGAAAAAAATGAACTTTTCCACGACATTCTAAGTTGTCTTGAAGGATGCCGGCCTGTAATTAATACTTGCCGAAGAGTGCTCGTCCTGTCTTTTAACTTGCTAAGTGATTTTCAATTTCATGTTGCAACAAAAGACACGGCTCTCTAACGGCTACCGATCCTGGTTATCCGCTCAGGCGTTGTTACGCATTCTGGTGCTTGGAACATGTCAGACGTGGGTGTTCACGTACGGATAGCGTATCTGGAGGGGGTGGCTGTGACCGGTCTGCACAAGCTTTCACATACCTGGCTCAAGCGGGGCCATGCGAGAGGGGGTGGTGGGCCGGTGGAACAAGGGGTCAGTCCTAGTATGTTTGGCCTGTTGCCTGTCAGGGTACAGGCTGCAATAAATGGTGATTTTTAGGAAGAGATCTTCTGGTAACTGGATGAAACCTGGGCTTGGTGGCAGGTGTGTGATGCTAATTTTAGTGTGCGGGGCGGCAGTTTGAGAGCAGTGCTGTTGCCGGAGCCCCACTGGTGGCCCTGGGTGGTCCGCTTTTACCAAGTACGGGTGGCCAACGCTTAATGCTGATACGCAGCGTCACAGCATGCGCGCGGCGTAGACAAGCCACTGTAACAGGCCAGAGGAGAATGATGCCTGTGCGTGTTGGCAGGTCTGCAACGGAGACCACCGAGCACGGCGGGGGGAGGGGGGGGGGGGGGGTTCGGCCAGTGGCCATTTTAAGGGTATCCAGCGATGTAATACAGAAATGTAGATGAGGAGAAAAATAAGGGTCACATTTTCATTCTTATATCAATGATGCAGGAACTTAAATATATGTTAATGTCCCATCACTAAACATTAATGTAACGACCTTCATAATTGGATACCAAATATATATCATTGAACACACTTAGAATAATCCGAGGGAAAAAATGGTTTTAATTATGCACATTTATCCTTTTTCCATGTGTGATTACTAGACCTTTCAAATTAATAGAAGTTTTAAAATATGGCATTATCATTCTAAATTATTAAATTTGTATCTTTCCATGAATTGTTGTTGAAAAATTGTTGTCTTTGACAAGTGCAAATCTGCATAAAATGGTTTAAACAATTAAATAATTTGAATAATTTAATAATGACCTTTTTAAATAATTTATAGTTTTAAGTCATTTTTTTAAGCTGCTTTAATGTATGAAAAAAGTGCCATAAAATTTGAAGCAACTGTAACAAATCTAAAAATATTACATTTAAATTTAGCTAAAATTTAATAAATATATTAAACATGTCATCTTCATAATATCAGAGTATAAGCATGTCTTAATAAATATATAGCTGCTCTTAAGTTAAATTTTTTTTAAAATATGAAACATACATGGATAATTAATTCACAATAAGATCTAAAACATATATTTAAAAAAAAAAAAATACATTGTCATTTCATGTTGACTTGAAAAATCCCTCATTTAAACTTTGTACTCAGCAGTCAGATTTAATATAATTAGAGTTTACTTTTTAAAATGTAATTTGATTTTTAACATTTACTAAACATTAATGTCTCACCTCAGAAACGGCCGTGAGTATATGTGTGATCTGCCCCCTGGTGGCTGGACTGCAGAGTACATGTGGAATGGCAGCGCAAGGCAGAGCCACACGGGTCCCATCTGCATACCCTTCCCTCGTCATCCTAGAGAAGCCGGCTGCTTTCGGAACCCTGTGCCACCTGTAGGTGTCAGGGGAAACCTCACTACTGCTGCCAAGAGTCAGAGCTCCTCGGCTGGTCTGGCCGTGCGTGTGTGTGGTTCCCCGGGGCTTGATGGACGTGTATACACCTCTGAACTGTACCCTCCGCCGCATCGTCTCGATGACGACTGCGACGTGGCCGACGCATCCATTTTTGACTTCTCTTCTGTAACAACCTCTAGCCCAGATGAAACTCTGAATCGGCTCAGGGGAGCGGAAGCACGTGATGATGAGGATGATGATGAAGAGGACAGCGAGGTTCCAGTTCTCCTCAAACCTTCATACACTCACAGCGCTTCAGCCGTGCAGGCAGGGGGAGGATTATGCATGGCGTGGCAGATTCCCAAACGGGCTCCTATTCCTGCTGAGGTTCGCATTGGGGGGCAAGGAAAAACACGTGCCCCAAAACCACACAGAATCCTCACCAGTGCCTTCCGGCCGATTTGGGACCAGACTTACTCACAGGTTTGAGACATCACACAAAAATGACCACATTCTGAATCACTATTTTGTCCCCCTGAGGACCACTTATAATGTTGGTCAAGCTGTTTTGCACCAAAAACATTGGCTGCATCTATAGGTACACCTTTAGTAATTGCTTCATGACTGTTAAAAAAGTATGTTCTATACAGTATGAATATGGGTAGTATGAATGAAATCCAGACATCATGTTGTCTGTGACCTACCATCAAGGTTAGTTATAATCAGCTTCTGTTCACAATCCTCTCCTGTGGCCTCATTTGATAGTGATGTGTTCCATTGGTGTCCCTGGGTCAGATAACATCAGACGTTTAAAGACATCCGGACTGTCTCCAGCTGTTATGAATACTATGAAGTCAGACATACTACTCTTTTCACACACTGTTTTTTTGCATAAGTATGTGATTTCGGCTGCTGCCGCTGAAATATCACATGAACCATTACTAAGAAAAACACTCACCTTCCTCTTTCAGGGTGATGCAACTCCTGCAAAAGAGAACTCTGTGTCTTTCAGCTCAACCAATCAGATCATTAATCAGCAGCAAGAAACTGACCAATCACGGTAAGGGGCGTGCATTTTTCCTGATGACCTGCCAAAATATGTATTATACAACAGAACATTTAATAATCTTTGTTATAAAACAGTTAAGCATTTATGTAAATTTGTATAAAAATGTCCACAACAGTGAGATTATCATTCCTGTCATTCAATTTGAACTAAAGGCCACTTGTATAGCATTTGGCGCTGTGTGTTAATTTAGGATGCTGGTGCCATCCATTTATGTAAAATACTTAAAATCATACTTAAATCAATTAACTACAAATTTAACTACAAAGTATTTTTAAAGGGGACATGAACTGCCTTGTTTATTATTTTGTAAACTTTTGTTACCAAGATTTTAACAAAAAAATATGATAGGCTATTTTCTGTCCTGTTTTTAGACTCAGAAGTAGGGGTGTGCGATATGACGATTTTTTATCGTGGACGATAAAAATGTCTCCACAATCTGCTTTTGAAGAAACATCGTATTATCGTGCTATAGCGCACATTCTGGAAGATCAGCTGCAGTTCTGACCTTCTATCTCATATATCTGTAGGGGGGGGAGGGGAAGGGAGGGGGGGGGGGGGGGAAGGGAAAAGGGGAAGGGGGGGGGGGGGGCACCAGTACAGGTCACATCATCTTTTAAGCCTCGCGGTAGAGAGCTACTGCGAGGGTCACAGGTACAGCTAGAGTGACTGCACGTAAGCTCCGCAATCAGCAAAAGTACAGTTATTGGGCATCTGCTTGTCAACTAGCCTTACTGGTTACAGGGATGGTTGATTGCGATTATGTCACTTTTTTAACAGTATGGGTGATTATATGAAAATTTCTGGTTAGTCTTTCAAACAATAATCAGTGCAAGTGTACGACGGCTGAAAGTTTCCATGAAAACGGAGATATCGCTTTTAAAGTTGATGGCAGTTTTATGCCTTACAAAAAATGGAACTTTTGTAAGGGTACGACGCGTACAAATAGCTCCAGCTGTTGTGTTGGTGTGATTTCACAAGCGCCAGAATGGGGGTACATAAACCCACACATGAACCGTGCAACAAAGGGGTTGCGAGTCGCATGTTGTGCGTTAGCTTTACAATAAGAGGAAGGAGTTGTGGTGCCATACGTCAGTGCAAATGGCATAATAAAATATATAGCATAGAATAAATGAAATCAAATGGAATTCCAAATGTCTGTGCTAACTATTGGTAATGGAAAATTGGCTGCGCATTTCCAATCAAAAATGATCAAGCAGGGAGCCGGGGTCTTGAAATAACGCTGTTCCAAAATCAGGCATCACCCTGCTAAACTGCATGTTCTCTCTTCTCTGGGTCTCCGCAAAAATTGCATGGCTCAGGGAATCAAATCATGGCACTCTCGCCACACACGTATGTAGGCGTTTCCAGGGGTATAACCCGTTAGTGTCTATACGGACTAGCACGTGGTATTAAAATAGCCAGGATTCTGTATTAAAACTCCTTTAATGCAGGAATAAAACCGTATAACTAAACTCTACAGAAGAAGTACGATTTACAATAACGTGTGACTACAAGTAGAGACAACAACAAAACAAAACAAACTACCTATTTGCGCTGTGTGCTTGCACTGGTTCAATGTCACTATCCTCGTCATTAACCTCTTCACTCTCATTTGAAGAGCTCAAATTTGATGAAAGCAATATGGAACGACGGCATGTTATACACCGTGAGCAATGCAACTGAAGGGCTTGGCGTGACGAGTTAGACTGCACCACGTGGCTGTGCATAGTTAAGGCGAAGTCACAACCAAGGGCGTCTACAATCGTCCCGCCTGCTCTCTGTGGTGAAGCCAACAGGAAGTGACGTTAAACTGTAAGTTCGTTCAACTGGCCGGCTAGAGCTGTCTGCAAAGGGATGTCAAGTCCCATAACTCCCATGTTAAAATGCCCAACTAAATTGCCCGGCAAAAAACAATTTAAATACAGCCTGGTTTCAAAAACTGATTTTAGTTCTATTAGTCGCTAATTATTTGCCCTGGTCTGACAACTGTGAGGGGGGGATGCATTTTTTGGATACACGTCATAAAAATCCGTTTAGAATTAGAATTAGTACCTTAAAGAAATTCTGACATACATAAGGCGTGGCGCACTTGAGTGACAGTGTTGAGTTGTGCCGCTAATCGGTCTCAAAACCCACGGCACGCCATAACAAGTAGCTGAGGAGGGCTTGTTTGTCAAGCACCCGTGCTCCCACCGGGTTTGCCGCATTTCTGCCAAGTGGCACGGCTGGCTCCGCCCACATATTTGAACGTTCAAAACGTCGTGTCGGAAATCTACATGGGACTCACGACACAACGTCCAGGTGGGGTTTTATACGTATAAATGGATGCCAACACACTGGACTAGTATAACGCAAGGGATCATAAAGAACCCCGGCGCGGGTATTTCTGAGGGAGGGGGCTTCATAAAAGCAGATACTATCGGGAGGCATATTAATCAGAGAAGGGCGAAGCGTTGTAGTACTAAATTTTGTTTAAAAAACAAAGCTTTTTAATGTTTTAAAGACGAGAAGCATTAACGATGTAAGACTGAAGCACCCCTATAAAAAACATCGAGCTAGAAAAAAAAGGGTCACAAACGCACGGCCGCACACTATTGAGAACATTTCATTCGCGTGCTTTCTGACAGCGCTTTGTATCTGGCAGCCCTACCCAAGCGCGTGAGTCTAAAGAACCTGTCCAAAGAGCGCCTGTATTACTGGGAACTAGCATTCTTTTTTGGCGCTAATACTGTCAAACACAAAGCTTTAGCATAAGACTCAGTTGTAATTGACGTCCTGAATGCCAGATAAACAGGTTGAAGAAAAGAAAACGAATTGTATGTCCTGTATTTTAGATGGCGCCAAGGTCTTAATTGACAGTAACTAAAACATGGTCAGCGCGAGCTGCTCATTAGAAGGGGGGGGGGGGGGGGAAATGGGATGTACACCCTAAAATTTCTTTATTATGGTTACCAAATCACTTTGTCCCAGAATCTAATTCTTTCTTTCTGTGCTGACACAAAAATAATATTTTAAAGGGAGTGTGGGTCACGGGCAAACAGTTGCTGGATAAAAAAAAACCACACGGATGTTTGATGTATGTAGAACAAAATACTATGGCGGGTCACTGGACCTCAGGCTGTGTATTTTCCACGGTTCTTCAAATAGTCTTAAAAGTTCGGACACAAATGAACTCATTCAGGTTTAAAACAACTTTGAGTGAGTAAACGATGGTATAAAAATAAAACACTATGACAAAATTAACAGACAGATGACAGAATTTTTTGGGTGAACTTATTCCTTTTATGTTAATAAAACAACAAAAATGCACAGAAAAATCACTCACTATTCGTGACTGAAAAACTTTAATACAGTTGCATTGATAGGAATCAATCTATAGTGTTTTATTTTTATATTTGTTAAATCAATTTCTTGAATGCTACTTCTAAATACACCTACTGTACCTGAAAAATAAAGCACTGTTTTGTTTTACTATTGTGGGGATATATGTGTAAATTTAAAAGAGTGGGGAGGAAAGGAAAAAAAAAGAAAAAAAGTGGATGTGTAATCATTGAATTGTACTTAAGGGATTGTAAGTAGAATAACAAAGATAAAATAATGGCAAAGAAATTTGTTATTTTTCCAACCACTTGGTCGTAGGTCTGCCATTGTAGGTTTTTAGAATATTTTGTTACCTTGAAGAAGCTTGCCTTTATAATAACGGAAATTTTTGCTTGCAAATAGGTAAAACTCCCATGCACAAAAAATCATGATACAGCTCGTGATATTTGACTATTAAAAAAGTGTGTTGATATGATATGTTGTATGGCCAGATAATCGCCACAAAGGCGCCTACTTCAGAAGTAAAGTCCACTGCTATGATTGGCTCACAGTTGGGTATGTTTGATATCCTACATCCTTCATAGAATGTACGCTACAGAGTAATTTAGGGTAAAAAAATTACGATAGAGTCGCTCGGAGCCTACAACGTAGGCTATAAGTAGGACAAAAAGAGCCAACAAAATAGTGAACCACATGAAAAAGCAGTTACGTGGCGACACTATGTTGTGCAACAAATATACTGTCAGATCCAGATAATTGTCATGGCGCAAAAAAAAGCCTCATTTTTGAGTTTCATCTTTTCTGAAAATCCTTCGTCCATCGTAGCTTGAATTTGAGTAACACGATCTGCGATCATGTAAAGTAACAAAGAACCGGAGTTTATGTAATCCTGACAAAACAGTCGGTGATCTAATCAGTTAAAACGGTCAAAGTTCATCCACTCTTTCCTAAAGTTGGGATCAGAAGAAAGGCAATGCAAACACTGTTCAAATAATTGGCTTGGACTACAATTCTCTAGCATCATCCTTTTTATTGTAATTGCAGGTAATATGTAAGTGTGTGTTGAAATTGGATAAACCGTCATTTTGGCTAGCCTATCAAGGCAGCACTTAGTATACTGAGATACAGTATATCTACATGTCATGCTGCAAGCCAGTATCATGCCCTTATGACACTTTTCATGAAATCCATCAAGGACATCACTGCCAATCAGAAATTAAGAAATGTCCAAGTTTGATCTCTGGCTAAACACGTGTAAAACTGATGTGGACGTGTCCAGTTAATAGGCACCCGAAGGATTAAATGTTGTGTTTTTGTTGGTAATTTAGTTATCTGCATATAGAGTGCCTAGGAGTTGCATGCGGCTGAATCAGTAAGGTGTCATGAACAGCGAGACCTCGAAGGACCCGTGCAGTACCAGATCTGACACAAATAAGGTGCAGGAAAGAAAACGAATCGTACACAGAACGTCCTACTGTCATCCAATGAAATAAACTGGAATCTATATTGTTAAAAATGCTATAATTACCATGACCAAACTTCATCACTGTGAACTAGTGTAATGCAAGAAAACGGTCCAAACTCACGGATTTCGGAGTCGCAAAACAAGGGCTTAAAATCAAAAAACCCAAAAATTAGGAAAGCTATAGGCTTTGAGTACTTCTACATACCACTGCACTAACTACGAGTCTTTAATAAAGTTATTATAAAGCTAGAAACAAGAACAATTGACACGATTGACATCAATATAATACCCACAAAACACAGTTACCAATAAAGTTAGTAACATGTAGCGTTCAGGAAGATTCGAATTTCATACTGAAGTGTAGAATAAACAAGTATTGACGTGCACTGCACAGGTTGAAGAAATCCCAGAATTATCTTTGTAAGTGGTGGTGTTATTTGATTAGCAGAACCTAAACAGGTAGTTCTTGTGCTGGCTAGGTCCGGTTTAATACCCACTGCCGGACCTATGCTGACACACATCCTGGGTTTTTTGTTCGCTTTTTAGGTTCCGGGGTCAAGACATAACCGACGTGTGTTCTAGTAATAAAGCTTGGCCAAAACTGGGTATTAATTAAACATAGACTTTGTGGTGTAATTTGAAAGATGAATGCAATTCGGCTGTGTGCGCGGGTGTAACCTTCTTCTTGGTGCAGCAGAAAACAGCTTCCAAATTAATTGGCTTGAAGGTTTAAACGGCAAACCAACATGTGCAAGATAATAAACGTTCGCTCTATTGGGTTAACTTACAGCAGTTAAGATGGGGGCGCGCGGAAACAACGGGCTTCTGCCGAACCGGGGTGCCCGTGGTCCGTGAAACGAGATCAGCGGATGAGGTCTACGAGGTCCGTTGGTGAACTGACAGGAAGCACACCCGGAAATCACACCAGGCCCATTAAGAACACCATATTTCCCGGTGGGGCTATCGCAAACCCAGGGCCCGCCATAGTAGCCTGGCAACTTGGTGGCACACTTTTCTGCTCCAAGAATATTTTATTTAATCAAAATCTACCAACAACACAGGGGATAAAAATGAGATATGTCACACTAATATTCCAGGCTACAACACAAATTAAAATGAATAAAGTCCCTTACACAATATTGAAAGTCAAAGTCCGCACAACTGTTAAGCCTAATCCGGCTCACCTTAAGAGTTTACAGTTAACTAGATATTTATTCATATATGTCTGCGTTCTGGCCCTAGAATAGGAGGATCATCCGGGCTGGGCTGTGCTTAAATGGCAGAAAAACCCCCGGGCCCCCACAGTCCCGGGACATTAATGTTTTGCTGGGGTTAGGGCAATTTGAATAAATAATTTATTAAAGGGGTCATGCTGTTGCTAAAAAAAAATTATTTTGTGTATTTGAAGGTGTAAGCAATGTGTTAATGCGGTTGAAAGGGTCAAAAAACACATTATTGGGTTTCCAACAGAACTGTACATTATTGTGCTCCTCTATGCCCCCCTTTCTGCAATGCGTTGTTTTTTCAAAGTCAACTGTCCTGAAAAGCAAGGCGTATGATGATTGGCCATCGTCTACCAGTGCTTATAGAAAAGATTGGCTGACACATGCCTGGGCAATCGGTGTGACTGAAAATATTTACAAATCGCCCCAATTAGCCATAAACTTGGTTATGCCGGTTCCCGAGCGACGGAGACACAAACAATGACCACTCGAGGCAGGGTTTTGTTGGCGAAAAAAATCACAGTGGTGACGTGATTCTAATGATGATAATGACTGTATAAGCGGTATACTTATTTACGGCGTTGTGGTCTGGTCGCTGGCGGGGAAACATAAAGACCATTGCATGTTTGTGAATCATGGAGAAGATGGAGAAACAACGAGCAGCTCGGCTCACATCTCCCCACAAACTCCGTTTCAATCATCAGGGTGCAAAAAGTTCTTGTGTAAATAGTAAAGGACTGTACTTACAGGCGTGTAGGATCAGAAGCATCCAGGAACGATCGTTGCAAAAGTTAAGATAATGCCAAAACGGCACTATAAGGGAAACCAGCCTTTTGCGCACAGAACATTGTAGGCCTAAACTGGTTCAGGAAAACAGGTCCTCGGTGGGGCCTCCGTAAAATGTGCTGCACACTCTAATATGTATGGGGGAATTAAGACCTGGTTCGTGAACAGTGTGGTGGTAAATTAAGGACTTAAACCACTGATTTCTAGCCAAAAATGTCCGAGTCATTTGTAAGACGCAGACAAAAGCAGTTTCACTTTGTCCCACTTCAGAACTGAGGGTGCGGCAACAACGTGAGAATCAATGTTAACAGCCGTTGCTTTCTTTGGCGTGAACATTATGGCGGCAGTGATGCCATCTTCCCACATTGTTCCGTAGACCCATGTGGGGTGGGTTTGAAACAGGCATTTTAGGAGGGGCGTGTATTCGGGAATCCGTTGAGGTTTGTTTCACACACTGAGCCGCAATAATTGTAATTCGGGGACCTGGCTCAATGGGTCACCCGCACCCTAGTCAAGAATTCGTTATGGCGAATGTGACAACACGGCATTCAGCAGAGGGCCTCAAAAAAGGGGAAAGAAAACGGGATACTCGCACGCGACGCAGAAGAACAATTGGCGTGCCACACAATATCGCTGAACGAAAGGTTGTCTCGGATCTAACATTGTAAAAAGACGAACCTGAGCGGGAAATTGTAGCGGGGTTTTAGTGAAGAGCAATCCGATCAACGTACCAACAACCAGCTATATCACGGAGGAATGATAGTAAAATAATAACTAGGTAATTGACGTAAGTTCCGAGTTAAAAGCATTACAAAAATGAAACCTGGGTGAATGTCGGTTGTTGGTGGCATAGAAGATGCTATGCCGGCGGCATTCAAAATCACAGCCAACTTGTGTTACAGTTGTTTTAATGCCGTCTTATTGCAATCTTTGTTCTTCCCGTAGTAAGTCTATTTTAAAAATGTGTTGTCCCCTCTAATCTGACGCTCCTGCTCAAATTGGGCTAATGGTACTATAAGCTACATCTAACAAAAAAAACAAAAACAAAAACAATACGACCATCGAAGCTTATTGTTCCTATCCTGACGTTACAGCTGATTAGTGGAATCCCGGGAATAAACGTGGGAACGGAAGTTAATGTGACCAAGTGGGAAACAGTTTAACTCTCGCAGTTACATATGTAGGGTTACAAAGGTTTTTACGCCGTTTATATAAACATGCCCGTGTGTAAATCAAAGCCGCACGCACCGTACGTAAAGAGGAACATATGAGCTAGGTTTTTAATCCCCGTTGTCGGAACAGAATCAATGCGCTCTAAGCAAGTGTGACAACCTTTATTGGTGGGTTTATAAAGCAGTATCGTTTTTGAGTGTGTGAGACTTAGTTCTTTTGCAACTGTTACGATCTTCTTATATGCACCCAGGAGCTTGTACCATCCAAAGATAAAATGAAAAAATTGAAATGCGTGCATGCATATGACCAACCTTTAATTAAGTAACAAGGAAAAAACAAATGCAGGTATGGTGAATACTTAAAATGCATTTGACAATATTAAAAAATGTTCCATTATATTGCAATAAGCTCATTAATTAGTTGAGATCATATTTGTATTCAGGCGCATTAAAGTTGTCTTAGAACTATTAATTTATCTTTGTGTGAGAATTGCCATAATTAAAAGCTAATTCATGAATTGCAGAAGTTTAACTAGTCAACCTTGTAATAAAAGGGGACTTATTTCTTTATGTTGACCCAATGGGTTTAATAGGCTAATATAAAGGGGCCATAGGAATCTAGTGATCAGTAACTGCATGTTAAATAGCCTAAGGTTTGTGAGGGGGTGTGTTAGGGGGTGTGGATGGCAAAATTGGCGTGTAATGTAACTAAGGTACACCAGCGAGACTTTGCTGTTCACAATATGAAATTTTGCGCGTGATCGAATTCATAATTGGAACAAGCTGACTGCGTAAAATATCACTTCAGTAGAGCGGGAGGGGGAACGAAGAGTGGTGCGGAGGCGTGCTGAGGGTGCGTGTGTCGAGCACTTGCAAAGGCAAGGTCGGAGACCCCGGGGTGACTGTGTGGTCAAGGAAACAACAAATGATAGTTTCTCTTGCGCTCGGGCGCTGTTGCGCTGTCGCTGCGACATATTAACCGTAGTTAGCCGTGTTTCATCCTGGGCTTTTAGTGGGTTTTTGGGAAATTCCGGCATAAAGGGGCGGCTGAACAGTGTGAGACCTAAGGGTGATACAAGTACCCGCAACGTGGCGTAGTTTGGAGACAATTAGCAAGCAACATTTAGTATTGCGTCCATATCTGTATTGCCTGAAAGGTGAAGCGCAGGAGCACTCATATTTGTGGTGGCGTTTGGTTGTATTGAACGACATCGAGAGGGCAACAGGCCTGAAAGCCGGGATGCAATTCCGAATTGCCAGAATCGCGGGGTGGTCTGGGGGTGGGGATCTGGGCTGAAAACGGGATATGCCAAAGTAGTATCACGATATATTTCTGTTAATTCCGTTCGATACGATATAAGTTCCGCATATCGATATGAACACTATAAAGAAGCCTCCTAAAAACGTCCAAGAACGGCACAACAAAGTACTGTACCTAGCACACTTATGAACAATGGTAATTTGTGCCAACTGCTATGAAACCTACTACCTACAAAGACTAATCTAGGGATATTTTAGGTGTAAAAAATTGCGCAACTCAATAAATGTTCACAAAAAGCTGTTATATGTGTATTGGACGCTTCATAAACAACCAAAAAAGTTGAAATCACTGTCAAATAATCTCAGACTCCCTTAATAATATTCAATGTGTTCTTACTGTCAAACTATAAGCGAACAGACCATCAAAGTTTTTGAACAGTAGGGAGATTAAATTCATGTTTTTTAAAGAATTCGTCTTCTGCTGACGCGAGCCTGCATGTATATTTGGATCGGGCGAAGAGTACATCAAAACAAACATATTTTATATTTACTTATTTAAAATAACGTGTTGTCCTATTGAAAGTTTATTTATTCCTTGATTTCGCAAAGCAGAGCTTTAAGCATCATACGTGGGGCCAGTCAGCATTATCCTGTCACGAAGTCATATCTGAATAGTGTCTGAATTGCGTGCTCAAATAACACAGTTATTATTGATTATGCTGAAAACAGTCGTGGAGGTCGATGGGTTTTAAGTTTCTTTGATGCATAAACGTGATCATAAGAACAAGCAGTGTTAATCTTCACTAGAATCTTTTTGTAACATATAAGATGTCTTGTATTATCTACGGTGAATTGATCAATTTAGAAACATCCTTAGTGCTAAATGAAGTAAGAATTTCTATAATATAGGAATTGTAAAAAGAGCTAATTGAATGGGGATAGGTGTATGAATATGGTGTTAACGAAAGCTTTTATTTCAGATAAATGTCTGATCTATTGTATGACGTCCATATTCATACAAGAAATCCTGAAAAAAGGAACTCAGACTGTGTTTTTACATTTGACTCACTTCAGACCAATCAGGCCTAGTTAAAGGATTGCTGAAGTTCAGGTAATATGCGACGTGGAAGACTGGAGTAGCCTAATGGATCTTGAAAAATGCAGCGTTTGATACTGGAATAAATTACATGTTTAAATATATTAAAATAGACGCAGTTATTTTACAAAGTCGATAAAAAAAATTTCGAAATTGTTAGCGGGTGGAGCTATGGTGTGCATATGTTGGATCAAAAGTAAATGCAGTCTTAGGTTGAGCAGATCTAATAGGTTCTTATAGATGAGCTTTCAACAATCTTCAGTTTCAAAAACCTGTTGTGACACTGAAAAGTACTATAGAGGTGATTCTTCTTATAGATTGAACCTTAATCAGTTAACAGTATAACGAGGTAATTTAAACATGCTCCGAAATAATTGCTTCAGAAAACCAAAATAGGCACCAACAAAGCATGTTGCTGTGGGATGTGGGTTATTATGAAATGCGAACAGTGCTTTTCTGCCAGCAGAGCGTATTTGAGAGCTGGGGGTGTGGAACTAACTGTTGTCTCGCATTTAACAGGCTGTATAAACAAAGCACTGCCAGCTCCAAATGAACGTACTTATTATCATCACTAAAAATTTGCCTCTAAACTATGTCTGACGACAGGTCGTCGGGTGGGTCGCGCGTACAAAGAGGATACATTCATGTAAAACAACGACCGGCGGACGCGTTTTGATTTTTTAAACTTTGCCCGTGCTCCTGTTTCATTCACCGAAGTCAAACAAGCCCGAACAATAAATCAAGTTTCTTGGGAACTGGAGGGTAAGTGTTTATCGCATATCGGAAATGTTTGTAAAATCATATCACGGCAAGTTGTGTAAAAGAAAATTAGGTAGATCGCGATAACATATGTTGATATGAAGTTATTGTCCAGCCCTAGTTTCTAGGTCTCGTGGTCCTTATTCCATCCACAGCAACAGGCCAATCACGTCCGGCCCCCTCAAAGCCAAGCCCTAGGGGCTTTCAGCCCGCGCCGTAGCCCTGGTTGTTAATCCGGGAAAGAGGCCGGCTTTCACGACATCTCAATGCAGCAAACTGTCTTCCGCGTATGTATCGTGTGCAAAGCATAGAAATAAAACACTTTGGATGTAACAATCACACCACAGAGGAATGGAAAACCATCAGGTATAAAAATCAACGCAGAGTTTTATTAATAAGTTACTTCTCATGGTGCGACATGGTACAAAAGCATTTAGCAAGGGCCTTGAATGCTCACCCACGGCAGCACGACAACCACACACGCACACACACTGGTTGTCCGGGAAATTACGGTACAGGGGGGAGGACACGTAATCAAACCAACTGTAGCACAAGAAGATCATCGTCTCAGTGGAAGAGTGTCCAGGATGGAGATTCGACGACAGTACAGTAATTGTTAGGGCATGCACTTTACAAGGAGCAACTGCAGGTGGCCGCTCCATGTGGCATGATCCCTAGAGCCCATTCCGTGGCGATTTGGATGGATGCGCTGTTTGATGAAGCCCTTCCTTTAATGGACGGTTCTTTTGGGATGGTCAGCGTGGAAAAGGACGGCTGATATGTAGAGCAGGGGAGGAAAGGCAGTGATTGGGTGTACGAAATTAATGGCATGTCTTACCTGGGGTCCAATTCCAATAAGAGGTTGGTTGTGGAAGCAGCCCGACAGTTGTCCTGACACAAGCCAGAGGGACAGGGTTAGCACTGACAGGGGTCATAAGGTCACAAGGTATGTAGGTGATTAAACCGTCGTGTCGGGGGTTGCGTCTGTACGGAGTGGAACTAACTAAGCCCTAGAAAGTGCAAAAAAAAAGGCTCACCGCACAAACTAAGTGACCTGAGGAAAAGAATAAGGAAGGGAGGTCCCACAGCCAACTCTGCAACTGTTTGAATCCAATGGGGGGGGTCGGCTGCGAAGACTGAGAGGTTTGTTCAATGTGGAATATCATCAGGGCAAAGAAATGTGGCCAGACGTTGCCGGGAGATTGAGGATATTGAGTGAGGATATTTCACTCTCGTGTACAGAATACTAAAGGAGCGCATGCACACAAACGGCCGAACGGAGGGCAGGTGTTGTCTAGACATTTGTTCTAGGAGCCTGGGTCAAGGCGAAGTGCTATTCCCAACACTTACATTTTTGTTTCAAGTACCGAATATGTGAGGCACATTAAGATCTGTGGCGAGAAGCAATTTAGAGAGTCTAGGTTTGGGTGATGATGTCAAGGAACTAAGATGGAGATGGAGACGGCCTGGTGTTCTGTGTTGGGTTGGTTAAGACATCATATTGGCTTTAAATAGTAAGGAAATAGTAAGGAAAAAGCTCTCACCAAAATGTAAAGAGTTCACCTGAAGGGTACAATCTCTGGTCAAGGTCACGGCTGTGAGTTAAAGGCAACCGAAGAGAGGCGTGCTGAGGGTGTTCGGGTTGAACCCTGGTTGACCTTTGACTTGCAACCAAATAAACATCCACAGCAGAGTCTGACGGTGGTGAAAGGCCTCAGAGCAGCATTTCCATCAGTAAATGTGCTGTCAACGAGCACATGACCTTGTGTAGCTCTGCATGCTGAACGTGACAGATGTGAAAAATGAGTGATAATCACATTCCTCAAGAGCAATGTACTTCTCAGGTTTTCATTAGCATCATATTATCTGTTCAGTTTAAACGTTGTTAAACACACACACACACCCACACACCACAAACACACTCCATCTGATTTTAGGGTGTGATGCTCTTATTCGTTGCTGTCCCTGTTGTCGACTAGCGAGAGAGTGTGTATGGATGGCTGTGAGAGAGTGTGTGTGGATTGAGACAGTTCTCTCTTGTAAGTCTTGGGGGGCAGTTTTGGCAGCGCAGGGGTGGAGTTGTGCCGAGGCGGTATGGGAGGGGCCGGAGTGGGCGGGGGCAGGTGGACCAGACTGGGTTGACTGACGCACGGTGTGCAAGGGCGCCGAGGCACGCGTGGAGAAGGCGTGCCGGGGGGCGGAATGCGGGGCGAGGGCGTACCGGGAGGGGTGTTGGGAGCGCTGGGCGAGCTGATGAAGTCCCAGTGGAAACGGCCTCCTGGAGATGGCTGCATGTTCACTGGGTAGTTGATGAAGATCTCCGGTGGTCGCTGTGGAACTGGCGGAGGTGTGTCCGGCAGGGGATCACGGGGCGGAGGGTCGGTATTAAAACTCTGCAGGCGCCGCGTCTGTCTATAACCAACGTTGATTACTGGTAAAATAACAGCGGGGTGGTTGCAGGGCGGGGAGAGGAGGCTGGTCCGTGGAATGGAATGTCGGGGAGTACTTTCAATCCTAGGTAACTCAAACTATAAGAGACAGGACAGAATGCCCTCCTTGTAAAATGTTACGGCACAACGTGATGCAATGATGAAAGCCTGTGAAATTGACTAAATAATATCTTAGTAAAGCATAAACAGGACAAACCAAATAAAGACATTCTGAAATTCATAATACTGTTTTTAATTCAACTTTTCACTCTAATTATGCTGATAATTTGCAATTCATTTTTAAAATAATGAATTAGAGAAAAAATAAAATGCAACAAAATAAGTGTCACAAATGCTAAAAGTAATATGTATTATGGGTATGTGCTCTTTTTCTTTTTTTTTAACCATGTATGACTACATTTTTTTAATAGGGAAATTAGTTTGGTTGTACTAACTCAGTAACTTGAAAAAAAAAAAAGTCTCAAATCCAACTTGAAAAAGAATTGTGATAAAACTAGATCATAATCCCACCTGAAATAAATTTTTGCCATATCACCCACCCCTATGTACTACAACATGCTGCAACAAGTTTGATTCAGTCTAGTAAATTTAAGTTCTTTCAGAAAGTTCATGAAACCATAAATGTAGGGATGCACTGATACCAATACTAGCATTGGTTCCCAAGAAGACCGGCCTTCCCAAGAAGACTATTAGACAAAATCTTCAGCGTCGGACCAGAACGCTGCTAAGCCACTATTAGAGGCCAGAAAGCTGAGCATATACAGCGAGGGAGAAAGACCCCGGGGTCTCAGAGAAATCCTTGACACTACTTCCAGTTCTAAAAATTTAGGATTATTTTAACTTAAAACGTTGTTTACTCGTTTATAAATCACAGGTCGCAAAATGGCCTAGGACCGGGGGTAAAATCCATTGCCAGATGATGCTCCCTTCAATGATAAACGGGCATAACAACGCTACATCCAGGCTCACTGATTATCGGGGTCAGTATAATAAATACCAAAGGAGTTCACGAACCAAACAATGCAGTCGGCCGCTTTTAGCAGTTATGACCACCCGCAGCGGACATTATTCAAAATCTGAGCCATCTAACGTATCGTTTAGCTGTGCATTATTGAATAGCCCTGGAAATGGCTAAAAGGAGGGGCTTCCGACTGATGCAGCTGTATTAGTTATATATAACATTATCGTATTTAACGGTTTAAAAATTGCTGGTTGAAGATCAATTTTAAAAGTGTTGTTAAATTCCTTGTGTCATTGTTTAGTCTTTTTTTTATGATTAGTTTTAACTTGCTTGGTTATGTAAATCCTTTTGTAAATTGACCATTGTGTATAGTGAAATACTTTCTATATAAAATAAACGGCATATATGTGAAGTGGTTGAGCTGAGGTACTGAAACTCTAAATATAGGGGGGCCGCTCTAATATATTGCATTTAACCAGTTAACGGTCAGCAGATAAACTTGTATAATACCTTTCAAACCTTATACGATTTAAGTGGATATTTCACCCACAAAGTGACATTCTAATTCCGTTAAGTTTGCTCACAGCTGCATAGGTTGTTCCCAAACCCTTCAGAACACAAATTAGATATTTTTTGATGTACGAAATCCGAGAGCTCTTCTCGGGTCTGGACCCGTCAGCGCATAGACAGCAAAGGATCCGTTATAGCTCTTTAGCATAAAATTGGTGATTTAAAACAGGGAAAGGTGAAATGGTTTCCTAGTCCAATCTAGCCCGGGAGCTCTCTAGCCGCAAAATTCTTAAATCCCGGTTATTAAAGTTTACCGACTCATTTTGCAAACCTCTATAACAGTGTGCCTAATGACTTTTCTAAACGTTGTTACTGAGCGTTCCCCCATTTATAGAAGCAAAGTTGAAAACAATTTGAAGTTGTTTGTGTAAGGCCGTCGCTCGGGGCCATTAAGTTAAAATGATGTGCTGGGGGGCGGGGCAAAAAGATATTTCACCTTTCTTTCGTGGCAATCCTAGTGTGTATACCAACGGAAGTTTTTAAAGTTTTCGATATGCTTGATAGCTCTCTCACCGTCATTATAGAGGTGGAGAGGAGAAAACAAACTCATAGGGAATGATTAAGTAAGTCCTTCTCAGCGTCCTAAGTCACTGGGCGAATGTGCTGTTGCCTAATGTCGCCAGATTGTTATTATTGACATGCCAAATATTCGCAACAATACTCCACTGCTATATGAAGATCCGGGGCTGATGGGCCCCCTATCATGATACACATTGAATGCTGCCTCATGGTGGCCTGTCGGTGCCGCTAGCACTTTAGATGTTATGCTCCTCTTTCCTTTCCGCTGTGACCAATTTAACTAAAACCTGACTTGAGATCTGCACATAATAAAACTGGAAACGGTATGAGAAAAAACGTCCGTCGGATTGCAAACTATGTCCCCTCAAATCTCCGATCACTCTATCCTGTTCTTCACCCCTTCATCATTGATAGGTCCTTTTACAATCTGTGGCAGCTAAGGCAGAAAAATGGAAATTATGGACTTTCAACCAGGAGGGGCTGTCCATGACAAGAAGGCAGGGTTGTGGAGCAGTTTGGGGAATTTCATATAGTCCTAGAAGAATACTTTTTCCCAAACGACCGGGGGGTCCAAGATTTGATGACGTAGGAAAAGTTTTGTTGCGCAAAATTTTCGCTATCAGTTCCCTGGCACGTCCACCATTTGATCATTTCTTGGAGGACACTCCCAAATGGAAAAGCCATACAGTACGATCGAACACTTTACTGTAAAAGGTTTGCGCCATTGATAATACATCCCTCTCCCAAAATAAAAGTTTTGTGGAAGAGAATTAGAAAATAGTTTATTAAAAAATCTTGAGGACGGGAATCAGTCTTATAAAAAGAGATACACAGATGCCTTCAGTCTTGTGACGAAGACATGGACAGTCGACAGTGCAGAATTTGTACATAGGTTTCACTTTGTCCATGTGTCACGATCTAAAGGGGAAAAAAAAAAAAGGAGCATATTCACAATGATAGATTCCTTCACGGTGATCAGCGTTTAGTTTATCCCACCTCAATCGCTGCAACATAGTGATTTTGTTGTCCTGTCTAAAGCGTGTATGTTTCTGGGACCACTGATTTTTGAATTGTCTCATAGGTTTTGTAGTAAATCGATCTCGGCCCTTGTCCATTAGAAAGCCATTTTGTTGGGAATTACGTCCTTTAATCATATCATAATATTAAACAAGATACAGTCATGAATTGGTATAGCTTATCAATGCTGGTAGGCCAAACGACTAATCTTGACTGAAGTGGAAGGAATCGAGTCCGAAAAAAAATCCACCATCCAACACAATGAACTTCGTGATGCCTTATTTTTGCCCGTTGTCTTAATTGGAGAAAAAATGCAAAACGTCTAGGTAAGGCTCACTAACCGTTATAAAAGCTTGGGGTGCCCTTGTGCAAGTGCAATAGTCAGGGAACGACTTTTCAGTTGTTGTACATGGGACGTGCACGTTAGGTGGGTTCATCATTTTTTTTGTTTAAAGTTTGGTTCTTCAACTATTGTATTATAGATATGATTGTTTTCCTAATCTACACTGATTTTTGTGTGTTTTCAGTTATCATTATTATAATTTATCTATGTGTTTTATAAGTTGATCTTGTCTTGTTGTTGCTGGCTTTGTGGGGTGTATCTGGTTTTCGTTTGTAGATGATACCTAAACCTCACAAAGTCAAAAAAAAAGACAGAGAATAGGATGGGTTAACATGTTTCCATTTGTTTAAAATAAAATAGTAAAGGTATTTTGTCACAAAACGTGCGTGTAGGTCCATGTTCCTCACAATTCTTGTAAATCACTGGAGCAGCAGGTATAGTTTTCAATAAATGCAAAAGGTGTTCTAAAAAATCGGCAAGGAAGAGACACGCAAAAAAGTTTGATGTTCAAGTGCAGCAAAAAACGAAATTAAATAAACCAAAGCAGGTCCGCACACTGGTAAGGAGATTATAGCTCCAAACATTCATTTGAAAAAAAAACAAACAATTATGTTTTGTGGATCTTTATAATAAAAAACAAAAAGTGTGTGACATTGATATCATGTATGGTGTCAATTACTTCCTCCACACTATGCAGATCACCTTTTCGAATACTGAGCGTATCTTTCTGGCGGGGAGTAAATGGAGGGGGTTGTAAGTACTCTCCCCGCATACAGGATGGTTATAAACTTGCCACACGACACAGACTAAACTCTGACAACGAGAGAAGGATCACATCTTCTTACAGTTACATTAAATCACAAGAAGGGAGAAGTCTGCTTGAGGTGGGAAATTAGACTTCCACACAATTACGTAAAAGGACCTGAAAGGCGTGCAAAACTGTGGTGCAAGATCTAGGTGTTGTTAACCTGACAAAAACAAACAAAAAGCCATTTAGAAGCATGTATAGGTAAAAAAACTAATGCAAATATATGTTTTACTAAAGCAGGATCGCTTACCATTGAGTTCACAGCACTCCCACTCTCACCATAGGATCTGGCCGAGGTCAGCTCACGAACACAATCGTGTTATGTCATACTAATGCATACGGGTGGGTGTAGGTGGTTGGGGGGTGGTTTGGTGTTTGAGTATGTGGGAGAGAGGGGAGTCTCAAGTTCTTTTCTGTGCTGGGCGAATTCGGTCCGGTGACGGTGATTTGGTGTGAAGTTTTGACATCGGTCGGTTCTAGGAGTGGCACTGGAAGGTGACCTGTTCAAGCGGTCGCTCCTCCTCCTGATGCCAATGCCGGCAGCAACTGGTCCGAAGAACCAGGAGACATTGCGAGAGAGAACATAGTCTTCTTGGCTCTGAGGAGAACAACACACTCAGATTTGTAAACCAGACATACTGTTGTAGGGGAAAGAAACTGTCAAGCCACCGTCACATGAACATCAAGTGATAAAACAGTGAAAACACAAACATTATCTACTCTATTATATAAATGCATTTCCCGGAGCTAATTAATCTCAGAAAGAATTCTAAATTCGTCTGGTGACACATCAATGGGGTTCAAAAGACGGCAAATAGAGCACGGATATAATGAGTACTAGTCTAACTAGCATCTTATGTCAAAATTGATTATCAGAACAATTCTATATGGAAAAACCCGAAACAGGCAACGATGAGAAGATTGTTACATAGAGAAAATGGGGTTAGGAAGACTTGTCACAGCTACAAATAATTTTGTTTTAGTCAAATAGGTATTGTGCCAGAAGGGGGAAAGAAAAAGAAGGAGGAGAAAAGTGCGAGTTAGTGAAGGGATTTTTTTGTGGGAAATTTATATGATTACACTACGGCTTCGGGGGGACTTAGTACATTTTTCGCTGTTAAATTGTATAGAATCCGCCAATTGATATAAGAGTTGCGCAAAAAGAAGTCGTAACATGGAATGTAATGACTTATGTATGTATAGTTCAGTGTTTAATTATTTAAGTCAGTAAAAATAATAAGTATTAGAGCTTTATAAAAGATATAGTATATATAAAAGGGTAAGATATAAACATGTTTTAACAACCAACAACAACTCACAATGCTGGGTGAGACCTGTTTGCAAAAGTGTGGCCGTGGGTTTACGGACAAAAGGTCTCTGAGACGGGCTTGTTGACACAGAGTATCAGACAGATGGGCACTGTCGGTCAAACATGGCAGTTTTTCCCATTGTGAGATTCAGATTCTCGAAAAAACCTCTACAAGACGAACCAAACTCTTCTTAACTCATAGATAAGCTGAGCTGGTAGGTAGAGAGAAAATGAGAGTGAGGGGTAAGTTGGTCAACTACCTAACCTTTTAGTAATCGTGTTGTCTAACTTTTATACAGAGGGTTGGTTCTGGTACTAAGTGCTGTGATTCAAATCCAGTAGTTTGCATGCTAAACTGGGTTGGCGTCTTTTGCCTAAAGTTAATCACGAAGGGGTTCTTGGGTGTCCATCACGTTTTAGGAAACTCGTGGATTTGGATCCCTCGTGCTCTTCAAATGTTGCGTCAGGTATATGCCTGAATACAAAGCAGACATGACAATAACCATCACATAGCACACAATAGGGCGACACAGACGTGTAAAGCGTGCTAAAAAAGAATATAAAAATTGGGTAGCGTAATAGTGTAGAAAGAAAGCACATGGTAGTGGACGTTATATTCAGGACGGATAGATTAACTGATCAACAGTAAATGGGATAAGAGCAGTGATCTAGTGAATTGACGCAAATTAGTTCTCTTTTGAAGATAAAGGGCTGTTTTATGGCATAACATATTCTTGATTCATGGGAAACCAAGAGATTGAGTTTTCCACAAAATAAAATCAGGCAACAACAGACATATTTGTTTGTGAGAGCTAGGAGGAAATAGATGGGGGACGAATAAAGACTGAGAAGAAATTCAAATGAACTGTATGGCCATGAGGAGATAGGAATGAACAATTGAAAAATACAGAATGGAAACAGGCCTATTTTGTAATAATTGTGTAGGATAGGGTGTCACACTATTATGGTTTTGTTTTTAACGGGTTTTTGTACACAAATAAATTCCTCCTTATGTAGCACAACAAGACTCTCAATCAGTATAAAAACCGTTTTACTCGACATACACCCCAAACTTAAGTGCATTTGTAATACATGCAGTTTGTTACAAGCAGCTCTTTCTCTTACCCAAAGAAAGTTACGCAAGGTGGAGATGATGTATGTGTGCGCTTGGCGAGGGGAGGTATTTCTTACAAATGATCCTGCCGAGATTAACAACTGCTGGGTCCGTCACAGAGGATCGCGTGCCGTGCTTCCTCGGCAGGACAGGCGGGCCTACATATAACACACATAGACCCACCAGGAAAATCCATTATGGGATAGGTCTGTAATAGCCTATTGCTGTTCCACACTTGATTCATAACGTAACGAAACAGGGTTCACCGCAGAACGTGTGGTCTGAGACGATCAGGGCCGGTACGTCTTAATGATGGCGCTTAGCTCGTCCACAAAGCCACAATAAAGTTTTGGAGCGCTTGAACACCTTCAGTGTAATCTCATATACTAGAGAATTAACCGCAACCGCTCTCTATAAAAAAAAACCCATTGTCACCATCTACTTAACACCGGGAGTGGCCAGAGAGAAACAAAGAATTACACGTTACAGAATGCGTAACATCAAGATAAGGATGATTTTTCTTAACCAACAAAAAAATTGTTTTGTGTACTAGTTATGGCATGATCAGATATGGGCTATGTGGCTAAGTTCGCTCACTTGAATTCAAACCACAGTGGTGGAGTGTGTGGTTGGTGTAATGGAGTCTAATCATGCCTCAATACAGACTGTGGTAGATGTCTCGTCTTTATCTTCTTTTGTAACAAAACGCTTTCCTAGCACAAAACCAGCTCAGAGTGGACGAAACGGCATCTACAAAGCACACGAAGTGTACACTAATTAGGTCATGCACGCATTTCTTAATACATTTCTTATAGGTTCGGTGATTTGCTGCACGGGGGGACTGTACAGATCAGACTCTAGACGTGGTTAGCTGAAGGCGAGCGATTCCTATTTTCTGGAAAGGGTCATGAGTGGGGTTCCAAAGGTGTGCAATCGAGTTCTTCCGGGACGGGCTTATGTTCATTCATATGAGTGAAATAGATTGGCTCATCAGAAGGGGGTTGAGTTGGGGATTGTGACTGAACGAGGAAGCCAATTAGATTGAAATTTTTGTAATATCTTGGGTCGCTCTGGATTCGCATAGAATCGTGATGTATAGCCTCAGCACCCACGGTTGCGCATCCTCTCGTTAGGGTAGCCTTAGAGAACAAATATCCAGTCTCTAAACGAAATGAGTTGGTCTCATATGGAGAAAAAAAAAGTATGTATTTATGGGAAGTATAGTATCCACAGGTTTGTTAGATTGTTTGTATGTCACCCAAAAAAAAAAAAAAAAAGAAAGAAAGATCTAATTGTGGGGTGCTAAGGTGAGGAAAAAAAAGTATGTCTTCGAGACGTAACCCCCACTGGCGTGGTGCGGGGATGCATGGGTGCTGCGAAGTACATAACAGTATGTTCTCTAAAATAAAAAAAAACCCAACACTGACGGAATAATTCAGGAACCCTATGACCCAGCATACAGACGATCATCATACCGAAACGAGCTCACAGACACTATTAGTTGTTGATGGACTGCAGGACTAAAGTGTGGTGGTGGAATTGACTGAACACGATCAGAAACAAGAAAAAAGTGTACGGAGGTCGTGTAAAAAAACCAAAAAAAAAACATTAAAAAACTGTAAACCGGGTATAGTAAATAAATAATAGTAGTAGATATGATAGGAAGAAGTGATAGATAGGAGTATAAGAATAATATAAATAGGGCACAGCAGCTATATAGGGGTACAAAAAAAAAAAAAAGAAAAAGAAGGGGAAAAAAGGGGAAAAAAAAAGGGGGGGGGTGGGGGGGGGGGGGGGGGAAAAAAAAAAGGGGGGGGGGGGGGGGGCGCGGGAGGGG
>JADLZN010007261.1:0-196273 GCA_018155175.1 Sinocyclocheilus anophthalmus
TGATTGTGTATAATTGTGATGTAGTGTGTCAGTACGCAAGATTATGATATTTCTCAGCGGCTCTATTGTTTCTGGATCATCTGCTGGAGAGGTGACGGTTCTCCTCATTGTCAGCACTTTCACAGTGTTGACTAACAGAGCGAGAGAGGAAGAAACTGTGAGGGAGAGACGGGACCATCTGACAGTACAGCGTTCTTTCTGATTGACACTCACCCAGAGAGCTTTATTTCAGTCTGACGTCAACAAAATCCCCTAATGTCTGAGACATATTAGCTCTGGTCCAAACTCTATAGT
This sequence comes from Sinocyclocheilus anophthalmus, assembly GCA_018155175.1. Taxonomy (NCBI): domain Eukaryota; kingdom Metazoa; phylum Chordata; class Actinopteri; order Cypriniformes; family Cyprinidae; genus Sinocyclocheilus; species Sinocyclocheilus anophthalmus. The sequence goes on from JADLZN010007261.1 coordinate 295, forward strand.
GAGCTGCCTACCTACGCAACATGTTAGACTTGGAATAAACGGAAAGACTATTCCAAACAGAAGGCGGTAAAACTGTGCTCACTTATATAATACCTAGTTTTGTCCAAATTCCAAGGCAGCACCGCATGTAAAAGTCATCGGTAAGGCAATCCATTAGGGGGCGCCTCTACTAGGATGCTTTTGGCAATTGTATGTGTGACAATATTAAAAGGAAAAAAATGTTACAAAGGCATACATGAGGAAATTTTAAAGAAGGATGTACACACCATTTGAAACAGTCAAACTTAGTTGTTTGTTGCTCTAAATATTTGATAAAAGTCTAATTTCATTTTAGCTGTACTTCATAATGGTTCATTTATTGTTTAGTTTGTTAATTTTCTTAATTTTTGTCTTGGTCTGTAATATTTGAAGTCTCTTTCTTATGCTCAGCAAGGCTGCATTAATTTGATCAAAAACAGTAATATTGTGAAATATTGTTACAATTTAAAATAATTGTTTTCTGTTTTGAAACATTTTATAATCATTTTAATCTGCTGATTTGGTGATCAAAAAGCATCTCTTGTTATTATCAATGTTGAAAAAGTTTTTTTTTGATGAAAAAAACATTTTGATACATTTTTTTGTGAGAACGTACACGTTTTTACTGTCAATTTTGATCAGTTTAATGCGTCCTTGCTGAATAACAGTATTAATTTATAAAAAAAAATAATCTCTCTGTGACTAACGTGAATTCACACTTGAAAAATATTCACTATTATATTTTACATATATTTAGGAGTAAAATCATTTCCCAAAATTTGTGTTCTGTATATGACCCTTGTCCTTTTTTTTTAGGGTTCCGTCATTTATAACCGACTTTGTCCCATTGAAAAGGTCTGTTTCAAAAAACATAAAAAATCTTTATGAACATTCCATTTCTTCTTGTGCTGCTATGTTTGATTTGGAACTTGTGTGAAAATGTCTCAAATCTGACACAAATTCAGATGCAATTTCACTGCCTGGAAACCATATCTTGGTGTTTCAAAAGCATTAAAACAACTTATTCTGTTTCATCTTGAATTTCAAATCAATTATCGTAGCACACGTGAAAGTCACAAGGTTCTTCTTTTTCAGTGTACCCCACACATTCCACATGTAACTAGATTTTGACTTATGCAGTCATCATTAGAGCATCCCTGCCTGCCAGAATAGTAATGCCAATCTTTCCTGTCCTCTGGTTGTTGTATGGATCACATATTTCAAACTGGCATACAATAACGTACCCAATTGCCTGACTTCCACCTATTCTTTATCACTGCTTACTTACTTGGTCCTCAACAACTTATTTTATTACTGCAACCTCATTTTCTGATGCCCTCCTATCACTATCATCATTACCTTCTGAAAAAAGTACAGATTTGTCTTTCCGTCTTCCAAAAAACTTACCAAAAAAATCAACCTAAAACACATGCATAAAGGCTATAATACTGCCTGCCAGTGCTGGTCAATAGTGCCAGCTACACAAAATATGCATCACACTGACTTTTTCAGTTATGCATGACGCTCAGATTTTTTGGTCTTTGAGTTATTGTTTTTATAAAAGTGCATTAAAAATGTGAAAAAATACTTTAGAAAACACATTGGGTTGTACGATTATATTTTTTATAGCTTGTGTAGCGAATCAGCTCATGGGGAAGTATGAATAATTAACCATAACTAGTTATAATTTATTATGAATATTTTAGATCCGCTGTAAGTATTTACTTTACCTCTCAGGGTCAACTGTCTTGTTAATTCTAAGACGTTAATTTCCTGGTTAAGGGAAATAAACGTTCTTACTGTAACATTCTTTAAATCTGTAACGTAAATCTGCATGATTATGACTCGGTTTATGAGTAAACAATGACACATCAAGTTTGATACAGTAAGTGTATTAACTACATAAACCTTAACTAGTCTAACATACATACATCAACACTTTACCCGTCTAACCTCCACATACACACACACCACACCACACACACCTTCGTGCACGTACAAATGAAATTCAGTTGTATATGTCGGTAGGCCAAGGGCAGGTGGCCTTTTCAAGGATGCTTTCAAATGTCTGAATGTGTGTTCCATTTCTGCTGTCCATGCAATGTCATCAGAGTCCTGCACGGTAGCTGCTCTCAAGATTTGTCATACATGGAACAGTTCGGCACACACGCTCTGCAATAGTTCACCAAGCTCAGGAAGCTTTGCATTAGCTTCTTCGAGGAGGGCCGTTTGTACGTAGCAATGGCCTTGATACGATCAGCAGACAGTTTTATTATACCTTGCGACAATTCATGTCCGAGGTAATCCACCCTCCTCTGAACCCCCTGAAGCTTTTCTCTTGATGCCTTGATCCCAGCTTCCGCCAGGATGTTGCAGACTATGCTGGAGGCAGCAGCACACTGGTCTGCAGAGGCACCAGTAATGAGGATGTCGTCCGCGTATTGTAGCAGACGGGTATCAGGAGGGAGTTGAGCATCCGCTGATGTTGCGTGCACTACGGCGGCGAACAGCCGCGATCTCTCAGGCCCTGAGTAAGTCTAGACCAGCTAAGTTGAGCATGGTCAAAGGTGAATGCGAACAGCGGCTGCGAGACAGGATCTGCAGGAATGGAAAAGAATGCAGAGCATAGATCAGTAACTGTGAAATAGGCATGTGAACTAGGGATAGAATTCAGTATTGTGTGCACATCATGTACAATAGGAGCCAATGGTTTAATTGTCATTAATCTTTCTAAGATCCTGTTTCAATCGCCAGGAACCATTCGCTTTTTTTATTGGATTGATCGGTGTATTGTAGGGTGAGTGAGTCTTGATCAGAATGCCTTGTGCCAGCAAATTTTCTATAATAGGCCGAATCCCATCGATTTTTTCTTTGGAGAGAGGGTATTTTTTTTACAATAAACTGGTGTGTGTCTGGTCATAGTAGCCGCATAAGGGCGGACATCTATGAGACCCTCATCATCCTTATGCTCCGCCCACAAGTGAGGGTTGACATTCCCTTTTTCCGGTAAGGCTGCAGTTGGAGCCTCAGCCTCAGTGGTCGCGCTTCCTGTCTCAACAGTCAGAGAATATACAGAAGGAAACATGAGTTGCAGAGAGTTATTCTGAAATGTAATATGAGCACCCTATTTATGCAGCAAATCTCTACCTAAAAGGCAAAATGGAGCATCAGGTATTATTGCAAATGCGTGCATCTTAAACAATGAAGGATTGTCTTTAGAAGTTACCGGTAAAGTTGGTGTCATTTCACAACGTACAGGTACACAGAAATTCCCACTGTCTTTTCCTGCAAGCGTTCGCCGAATTGGTCCCGCATGCCACAATAATACATACTTTCATCCCTGTTTTGACACCATATTTATCACATCATGGTGGTCAGTGTCCCTCTGTGAGGCTCAAAAGCCCCCGCGGTGGAAAAGCTCACTCAGTCTCCGAGACAAAGCGTCAACAGAAATATCTGTTATATTCGAAGTTGTCAAACGAACCAATTGTGTTATTTCTTTTTGCATGTTATTCAAAAACGTATTGACAAGCAAAGGAGGATGTTTATCTAATGGAATGGCAGATTCTTCAGTCCAAGCATGCTTAAATCGATTGAAAATGCAACAGGATTTTCGCCCGCTTTCTGTTTCGTTTTTGCAGCATGCGACAAATCTTGCTTAGTTGAAGACAATTTCACTAGAAAAGCAGTCAGTTGTCTGAAAAATTATTTTAGCTTTTCTACATCAGCCCAAACCCATGCCTCATCCTCATCATCCGAATCAACTGTTTGCAACGTTCGGAAAGATTTTGGTTGTTACAGATCTAATGGTTTATCACTTTTTTGATAAAGCACCGTGGCGAGATGACGGCGCATCCCGTTTAGGACTCTAAACATCAATCTCTGCAATCAATTCTTCCTCTGTAATTTCTGGCGGCAGTGTTTTAGTCAAAATGAAGCGATAATCACGCCCAGTCAATTGACTGTACGCGGTTAAACGCTTCAATACAGACACATATTGATGCGGACACCGTAAAGGATCTGGCAAATCTTTAGCAATCGCGACAGCATCCGACATTGTCAGCGGTGTTATTTTAAACCCGTCTGGAATCTGCAGAAATGGGTATAAATCAGTTGCACTAGGTAGTTGCGGGTACAGATGGTTAGGAGTTAATTTTTCTTGTTCAGGTTTTGTAACAGTATCATACCGAGGCGGGGCTGAGCTGGGAGAGTCAACATGGGACATTAGAAAAAAAAAAAAATTTTATCAGTCGTTTTAACCTGATCTGGCCCTTTATCTTTGAACGAGCCATCACGAGGAAACGGATCTAATTGTACTTTGCCTTCTGACCAACCAGCCAAATTACTCAAATATGGTTCAGTATTAAAACCTTTGTTATTCTTGTACATCCAATCCCTTGGCAACTCGTCAAGAATAGGTTTGGAGATCGTCTGCCCCATTGGAGATCAAAGATGTCTCGTCAATTTTATTGCACTTTTCACAATTTATAGAATGGTCAAACAAAACACAAAATAGAGACCGCGTTCTTATATTAACTTTTTGATATTTTTTTTTTTTGGCCAAAAGAAAGCTTTCAATTCTGTATTATTCATGAAATCACTTTAAGAGACCGAGAACCCTTCACGGCAAGAGTGAGCAATTATAATTTTCACCACTACTCTATTTTCTTAAATAGATAGGTTAAACGGAAAGCTTCTCACTCTTCGTCCCACATCTAAAATGTGAGGAAAACAGATTGATGCCAAATATGACACAATCAAATTGCAAACGAGAATACATTCAATTTCTCTTACAGACAGGAAGAAAAATAAAAGTTCTTACCTGTCTTTTTGAGAAATTCCCGGAAGGACGAGCCCCCATTTTTTAATAAAGAATAACAATTTGGTCCCTCAGTAAATTCTCTTTGCCACCTTGAAGAATTCTCAGTTACTTTAAAGTGTAGATAGACGGCCGGGAAGTAAGAAAACACACAGTCAAATGTATCCTCAATACTTCAATTTATTCATAGAAATACAGATATTATATAGGCATATGTCGAGGGGAGTTTCATCCTCTTAACCAATGAGGATATGAATAACATACACGTAGGATCTTTGGCCAAGAACATGTGTTTATATAAAATAGCCACATGTACAAAAACAGGACATATTAGGAAGACTTTTGCGAAGAATGCTGAACTGTCTTCATGGTTTCATCACGAACTCCTTTACCCTTGTAGTCCTAACATTCATGTCATTAATTGGGACATTTGAACCAAGAGAAGCTAATGTATACATTTAAGCATGCATACTTCGCATATAAGTAAGACATATTTAAAACATAATATCAAGAGAGAGAGATGGATACAGAAGGAGGAATTCAGAGAGAATGCGTTGTATATATAAGAATGAGAGAGAGGGAGAAAAAGGAGGGGTAAGACATGTCTGGACTCAACAGAAAGACAGAGAGTGTTTTCTAACAGTTATACATTGTAAAACATCATTTGCTCAGACTGTTCTCTCAGTGAAAGGTGTAACATTTTGGTATTCATTGCCTGACTATTTAAAAATCTACTGTAAATTTTAATTATTTTAAGAAAGTCACGAAATCTTGGTTGAAACATCAACAACGCTGTAGTCATGTTTAGTGTATTTATATTGTTTATTGTAATTGTAATTTATAAAAGCTCTCCTAGGGAGAGTGTTGCAAATTAGCTTCGGCTACAAGCACTGTGGTACATGCATGGGATGATTGTTTTTTACATTTTCATCTATGTTTATTGTATCTGTCCCTAACAAATAAAACATTAATAAAAAATAAAAATGATAAATTTATTATAAATAGAATTACAGTATACATTAATTCAATCTGAACAGGAAAGTAACTTACCTTTTCCACAAAGGAAACGAAGGAAAAGAAAAAGTACAACTTAGTAACACATGGTGTGAATATTTTAGTGTCACTGCATTTATATGAAAGCAATTATTTTATTTTGTGTTTTAATACAGTTAAATCTTGCTCTTGCCTCAACATTGATTGTCTGAATTTGTTCACTCTTGTTGCACCATCTCTCTTTTTGGACAAACCTAGTCTTTTGAGTTCACTGGTCCAATTGCAGAGTCAACCCGAAATTTATACCACGGGTGTGGGTTACAAAAGTGGCGAGCCAGCAGCCAGGAGAAAGATTGGCCTGCAGCAATAGTGACAAGGTAAAAGAGCTGAGTTCTATTGAAACCATACATTGAGCAGAATATTATAACATGGATGTCATAAGAAGAGAGAATGTAAATGTCACAAATGCCGTAATAGCTGGCAGCTTGACATTGACTGAAACAGATCAGGACGTAGAAGCGTGGCTTTTGAGATTTGGTAGTGTCAGTCATAATTTTCTCATTGACGACCCAAACTCTGAATTCCATCGTCATGCCATTATAGAATTTACCCATAGCTCTGCTATGAAAGCACTAAAGCCCCTACTTCCCGTAACAATGATCAGTGCACTAAATCCTGATACTGCTTTTAATGTGCGTGTCTTAAGCTCTGTCTACCCTCATGCAGCAAGTGACAGTGCCACAAAGGTGTATTTGGAAGAACTGCAAACTATTGTTAACGCTAGTGGCAAGTCAGTTGAAGAAGTGCTCCAGGAGGAGTCAAAGAAGATTAAATCTGGTCATTCTCTCTCTGAGCCCCTACCTGCTTCAGGTGAAAGATCTGAGTTTGCAAATGCAGCAGACTCTCAAATGTGTGATAGCACAGCTAGGTCACTGGATGGGCAGTCGTCTCCAGCCAAATCACAGAGAGTGACCACAGAGCACGCACCCTCCCTCATCAGAGAACTTACCATTCCATGGAATCGAATCCAAGAAATCACAAAACCTGTCCAAGGAAAGACCTAACAGCCCAACTAGCAGTCCTGCAGCTACAGTATTACCTCATCCAGATCTAACAATGGACATGATTGATCTGCCCAGCGTGCAAAAAGTTGTAGTTGAACACATTGTCAGAACAAACGACACTGCTGCATTACAACCTACCTCTTTCCGTCTCAGATCCTTCTCTGGGAAAGTTCCTAGACCAGTTAATGAACCAGACTTTGACACTTGGCGGGTGAGTGTTCAATTTCTGCTGGATGTCATGTTGAGCACAACTGTAAGGAGAGGCGGCATTTCTGAGAGTGAGCAAAATCGTTGTCTCGTAAGACAATTTTGCCGTGGATGTTGGGATAATGGATTAATTGCTAGCCTACAGCTAGAGAAGAAGAAAAAAACAACCCACCTTCCTTTGCAGAGTTGGTAGTATCCATTCGCACCTAGGAAGATCGGCAAGCCTCAAAAGAAGACAGAATGAGAAATCATTTTGGATTGAATAAACAGAGTAATGCCCCTAAGTTGAGAACTGTGACACATCAAATGTCAGCATACTCCCATGATGCAGCTGGTGGAGCAGCTGAAGAGGTGGATACCATGAGGCTCAGATATCTGAACTTCATGCTCATGTTGCTTCTATGCAAACCTCAAATTACCAGAATTGTCAGCCTGAAAGTTCAAAAAATGATGACGTAAAGCAGCTGAGGAAAGAACTAAGAGAACTACAAGCACAAGTAGAGGCTATGAAAAAACATGCATTTCTGATAAAGAAAAACCAAAAGAAAACTCAGAAGCTAAGGAGTTAGCTGAATTGAAGAAGCAAGTGGCAGAATTAAAGGCTTAGTTGATAGCTCCTCAAAAACCCCAACAGTGGACAGGGAAGACCGCTACCTCCAAAGGCTCCTCAGCAAAATTCCAGCATAGACAGACCGAGAAGGATGAGAACAATCAGCAGAGAAGTGGTTCTGTGACATCCATTCGTCCTCGTCCTGGATACTGTTTTAGATGTGGGGAAGACGGACACCTCGCAATCAATTGTGAAAATGATCCCAATCCTTCTAAAGGGGATGAAAATAAACGTCAGTTGAGAGAAAGACAAGTCCAGTGGGATTTGAAGAACCAAACCACTACCACTCAGTTAAACGGCAGACAGTCTCTGTAGCAGGGCATATAGAGACTGAGATGAAACATGAATGCCCTAAGACCAACCTGCCAAAGGGGCTAATTGGAATGAAATGTACTGCCCAAATCTATATTGATGAAATCAAAGTGAACTGACTTTTAGATACTGGTTCCCAAGTGACCACAGTCCCCTTGTCATTTTACAAAAATTATTTGTCTCATCACCCCATGAACTCGCTGCAATCTTTGTTGGAAGTGGAGGGAGCCAATGGCCAATCAGTGCCTTATCTCGGGTATGTAGAGTTAACTTTAATGTTTCCCAAAGAGTTCCTAGGAACAGACACTGAGGTTACCACACTGGCACTGGTGGTCCCAGATTTGATAAATGTGCCACAAGTCCTCATCGGCACAAATACCCTAGATGCACTTTACTCTATGTGCAAAAGGAGACTGTCAGCCCCAATCCGGCTTCTCATGGGTATGCCGCAGTACTGAAGACACTTGATGTGAGACATAAACTGTCATGCGCTGAAATTTTTGGATGTGAAACATTAAAAGGAACAGTCCCTGAAACTGTGCTGGTGGGGCACACTGCTGTTCTTGATGGAGATGTCTGCCTGAAATGTCTTCCAGCAGAAAAACTTACTGTTATCAGTCCTCCTGCAATGTCGTCTCTTCCAGGGGGTCTATTAATTGCTAGTGGGTTGCACACCTTACCTGTAAAGAATTTCTTCTCCTTGCCTGTGGTAGTCAAGAATGAAACCCAGTCTAATATAGTCATCCCGCCCAAGACTGTAATTGCAGAATTGCATGCTGTCCAGCAGGCAGGGGCGTGTCTAGAGCATTTTAAATGGGGGGGCCAGTCGGGGGCACTGGCTCAAAAGAGGGTTGCTGGGGAGGGGATACATCGTTCCGTGTTTGCGGAACGATGTATGTTTTCGTGTACACTCACTAAACAAAGAGTGACAGCTTTTTAGTGGTTATGAGCACTCTTTGCAAGCTTTCTAGTCAATAATCCATTTAAAATGTAGCATAGAACTTGGTTTTTCGGCCACACACACGTTGCAAAGTTTCGGGAATGACGTCAGTATATTTATGCGGGATTCACTCTCGAAGTAGCAGTGATTGACATAGTGATAACCATAGCAACAGACGGGACAAAATATGTGAAAATGTGCATTAAGACTAGAGCACCCTCACTCATTTCAGAAGCACCCTCAGTGATTATTTCTGGAACCTGGTTGAAACGCTTTTATTGCAAAACTATATACAAAAACAACAAAATACAAATGCACTAAATAAAATAATTGAATAAATGCATATTTACAATTTAAGCACTTAACAAAAATAAGTAGGCTATTAATAAAATAAATAACTAGAGAAGGCTGACTATAATCAGCTTGCTTCCATTTAGTGAGATAAGCCTACTCCTCACCTGAATTAGAAAAAAGCTCTTCGTCTTCAGTGATGCGAAGACAACGTTTGAGCGTGTACACGCAATATCTGAGCGAGAGCAGAGTCAATTCATAAAATAACAATATTTAAAAGCACACGTCCAGTTTTGTGTGAGTGAAGGAAATACGCTTGGGAGTGGAGAGATTCGTCCTCGCGCACATGGATCGCGTAACATTATGCGCTCTCGACATTGTCATTAAGATCACACTATAGAAACCGCCTAAAATTAAGTATAAAGAAGAGAAGAAAGCGGCCCTAGGCAGCTGCCTACACATGCCAGGATCCGCCACTGCCAGATGCAGTTAGAAATTTACTAAAAACAAGCCTATCGCAAGACATCTGGTAGGGGGCACCTGGGGTGGCCAGCCAAATTTCACGGGGGGCCAGTGCCACCCTTGGCCACCATGTAGACACGCCCCTGCCAGCAGGTAATAGACAAGCCATTAGCAAGTGATGTTTCTGAAACACCAGAAAAGCCTACAAGTCCCCAGATAACTTTTGATTTTGGAGATTCCCCTCTGCCCGCCGAGTGGAAAGAACGAATATCGGCCTTGTTAAACGCTATGCCTGAGGTTTTTTCTCTGAATGACATGGATTATGGGCAAACAGATAAAGTGAAACACCAAATTAAACTGAGAGATGAGACTCCCTTTAAGGATAGAGCTCGGCCCATCCATCCACAAGATATTAGTGCTGTCAGAGAGCATCTACAGGAGTTGTTAGCCGCTGGGATAATTCAGGAGTCAGAGCCCCCATTCGCATCCCCAATTGTAGTAATCAGAAATAAAGACAACTCGGTGCGGCTATGCATTGATTTTAGGAAGCTTAACTCTCAGACCATCGGAGACGCATACACGCTCCCAAACCTAGAGGAAATGTTCTCTGTGTTAACCAGTTCCAAGAGGTTTTCCGTTCTTGTTCTAAAGTCTGGGTATTACCAGATTGAGATGGTTAAAGCGGATAAGCAGAAGACAGCATTCGTATGCCCTCTTGGATTTTGGGAGTTTAACCGTATGCCACAAGGGATAACCAATGCGCCGAGCACATTTCAGCGGCTTATGGAGCGCTGTATGGGTGACTTAAATAGAAGAGAAGTGTTGGTCTTTATAGACGATCTTATCATCTTTTCTGAAACCCTTGAAGAGCATGAACGTCGGCTGATACAAGTTCTGAGCCACCTGAAATAAATTGGGTTAAAGCTCTCGCTCGAGAAGTGCAAATTATTTCAAACATCTGTGCGTTATTTGGGCCACATGGTTTCCCAGAAGGGTGTAGAAACCGACCCATCAAAAATAAAGGCTATCAAAACCTGGCCCAGGCCCCAGAACCTCCGAGAACTAAAGTCCTTTTTAGGATTTGCAGGATACTACCGGAGATTTGTTAAAGATTTCTCCAAGATAGCTAAGCCGTTAAATCACCTTACAGCTGGCTATCCTCCAGTTCGAAAGGGTAGAAGGAAAGACAAAGATAAAGATCGCACTTACCTCAATGCAAAGGATTTGCTGGATGACAGATGGACTACTGAGTGTCAGCAGGCGTTCGACACTCTCGTAGAAAAGTTAACATCTGCTCCTATATTGGAGTGCGCCAATCCTCGTCTGCCTTACCTTCTTCATACAGATGCTTACGCTACAGGTCTTGGAGCGGCATTGTATCAAGAACAGCAGGGACACATGAGAGTCATAGCTTATGCTAGCCGTGGACTAACAAAGTGTGAAGCCAAGTATCCGGCCCACAAATTGGAATTTCTGGCTCTCAAATGGGCAGTCACCACAAAGTTCCATGATTACCTGTACGGGGCAGACTTTACAGTGGTCACGTATAGCAATCCACTCACTTATGTCCTTACCTCGGCCAAACTTGATGCCACTAGTTATAGATGGTTATCCAGTCTCTCAGTGTACAATTTTAAGATGCAGTACAGAGCGGGAGCTCAAAATCAAGATGTGGACGGACTGTCTCGTCGTCCAAATGGTGGACTCTCAGATGACTGGGAATCTAAAAAAGAGCAAGAGAGAATCAGACAGTTCACTCTACATCATCTTGCAGATCTCGAAGGCAACACTGCGATCCTCTTGCCAGAGGTAGAACATCAAGTAAGTCAGTGAAAAACATCAAGTCAGTCAGTCCCTTGATTCTCAGCCCTTCCCGCTAACTTTATTAGAGTCCCTAAGCATGAATGCAAAGGCCTTACCTCCAGAAAAAGAGAAGGTGTCCATGGTCTTCCCGAGATACCTCACCTGTTCGTAGAGGATTTGTTCAGGAGGCAGCGAGCAGACCCTGAAATGAAAGAGGTAATTATTTACCTGGAGTCAAACAACAAACCTGCAAACCTGAAATTCCACTCACCTGCAGTAACCCTATGGATGAGACAATGGAATAGACTTGAGCTAAAGAATGGATTGTTGTATAGGAAGAGGATGGACCAAGACAAAGCATTGAACCAACTGGCCTTGCCAAAAGACCTTCGAGGAATTGTGCTTACCAGTCTTCATGATGACATGGGTCACCTTGGTCTGGAGAGAACCCTTGATCTTCTCCGTTCCAGATTTAAATAGGCTTTCACCCGGCTAATCCCCGCCAGAAACATGGCCTTGCGATGAACCCAAAGACCTTTAGAACTGGTTTGCATGGATTTTTTTTACACTGGAACCAGACAGTAGTAACCAGTGTTGGCACAAGGTTCTTCAAATGCTAAGACATATATTATACTGTTACTGTACTTTTGAAAGATATTAGGTACATTACATATAATGTCTTGAATTGCCTAATGCGTTACACTACTTTTGAGTTACTTTTTAGTTACTTTCACCAAAATATCCACAGAATGCCAAAATGTAGTTTATTGCTGCTCATTTACAGACATGTACTGAGAGGGTAATGTGGTAGGTCTATATAGCATAAAATATATGAAATCATATTTAGATACCGGTATGTAGGTCTGCATTCATGTTACGGAAGTTGTAGTTTCTAGGGTAAAAAAATATAACGCCACAATCACATCTATTACATTAATAAATAACCCGAGCTAAATAACGCTAATAGTATTATAATGTACAAACAATTAAAAACACAAATACCTAAGCTATAGAGCCTATTTGAAGACGTTTTTAGACAAAAAACAAAAATGAAAAATTAAGTCTGCTTTCTAAACAGCCAAAATTATTAGGGTGGCCCCTATTCACTGCCGAAATGAAAGCCAATGACGCGTAGCCTAACCTCTTCATTCGGCCATTATCCCAATTAAATGCTGTCCATATTGATTTGTATTTCAATGCTAACTATTATTTATTATGCGATAACCAAGCTTAATTTTACGCACTTAAAACATCCTCGTCAATGAGCAAAGTGGTGTTGGCCCGAGCTCAGGATCAGCCAAGGATCTATAACTATGCGTGTAGGCGCCCTACGCAATATTTAAATTAACCAGTGTATCTGTATGTTTGGTTGACTATTTTATTCTGATAAAGAACAGGCTGCAACGTTTGCAATGCTGTATGAGTGTGCGTGAGGCGCCGGCGCGATCGAACAGCAGAAACAAACAACAAAAAAATACTCTGTTATTTTTGGTCATACAGATTATTCGAAACTGCAATGTGTTTACTTTATTTCTGTCATCTCGGTTTCCTTTCCGTGAACTTTCGTAGAGCGCCGCGTCACACAAATAGCATTTGAACCAAACTCAGCAGCATATAGCCTATCTCTCAGTCTTTTCCTTTCGTTTTGTTAATCTGTTAATTAGGCTATTTAAGTCAAATATTTAGCATAATCATTCTTTTATATATAGACTATGATTTAATTAAACCCGGATTTTGTTATTTTTATGTTAAACTTCATTTTTGTTGTTTGTCTGCGACTCGTCCGACCCGCACTTTTTTCACCCCCACCCCCCGCTTCTCCGACCCGAGCTCCCTTCGCTTAGTATACGAAAGCGCACCAGCCCAGGTTCTTCAGGTTTTACTATAGTGCTATTTCTCCCATAGTTGAGAGTTGGTGTCGCACTAATTGCACCTGACTATGCATCCTTATCCTTTTCTCAAATGAACAGAAAATAACAGGAGTGTGTCCATCTCACAAATGTAGAGTGCCCTGGCGCACTGCCACGTCATCTCAACATACTAATTCCGAGCCAACAGGAAAATTAAGACTAATCTACTTTATACCACGAAATTGTTGGACTGGGTTTCTGCGTGGGCTGCTCGTTATGACGGGTTCGTTAGCTAAATTTACTAGCTTAATTGCCGTTAAAATATGTTCGTTGTACTACTGTCTATAATATTATTGTAGTAATAATATTACCCAAATTTGATTAGTAATGCGTTATATTACTGCGTTACAGCAAAACGTAATATACTACTGTAATATTATTACTTTTGTAATGCGTTACTCCCAACACTGGTAGTAACACCAAGGATATTTTGGTCATCACAGACCATTTTACTAAGTGTGCTGTCGCAATAACTACCCAAAATCAAAAAGCGCAAACAGTTGCTAAATGCCTATGGGATAATTTCTTTGTCCATTATGGCTTTTCGGAAAAGCTGCTTAGTGACCAAGGGCCAGACTTTGAATCTCGCACCATCCAAGAATTGTGCAGGATTGCTGGCATCCGCAAAGTGAGGACCACCCCCTACCATTCTAGAGGGAATCCGGTGGAACGATTTAATAGAACCCTTTGGCAGATGCTAGGTACGCTGGAGAACAAGAACAAAGCTCATTGGAAAGATTATGTCAGACCCTTGGTGCATGCGTATAACTGCACAAGGAGTGATGTAACGGGGTACTCACCCTATGAGTTTATGTTCAGCAGGCAGCCTCGACTACCAGTCGATCTCGCTTTCGGACTCTCCTCCAATACCTAATTTCTGTCACATTCACAATACGTGAAATCCCTAAAGAGTCGACTAGAGGAAAGATACAGAGTTGCTACTCATAATGCATCAAATGTAGCTGATCAGAATGTAAATGCCTCTGCACTTGAACCGCCCGGTATGATTGTCGTGATCGAGGTCCTGCAGTGCCGAAAAAATGTCAAATTCGCGGAGGGAAACACAAGTTAGTCAGACAGTGGCGAAGGAATCTATGATTGATTATGTGATGGACCCTTACTCAGTAAAACAGGTGACTGGAAGTATCGTACCAGTCTTGCCACCGAAGAGGAAAAGATGGACCAGTCCGCACCCTACACCGTGACTTGCTGCTGTCTTGTGGGTTTCTACCCGTGAGTGAAATTGAAGAGTCACATCCTCAGAAGCAATGCGTTGCGTCAGTCAAGCCTAGCAACCAGCTCCACTCTGCTACTCTGCAAATGAAGCAGCCCAGCAGGAGCCTCTGATGAGCAGTCAGTCAGAATCAGAGGATGACCCTGTTCATACAAACCATTCAGGACTCCAATTGGATTTCAGCACAAAGACCATCTCACTTTTTCCAGAAAGTCCATTGATTGTAGAAACTTTACCTGAAACAAAGTCCATTGAACCATCTCCAGCTGTGGTAAATCCTGCGAAGGAAATCTTGCCTGACGTCTTTGATCCACCTCTGCTTGTAGTGGACCCTGTAAAAGAAACCTTACCTCACATTAGCTTGGGAGAAGGAAAATAAACTCATAATCAAACAGATAATGTAGAGGAAAGTCACCTACCCAGTGTGGATCCTGTTGGAAATGACACTGGAGATTATTCCGGATCGCCTGGAGAGAAAGTTGGTGTGGAGACATGCAGAAACAAATGCTTTGAAGAGACTAAGTTCCCAGAGTTATCAGAACCTTCGAATGAGAATGTGCTGGAGTCTTCATGTCTGTCGGATACTGTAAGTGAACCAGATCCCACCTCCATGACCAGACATCATCTGTCCAAGATGGTTCAAGTAGCCAACTAGCTATGGATGATGACCTTGAAGCCATTGGCCCAAGACGTTCTAAAAGGCAGTGTGGGCCCCCAAACAAACTCCAGTACCATAAGGGGAAATCCCCTAACAATGGTTATTCAGTCCTTACTACAAGGCTTGAGTTCTGCACTTGCCACTTCCCTGGAAGGATCCACGTCCATTGACCAGACCTTGAATATGCCCAGTACTTTTCCCTCAGTGGTGAACCCCAAGCATGGCCGAGGACGTGCCAAGATTTAGGGGGGGAAAGTATAACCCAGGTTGCTAGTAGATAGAAGTAGACACATAAATAACATCAAATTAAATAACAGATTATATGTATTAAAAACACTGAAAACGTAAATATGACTGTGAACAAATAAATGAATAATGTGAAAATATGTAAAAATATAAAATATCAAAGTTATAAATGTGACCAATAGCGTAATCTCTCTCTTTTTAAATTCACCAATGAGATCGCGGTTGACTGACGTCCACCATCGCGGCACTTTTAGAGAGCAGAGAGTTCGAGATCTTTCTTTTCTCCGTGAACCTCTGATGCGAGCAGACACTTCTCGCTATCCTGGGAGATTCAGTGCTCCAAAAACTGAGAGAAGTAATGTAAGAATGATTTATAATGTCTCTAAATCATTTATATGTAGATTGTGTAGAGATTAGTGTGAAACAAGCAAAAGTGCTATGTTTGCTCACATGTTCGTGTTGTTCCAAATGAATGTTAATGATGCAGTTTAGCGTTAGCATAAAGCTAATGTTACACGTGGCATGATATATATCTTTAACAAAAGGGTTCAGAGAGAAGCAGAGTGTGTTGGAGAGTGACACTTTGGAAAGCGTATGCTCTGGAATTTTCCTGTTCGGCCTATGTACATGTGAATGAGTTCCTTGGTGAGTTTATTCGCCTTTCTTTATTTTCAATTAAGTGTGGTTCAAAGTCATATTGAGTGCGTTTCATCAAATGACTGTTTATTTGGTGCAATATTAATGGTAAATACAGCCTTATGTGTAAAACGAAAGCAGGAAACGATGCTATATATATGCGAAATGACATGTTAATGTGCAGTTAAAAGTGATTATTGAAAAGTGCACAAGTTTAAATGAAATGCCTTTAATGTTAAGAGAAATAATTGCACAAAGAGACGGTTTGTTACCCAAAGATACAAGTGATATTATTTGATGTGTTTTATTGGGAATTGTGTTCGAACTGAGTTAATGTGTGTTTATATAACATCAGTTATTAATTGTTCTTATGGCCTTGTGTCTTCAAGGCCAGGTTTCCCCCCCCCCCTTTCTGTGATGTCTGTACGAATTTGTGGAGTTCAGTTGCTGAATGTCGCCTGATCTGGATGTGTATTGATCAAAGTGTGAATCAATCTGCTTCGTGAATCGTCTCAACTCCCTCCTGCACTTCCTGCATGCACCACATTGGTAGCGGGGGCGAATGTTTCTGGGCTACTCTTTGCGAGCACCTAGTGATCAGTGTGAATCCTTAGAACTTCTTGTGTGAAAGATATGTGAACTGAACTTGATTGTCATTGAACGGCAGGAGTGGAATCACACGACAAACTAATTTTGTCCTAATTCTGGATCAAATGCATAGACTGTGAATTGCGTCACATTCAAGGATCTCTTCTTTTGAAAACCGAATTTATGGACTGATTATCATTTTCCTCTGAAGAAACAATTGATTTTGGGTGAATTTGAGGCCTTCTCATTCATAGTGAATGAACTTGGGTTTTATTGGTTATCCAGACGTTTTTTTGTTTTAATTGGTGTTAAACTTTTTTGAAATTGGTGTTGATGTTGTGAGTGTTAATGTTCAAATTAGAGTGATGACTAAATAGGATTTAATTCAAAACAAGTCATTCAGACAAAGAAAAGCCAATAGAGGCTTTATTATAAATGTATTATAAATAGAATTACAGTATACATTAATTAAATCTGAACAGGAAAGTAACTTACCTTTTCCACAAAGAAAACTGTCATCAAATCCCTGAAAAGAAAGAAAAAGTACAAGTTAGTAACACATGGTGTGAATATTTTAGTGTCACTGCATTTATATGAAAGCAATTATTTTCTTTTGTGTTTAATACAGTGATTGTCTGAATTTGTTCACTCTTGTTGCATCATCTCTCTCTTTGGACAAACCTAGCCTTTTGAATTCACTGGTCCTATTGCAGAGTCAACCTGAAATTTATACCACGGGTGTGGGTTACACCCTGGTTAAGAAGAAGGCCACCTAGTCTGCTAGGCCTTCCATATCATGACTTTGCCGCACCGGTCTGCACCCAAAGCCATTTCTGTACCACGTCGAGGTGTGCGTATGTCCTAAAGTCAACTCATACTGCACCGCCCGCATGCCCACCTATCGTTAATTCAGCGCCTTATCCTCCTCCCTTCAGGGAGCCAGACCAGCAGAAGCTTAATTGTATGTGTCCAGTGTGAGCCTTCCCAAGAGGCGTGTCCAAAAAAGGTCTGTGGGAGAACTTTAATCATGATGTTTTTGATTTTCAAGAATCAGAGCTTGAAGATGACATTACTGTGGGAGAACTCTACACAGTACTTAAAATGGGAATGCTAAGATTTTACCTAAGTACAAAGTGCATCCCACATGATGATGAACTTAATGTGAGTGATACTGAAACACAAGCAGAATTGCATAAACCACAAGATCAATGTGAAACTCCTATAATTTCTGTTGATTCAACTGACTCCTTATCTTAGTCACCTGAAGTTATAATAGGCCCATACACAGGTGAATCTATGGTATGCCATCTGAATGACACTTTGATTTATGAACCGATGCACTTGCCTGTCACACACGACTCTGACTTTGCAATCACTAACATCATTTATCCGTCTACAAGCGATGTAGTCAGTGTGATTGATTTGAGTTTGACAGAAGAGGCTTTCAGTCCTGTCGCAGTTCAAGTGGAGGATGCAGCTAATGCAGTCAACTCTTCAGGTTCTGAATATGAGCTCCTGCATGTAACCATAAAACTGCATAGGATCACTCTTTTGGATGAGATGATTGGCCAGTTTAAAGACCCAAGGATCATGACGTACAAATTGAAGTACAGTATCATAGATGAATTGGGAGCTGATGAAGAGGATGTGTCCAGAGATGCTGTGTACTCAGCTTTGGTCTCCCCCCCGTCTGAATTCTCGGATCGCTGCAGACCTGAGGGTGATGGATATGAGAGGGGCCATCCTCTCTCAAAAATGCCAGGAGAAGATCTGGCAAGCAATCGCGAAGAATCTTGGCCAAAGAGATACATATAGACCAGGCATATTTTCCCAACTCGTCTTTTCTGGCAACAAGCTTTCACTAGTGGCCAATCATAGTTGACAGAGAGCATTCGTCACAGATGAAATTATGATTGATTCATTCCTTTTATACCTGAGTCAGTCAGAGAGAGATCTGGTCTCCTGTGCCTTAAAAGAAGATCTCCTTGGAGATGACAAAGATGAACTGCTGGATCTTCTGGATCGTTTGGGTGTGACCACCATGCCAACACAACAAAACCTAAAAGAACTGATGCTGAAAGCTGGACACAAACAGATCATCCAACTACCTAAATATGCTTTAGACAACATGTCTAAAGAAGTCAAACATATTTTCAGAGAAACCTTCAAAAGTCCAGTGAACGTTCTACAGATGTATGAAGACAAGGGACCAACAACAAGAAGGTTTTTGAAGTTGCTCGAAGGCTCATCTCAAAGTCAAGCAGAGACCAAGTGTTTGTGTTTCCTACAGCAGTACATCAGAGGATTGGATGTAGTGAGGCTGAGGAAGATGCTCAGGTTTGTAACAGGCTCTGATGTTGTTTGCATCGACAAAATACAAGTTATGTTCACATCTTTGGATGGACTGGCAAGACGACCAGTTGCTCATACTTGCGGTCCAGTTCTGGAGCTTCCTTCCACCTACAGCTCTTATCCAGAGCTGCGCTCCGAAATGGAAAGTATATTGTCAAGTGCACATGCGCTTGTCATGGACATTGTCTAAATCATGACCTAAATGTTGACTGGAACATGTGGTGCTGATTTGTTATTGAGTTTTTTTTTTGTTATCATTACCAAAAAAGAAAAATGTTAGAGTTAATTGTTAAGAATTGTTTTAACTCATTTGTGTTTGCTTGATAAATACATGGTTAGGGGTAATGGACAAATGGCTACAAATTAATGTTTTTGTAAGTTCATTGTTTAGATTTGTTCGTATTCAGTGGATACATTTAGATAAGCATTCATTTTGTTTTAAGTTGAACTGCTTACTTTTTTGTCATACCTTCTAATGTAATTCAACTAAAACCTTCCTCTGTCACAGTTCATGTTAAAACATTTCAGTGTGGCAGCTAATGGAAATTTTCTAAAAAGCCAGGGTTAAATTTACAGTTACATAAATAGAGTAATAAATTAGTTTTTTGAATCAATTTGTACTTTATTACATTATTTACATCATGTGTATTTCATATTTCTCTTTAAAGTTTCATTACAACCCCAATTTTCTTACAGAGTATGGTTTCCTCTATGCATTTAGTATTTTTACTATGTGTGTGTGTGCCTTCTCAAATGATACACCTTATATATACTGAATACATATTGAATGACATTCATTGATTTATGTTTCTACATTAACACATTTTCTTGCAGTTACGAAGATACCCAACAGGTTACCTGGTACAGATTACTATGTACAACAAATGCAAATAAGAAAAATAATATGATATTGCAGATGAGCCACAGTGTCACGTTACAATGGTTGCTTACATATTTGAAATGATACAGCTCCTCAGAAACAGGTACAATTCAATCGCTTCATCAGGTGTTGTGGGTGGATGAAGATGGTTCTCTTCCATGAGAAGACAGGATAAAGTAAAAACTGTCTCATCACATGAGTATGGCCCTTTCTGAAGGCATTCCTCTCTACAGGCTTCTACAGCCTCCTGAGAGACAGGCTTCAGGTAATCTCTTGCTCCAAAAAGTTGTGAGAAAAAGTTATGAGAGGACGGCCATTGGGAGCCACAGCATTTCTGCAATGACGAATTCTGTGAGTATTCCACAAATGCAGGACTTGTTGCAGCTCTTCCTATAACAGTGAAATAAATAAAACACGTTCCATGATTTCATTAGCAGACAGAAGTATAATCTAAAGCAGGGCTGGGCAACTCTGGCCCGCAAGATTCAGCTAAAGAGTTTAGCTCCAGCCCTGATCAAACTCATCTCTGCTTGTAGCTTTCTAGCATTCCTGAAGACCCTGATTAGCTTGTTTAGGTGAGTTTGATCAAGGTTGGAGCAAAACTCTGCGGGAAAGTGGATCTTAAGCGCCAGAGCTGCCCATCCCTGATCTAAAGTGATTTTTAAAGAATTATAAAAATAAAACATCTTATAAAGACCACTAATAAAAAGGCCTAAACCTGCAGAATTATATACCTACATACATTATCTTACATTTAATGTGTGATTGACGTAAACCATCGCTTCAAGCCGAACACATCTACAGTTGATGATGAACATGATGCAGGGCATTGGTGTAATGCAGTTATATGCTCGTAAAATTCAAGATATTGGGGGAAAACGTCCCTGTATGAGATTTTGTCTCATATTTATGTAATTTATATAGTTAAGCAATATCACACAAGTCTAAATCAATTTAGCCTATTCATTAGGCTAAGTCCAATGTTTCTATTTCTTTTTGGAATTATTACTGGACACATTTCATTGTCTTTTCAAATATGTTTAATTGCCTCACGTTTAACATTTGAAGTGCTGTTTTTAAACTTATAGCCAAGCAATAAAATAGTCATTATGTATGAATCCCTAAATCATTGATTGAAAATGAGTTGGTTCTGAGTAAAAACAGTATAAGCTTTTATTTATTCATTCATTCATTCATTACAGTTCCAGAGTTACCGGTTAGAACGAAATAAAACATTAGCCTACTGCTCCGAAACAAATGTCATTTAAAATTATATTTGTATATTTAAATATTCATTTTATTAGAAAACGTTCAGGCTCCCAATGCTGGCGCTGTCAACACATCACATTCCGGCAGCTGACAGAAGAGCTGCAGTGAATTTCCTCATTGATTTGACACAAAAAAATTATATATAATTAAACTGTATATATAAAATGATTTTATTTACAGGTGTCATATTTGTGATTGTTTAATGCCGGATAGTTTTTAAGAATAGTTAATCATTACCTTCCTATATTTGTTATGAAATAAAATCCGTTATGAAGAATATTCTTTATGAAGTTTATTTAGGCCTATTATTCAAGACGAATTTTAAGAAAAAGTTAAATGTTTTTAAATGTAAGAAAAAATAGAATTGGTCTATTCTATAGATAGGCCTGTATGTAGGCTAATTCTATTTTTTCTTAACTTTTATTGGACTGCAGATCGAAATAAAAAATAATTTTGGATAATATCTGTAAAATGAGAGATATGACATTGTTAATTTAGGACTATTTTCTTTCTAGAAAAACAAATAGTCTAAAACCATTTAACTTGCAATGTTATTATGGAATAAAAGAAACATCAAAACAAGACGTGTAATTAAGAAAAAATTGTTGACAAAATTACAAAATGAACGATGAATTAGGCATATGTTAGACAGTGAGATCATCTCCACTACATAGCCACATATAGCCTACAATATACAATGAGCTCAACCAATAATGTATCAAAGACCAGAAAGTACAACTAAATAAATGGATAAATAAATATGGAAATTAGTTACTGCATTACCGACTAATATATTTCCTATACAGCATTTATTGTTCTTTGTTAATGTAAGAAATACAGCTAAAAACAGTTGTCCATTGTTCATTTGTCATTTCATTTCATTGTTCATAGTAATGTTAACAGATAACACTTTTGATTTAAAAAATGTATTAGTAGATGTTGAAATTAACATTAACTAATATTAAAAAATGAATTAGAAGTGTTGTTCATTTTAAGCTCATGTTAACTAATGTAGTTAACAAAGTAACCTTTTTTTGTGAAGTGTTACCAATAAATCTAATTTGCAGTCATCACTGAATATTAAAGTCACAACAGTTCACCAAACATGGAAATCTACTCTGAATGTGTTTTTATTATTATTATATAAAATTTATAATTTGACTGTGCCTGCAACACAGAGGACAAGCAGGTTGGAGAATGGATAGATGGAATCTGACTGGGAGATTAAACAGTTAATGTTATTTATTTTATTTATATGGAACTTATGCACACATTTAAATATTTGTAACTATGGATTCTCTGGAGTTTTTGAACCTAAGCATTTTTTTTTTATTTCAATACAAAAACAAAAACTTTATAGACACAGAAGAATCAGAACCAAGGACTCGCCAACAAAACCATTTACATAAAGCAATGCCATTCAAAAATAGGTAGTACATTACAAATGCCTACAGCATAATAAACTTTATAATACAAAAATGGGAAATCAAAAGTATTTCTTGTCACAGTCTGCATGATTATTTTCCAAACGAGTTCAGTGCAACCCCATCCCACAACCGTTTCTAAAGATTTCATTGATCATGTCAATCACAGTGCTGTTTGCTCACACAATGCTGAAACAAATACTAACCCCTAAAAGCATGACCATAATTTTAGACCATAATTCTTAATCTAGTGTTGGTAGCACTCCCTGGTACATGCTAGCATTAGTTTGTTGCAATATAATTCATCCATGATTTTTATGATCTAAATTTATGAAGCAAGAACTGTCAGTGGTGAGAGTATGACTGAGGTTGTGCTTAGCTGATTTGGGGGGCAAAAAAAATCATGCTTATATAACGTTACACTATTTATGAGGTTAGCTTCAAGTCAGTAGGGCCAGTTGTTCAAAAAGTTTATTCTGGATCAGAATGATCTGGATTTGGAAATCCCATGTTTTGCTATCCAGGATCAGGTAACTCATTTTTTTCTTTTTTTCTTTTACTTTCAAAGCAAAAATGGATTGGATCACCTTGATCCAGATACACACTTTTTCAGATTTCCAAATCTGGATTACTAGTGCTCTACGGAGCCCCTAAAGGGACATGGTGATGGGGGGGAAATGCCAATCTTTTGCGTTCTATTTTTGCATTGAATTTACACAAATAACTACTTCTGACTGGTCCATCTCTGATGATTGTGCCATTTTAGTTTACAATCAGTGATAAAAAACAACAACAACTTTAAATTAAATGTAATACTTTTGATTGATATTGACAGTTATTTGGGGATATATTACATGTTACAAATGTTGCATTTTTGTTTCTGAAATCCTCCTTCTGCTGGGATCAAAATAATATTTTTTTGTTTTGTTTTTTGGATCAACAGTATCCCAATCTTACTAAATGAATGACACAAACTGAGGATTTAATCTCAATCAAAACCAAGATTTTGTGGATTGTGTGATCTAATCCGAATTCAGAATCCCAAATTAAGAAACAACCCATTTTCAAGATTTGATCCAATCCGATTACCAAAATCCGATCAGATTACTTTTGAACAACTGGCCTCTGGATTTCAGACATTCTTAAAAATAATGATTCTTTACCATCAATGGTTCCATGAAGAACCTTTAACATCCATGGAACCTTTCCAGTCCACAAAAGGTAGTGGGAAAGGTACTTCAGATTATTATATTATATTAAGTAAAAAAAATGGTTCTTTTAAGTACTGTTAACAGAAAGATTCTTTGGGGAACCCAAAATGGTTCTTCTATTGCAATGCTATGAAAATCCTCTTTTGGAACCTTTATTTTAAAGAGTGTACAGAGTTAATCTTATACAGTATTGAGAACACTTTACTACAGTTAATATCAGTGATTTCTTAAAGTTTAAATTATTATTAAGGATATCCTCTAGTCTAGATCCCTCACACCTTTTTATTAACCACAAGTAAAGCTGGAATAAAACTCTATTATGCTATTAAGCTGCTTTAGATTTCTTCACCCCTTCTGCGTGATACTACTGTACCTGCATTCCTGTTTTAAACCCCGTAAAATCATAAAATCATTAAGGTGTCGCAATAACTGTAACTGTTTTCTTGTTTGCTGATTTTTTACTCTGCTTCCTGTTAATCGTATCAGCGATAAATTTTGCGCACGCTCCTCCTGCAAGAGTTGCACCTCCTGTGATTAAAGCTGCAGGTAGTGCCAATCCAGTTCCCGCTGCCAGTGCTACACCTCCAATCACTCCTCCTACACCAGCTCCCACCAAGGCTCCCATTTTAGCAGTCTTGACAAGTCTCTTTTGTTCATCCTTCCTTATCTTTATCTCCTCTTCTTGCCTTAATCTCTTGTCCTCCTCTCTCTGCCTCTCTTCTTCTTCCCAGATTTTCCTGTGAGCTTCCTGGTACATCTGATTTGTGTAATGCTCTCGTCTGTTGTCCTTCACCATTGTGTCTATCTTCCATAACAGCTTACTAACCTGTGCTTGGTTTTCATTTGTGTTATCAAAAACCTGAAAACCAGCTTTACACTGTTTGATTAGCTCATTCATCTGCTTGTTTGCTGTCAGAAACTCCTCTATAGATGTTTCCAACTGATCCCCTCTAGTAAAAAGAATGATGGTGTAATGTAAAGCATCTTCTCCAAAGTTCTCCTGAATCCATTTTACGGTGTTCTTCTCCTCAACTGTGAATCTCACATCCAGTCTGATGACCAGTAGAAATGCATGAGGACCAGGAAGAGACATTTCTACACACTTCTCAATCTCTTTCTTCAGTTGTTCTTCACTGATTGATGTGTCACACACCCCTGGAGTGTCAATCACTGAGATAATTCTACCTTCTACCCTCCGCTGATACTGTTGGCATTTTCCAGTCACCGATTCAGAACAAAATTCTTCTTTAAAAGATTTTTGTCCCAGGATGGTGTTTCCTGTTGCACTCTTTCCAGCTCCAGTTTTCCCCACCATCACAATTCTGAGATCTGACATGACTGAAGAAGATAACTTGTGTAAACAAATGCAATGTGCATTATAATTAATTGATTTGCCCACTATTTTTATGTCCAAGTTTGTTTCTGTCATGGTGTCAATGACTGTGAATTCAAGCAACAGACATTGGAGATTTCTAAAGTGAATTTATTACGATTACTTTATTTGCCTCAGTAATGTCAATATAACGTGTCACATAACCTATGATTGTCAACAATAATGTTTTTATGAATAGACGTGACATACACAAAGTAGTGAATTCTTTGGTTCTGGGTCAAGATATATTTAAATGTGCAAAATATAACCATCAGAGGCACACCACAGTAGGCAACTTTACATGTCAAGTTGTGCATGTAAATAAAATAAAAATGGCAAAAACTCAGTCTCTTATTTATCAAACAGCACCCTGGGTTTACTTTTAAAAAGTAGTTCACTTCCAGAACAAAACTGTAGAGATAATGTACTCACACCCTTGTCATCCAAGATGTTCATGTCTTTCTTTCTTCAGTCGTAAAGAAATTGTTTTTTTCATGACAGTTAGAGTATGGTGAATCTCATCCTATCTCATTTTCTCCTCCAACTTCAAAATCGTCCTACATCGCTGCAGAAGCACCGACCCGGTGTTTACAAAGTGACAGGCAAAGGAGTCAACGTCCCCGATACAAAAAAAAAAAAAAAGGTAAAACAGCAATGTAGGACGATTTTGAATTTGGAGGAGAAAATGAGATGTCATGAACTGGAAAAAACAGAGTTCACGCAGAGCTAAACAAGACGAGCATTTGATGTTAAAAAGCATATAAATTATCAATTTTATTAGAAAATAACAAGTCGTTTCGCTAGATAAGACCCTTCTTCCTCAGCTGGCATCATTTAGAGCTCTTTGATGCTGCATTTTGGAAGTTCAAACTCGGGGAAACCATAGAAGTCCATTATATGGAGAGAAATCCTGAATTCTTTTACGACTGAAGAAAAAAAGACAGGAACATCTTAGATGGCAAGGGGGTGAGTACATTATCTTTAAATTGTTGTTCCGGAAGTGAACTACTCCTTTAAGGGGCATATTTTTAAGGGATATTTGAGGAAAATATAGACAATAATAAAATAGACAGTTCTTCATCTTCATGAGTTTTCTTTGTTTTTCTCACATGAGAAATTAGAGTTTCCTTTTCTGGTTCGGTCACAGTATGTGTTATGTTTTCTTGTATTACACTTTTAAATGTTTTCCACATGGTTTTACTTGCTCTTGTTTTGTCTCTTTCTCTGTGTTTTCTTGGGTCCTCCTTTTTTTCTTCCGGTTTTTGCATTACGTTTTTAATCTTTGTTGGGGACTTTAAGTAAACGTCAGTATTGTAATGCTGGTCATAATTCTGTTTGACTATTTCATCAATCTTCTGTAGAAGCTTTGAGATGTGAGTTGGGTTCATTTCATTTATACTGTTGATTGCATGATATTTATCTCTGCAGTGTCTGACTAGCTCCTAAAATGTTGTACTAAGCATAAAGACCATCCATTCTTTGTTGGACATTTGTTCTCTTCCAATGAACAGAACAAGGGTGAACTTAAAAGCCTGTGGTCCAAAGTTCTCCTCAATTTGTTTCATAAGGTTCCTCACCCCCTCTTTCATGCTCTCCAGGTTGATCATCAGCAGAAACACATGAGGACCAGGGTGACAGAGAGAAACACTCCTTATCATTTCATGATGCAGTTCTTCATCAGTCAGTTCAGTGGTGAAGAATCCCGGCGTGTCAATGACTGAGATGATTCTGTCCTCTACTCTTCCTCTCTGTATCTCACTCACTCTGGTTCTGGTCTCTTTAAAAGCCTTTCTGCCAAGTATTACATATCCTGTTGCACTCTTTCCAACACCAGAAACACCCAGCAGCACAATTCTCAGCTCAGGTGAGTGAAATGTTCTCTCGGATTCTGCATGAAGATATAAAACAGTCACTCAGGTGTGGCCTTTCCTAAAACAAGAGCTACAGCATTTCTCACACACAAGTAATAGCTTGTAGGTAGTAATAAGGGGGTTTTGGTTCAACGATGCTGGAAGATGATGTACCGTGAGGCCAATAAACATCATATTTCCAAATACAAACAAACTCAAAGTTCACATTGCATAAATACAAAATGGGCTTTAAAAAGTGAAAACCATTTTGTATAGAAATGCTGGGATACATTAACTATATCTCGCTGTAACTTCATGTAAATTATTTATCTATGAATTTATCTTATTTAAATACAAAATTACAGCACCTTTTTAAATCATACTGCAAATGTACATCTTTACATGTAAACAACATATATAGGCCTATAGCCCATGTCAGATCCATATTTATTGACATAATGACAGTGTTTTGTCCTTTTCTCTTTTTCACAGAATTTTGGTCAATTTGTTACAGTGTTTCAATAATACATTTAAAATTTAGCATTTTGAAAGGGCAGGAAACACTGCAATAGACTTGCAGGTGAGAGTTCTGTCCTTTTAAGTTGTACTTAAAAGCTCATTAAAATAAGATACAAACATATACAAGTGCATAAAAGTACTCAAACATACTGTACAATAAGCACTGTTTGCTGTATGTAGAAAATGTAGCTTACCTGCATATCTTGATGGTGTTTTATAATACCAGCAATCTGCAGTCTCCATGTTGAACTTCTAAACCCACAACAAGCATTCCCTGAAAAAGCAATAAGAATACTGTAGCTGTAAGGTGTTTTATTCAAAGCCAGCTGTTCACTCTCCAGTGTTGTTGTCTAATGTGTGTTGTGTAATGTCACCAACATTCATTGTGTGGATGTTTGCATGCGAGCTTGACTTCTTAACCACAATCCGGTACATTGCTTTTAACCACAAAGTTTCTTTTCTTCTGTAACAGCTTTGTAAGCATGTGTCACTGTTGGCTTAACAAGTATTATTTGTAGTATTTTAGATCACTGATATACCCATAGTATATACTTTCATTTTATACCTACTTATATTTGTACGTAATGTATATAGCTGCATGAAATAGAGTTGAAAGTTACTGTATGCAACAGCTGTAAAACCCTAATTTCAACAATGAAACCAAGATAAATCATATTGCATTTCCACTGTTAATGTGATAACACAACCAAAAACAAACAAATAAATACATCATAATAATTTTAAGACTTGCATTTTTAGGCAAGATATATTTAACTGGTTGAACATTCTTGTTCTGTACTTCTGGTTTGATCTGGTATATGCACCTCTTGTGGTTCAGTGCCCACAAGTTGCTAAGAAGCAACTATTTCTGATCCTCACACCGAAACAGCACATATTAAGTACAAATGTGTGCTAAATATGGGAATCCTATATAGTACTTTAGATTTTTGGCCATTTTTATTTGTAATAAACCTCTGGTACTGATATTATCCGAACTTATCCGAAGATTTATCTCGTGTGCAGCAGAACTAGCATAATTTCCCTTTCAAGAGAGACAGGATGTGGCACATGTGTTTTTACATTTTGCTCAAAAAAAGTCCTTATAAGCACCAAAACTTATATTATATTAAATCCTTCAATCCCAGCCATCAGTGTCTCCAGTGATATAATTTTTTAGGAAATATGGATACGGAATTTCAGTTTTTTTAGTTATTGCTGAATAGGAGTCTTCAATTTGAGTCTCCAATTTTTACAATACTTTTCACTAAATCTTTGGCAGTCGATGGCAGAAAGACCTCTGGAACCATCAGGCATTGCATGACAGGACAACTGTCTGCGGGGCTTGACAGTGCAGAGGCCGCGGGGATGCTGGCCACTTGCACCGGCATAAGCGGTGGGTCCCCCACACTGGAAATCAGCCTCCCATGCCCAGAGGTATTCTTTGTAGACTTTAGCATGTTGTCCCTGATGGCTGGAGACTCTGGCATTGCGGCCATGATGGCTGAGGACTCTGGCGTAGCGGTCATGATGTCTGAGGACTCTGGCATGGCAGCCATGATGGGATGAGGCTCTGGAGTGGTGTCCATGATGGGGAGAGACTCTGGAGTGGCAGCCTTGAGGGGTAGAGACTGCATTCCTCCTCCATGACTCCCACAGTAAATACAGAACCGCTCAGCTACAGTACAAGGCTAATATAATGCTCCAGTGTCCAGTCAGGATGCCACAGAGGCATACATGAACTGAACAGCTCGGATAGCCCTTGTCCATTTGTTTCAGGTGTGCCAGCTCCATGTCCATGACATATTCCTCTATAAAATGATCTAATGTCCATGACAATTTCTTCTATATGACAAGACGCATGATTTGTGCTGCTGGATTCATAGTTTGGTCGCTCATTCTGTAACGTGAGCAGGGACAAGATGGAGTGAGAATCCAAATGCAGGCACAGATTTAATAGACAAGCACTAACATAGATAATCCTGTAAGGGAAACAGGTAAATTTAGCTCAAAGGGAATTATAGGGTGGGGAGAGATTGATAGGGAATTTGTAATAGAATCACGTGTTATACAGGCCTGATCCACTGTGCGGGCAAGACACGGGTCAGACTTCAAGAACACTGCCAAAATGTGTTGTCTGAGTTTTATAAAACTCAGCTGTGAACATCCCAAATGGGGTCGGGACCCAAATTACGGTTTGTCTTAGTTGGGGTAAATTGCTCGGTTTCTCCCCATACATAAACAAGAAAGGTGCATTGTAGACACAATTTTCTGAAGTCTTCGACGCTCGCCCGCCGCGTATCATTAGTCGCATGATTTCTAATAAATCAAGGATTTTAAGAGAGCATTTTATAAACAATTGACTGGTAGAAAAATTTGAGTCACAAACTTTCAAACCCATACATAACAAACTTGAATATAGACCTATAGGCCTAAACTATTCAATAGTTAATCAAAAGAATATACACATTAAGTGATTAGAACATGATAGTCAAATGTGTGGGTTACATACATTTGGGATTGATTAGGAGTTGATGCAAATGAAATGCTATTGTTTATCCGCTCTTAGTAATAATTAATTTTAGGTTGTTTGAGCACTTAGATAGTTAAAGGGAGTCTACAGTATGTGCTGTTCTGTGAAGTGAGGATGTGTTCTGTCTGGATCTGGTCTACTGTCCTTGGTGGGGAAAGAAACAGGACGTCTAACTCATGATGTTCTCCACGTTTTACTTGTGATGGGCATGATGTGGTTGTCTATTCAACCATATTTGGGGTGCTGCCCCAAATTGACAATTCTTGGAATCAGAAAGGTGAAACAGATAAAACACGAATGGGGGTGGGGTAAGGTTGGGCATCGTGTGAATTTAATGATTCTGATTCAGATTCGGACTTGCGGGTTAGATTTTATTGATTCCAATTCGATTCATAAGGTAAAAAAGACAAACAGGTAAGGGGCTGTGCCCTGGCCGTTGTCTGTGTTGTCTTTTGTTTAATGTTTCTTTGTTTGTCTTGTGTTTTCACACATTGTTTTGTCTTTTGTTTATGCTTGCCATGTGTTCCTGTGGTCCCACCTTCTTGTTTCCCTTGGTCACGCCCACTTGTTTAGGCCTTGTCTTGTCCTCGTTTCTGTAATTGGTCTCACCTGTCCCTCGTGTACTTTCCTCCCTTTATATATTGTGCTGTTTTTCCTCTTGTGGTTGCTGGTTTGTCTTGTGCCATAGAGACAGTTACTGACTTGTTGCTTTATATTCCAGTCTTGCCCTGCTATTGTGTATCCTTGTTGTAGTTTTTGCTCTTGATTTTGGTTTTGTTCTTTAGTATCTTGCTTAAATTGACTTGTAACATCTTTAGTTGTTCATCAATCTTGTTTCTACTCCTGAGCTGTTTAGATTTTATACTTTAGTTGTTGTTGTTTTTTTGTCTAAACCTAGATATTTACATTACGTTTGTTTTGTTTTACTTTTTTTATTTTCCCCCTTTTGTACATACTGTTGTTTCTCTGTTGCGTTGAGTAGTGGTGATTTGTGTTTGTGCTGCGTGTTCTAGTCCTGCTCTACCAGCCTAAGAATCCCTGCCTGTTGGTTCCCCAAGGTGGGCCGCCAACCAAGCCTGGTGCTGAGAACTGAATCTCTGATGCTGCCTGCTTTGAGCCCCTTCACTCTGCTCGCATGCTCTGCTGTTCTCTGCTCTGGTTTTCTCCCCATCCTTCCAACCCGATTTGACCAATGACTGAGACTGTACCCCAGACGGTCTACCTCTCAGGGCGTTTATCTTTCCCTGCTGGTTGGCGCTGTCCCAAGATTGTCCACCCCTGTGCTGTGAACTTGTGTCTTCAATAAATCTTGTTTCACTCACTCTGCATTTGGGTCCCTTCCTGTTGACCGTGACACAACCTTAGCTATCATTCACATTTATAAGTCTTATTGCAAGATTTTGATGTAAAGTTGGCAACACCAAAGCTCAAAGTGTCAAAATGTTTTTTTTTTTTTTTAAACTGTTGCATAGCATATGTGACGTTTCGAGCACGCTGGCTCTTCATCAGACAAATGAACAACACTGATATCCCAATCTTTATAGGCTTCCCTCCAGGTGATCAAAGGTCACATGACCACACCATATCCTGATAATAATAATACCAATACAATAACATATCAACCAAGGAGGAAAACATAGAAACAAAAATAAAAAAATCAAATAAATCAAAAAACATATAAAGCTATGCAAAATATACAAATGTAATTATCAATATATTTTTTAATAACATTAATTGATGCCTGCCTAGGTACATAAATACAAATCAATAACCACAAAACATTATTTATTATATGTAGATAGATATCGTATGTTTAAAGAAATTGACTAATATCAAAGTCCTCATTTAATCCTTTAGGGGACAATGTATCTAGTGTATAAATTCAAAAGGCTTCGTGCTGTAAAAGCAATTTATTGATATCACCTCCGCGACGCAGACACTTCACTACTTCAATACCTATGTACTGAAGAGTGGAAACTGAGTGTCTTGAATCTGCAAAGTACTATGCTACCGGACTTTTTGAATCGCGATGTCTAATTGCACATTGATGTTCAGAGATGCGTCGACGTCTTATATGTGAAATTACACTGTTGACAGTTACCGCATCTGTAATTCCCATGTGGAATTTTGTTCAAAAAATGAGAAGCAGGTTTCAAATCGGCTCTAACCAAAAGATTTCGAAGATTAGGTGTTTTCTTGTGCACTAAACGAGGTGGTTTGTCAAAACATTTCTTGAGATTGGGATCACTCTCTACAATATGCCAATGTTTCAATAAAACATAATCAATGTCCTTCGACACAGGCGAATATTGGATGTAACAGTTAACACGACGGTCAAATTTTTATGTTTTTTAACGAGACTCTTGTTGTGACACATCTTTAAAACGACTCGCTGCAGACTGAGTCCACTCTTCTCGATATGATCGTTTTCTGAATCTCTGTGGTAAAATTTGTGATTGCTGTTGAAAATCTTAATCGCTGCTGCAAATACGGCGAATACGGCTCAGTTCAAATGCTGACTGATATCTTACAAAGGTGCAATTTTATATAGTTTATTGTCTTGACCATGGTGATCATATGTAGACAGGTTAGCAAAAATAAAAGTGTGAATAAAAAAATAGAGCATTGTACAGCTCAATGTTCAGCGGCAGCTGTCACAGCTGAACAGTGCTCTGTTTGACCGGTCCGAGTCCTTCAGATGCAGCCTTTGATATAGGTAGCAAAAATGTGTCAATAGTCTGACAAAATGTTGGATGTACATTAATTTCTAAATAATCAGAGGTGGACTGTAAGGAAGTACATTCGTTAAGTATTCTCTAACAAATATGACGTACTAAGTTTTCTTTTTTTCTCACAGACAGCAACACTAAAAATATGGTCTTTTACAACATGATGCATTGTTGTAGATTAAACTACCCAACAGTATATTTAGTAGGCAACTTTAAATGTAATAACCTTGAACATATTCAGAAGTAAAATGCAACATGCAGTATAATGCAATAATATGAATGCAAAACCATCCTAACAAATTATTTTTTCAGAACAATACTGTATACCTTTACTTTAACTCTCAATACCTTAAAGGTGCAGTAGGAGATCTTTGAAAATGCTAACTTTAGCTTGATAGCACTGAAAGCGATTGTCCCACCCTCCCTGCAATCGCCGTTCAAAGCCATGCCCCCTGAACGCATATATACGCTCACAGACCAGAATACCAGAAACAACATAACTGCAATAGGCTACATCATTGGCGGCTATATGAGTTCCACAATGTACATCGATGATTCCAGTGTTCTCTGGTATTATAGGTCGTGAGTATTCTCACTCTTCGCCACCCCATTTCGTGGCTTTGCTGACATTCCTTCCCTCTTCGTCTCCTATTGGTCGACCGCCTTACCCTTCCCTCTTTGCAGAGGTCCAATTCTTCCTGTAACCCTGTGCCTAGGGATCATATCATCGGACACAGTTCATGCACCTAGTCATCTACCGACTGGTGCGAGGGAATGGATTAACGCTGGGTACATCATGTGCCATTCACGGTGATGGAAAACTTTAAAAGTACTACAATACCAGGAAGGAAGGTCAGGTTGTTGATGTTTGTCTGCCATTCTCGCTCTGTCTGCACAGCGTGCGTGAACGCGTTGATGACTTATCCTGTCTGCGCGAACCTGGTGTGCAGAGGTATGCAGATACATACATTGACAGGCAGGTAGGAAAGCATATTAAAACACTCGGACCGAGCGTTTTGATTGGATGAACATTTCTTGATCCTACGCCTTCCACAGAATATATAAATACAGACAAATACATTTAGTCCACCTAACTTAATGACTGCTATCAGGAAGTGAAGAGACTTTCAACCAGCATAACAAAAAAAAAATTCTGAAGACAATCACCTATTGCACCTTTAAGTATATTAGAGTATGCAAGATAATACTTTAACTTAAAGGATAATGCACCCAAAAAAAAAGTTATTTAATCATTTACTCACCCTCAAGTTGTTCCAGGTTTGGAATTTTCATTTGGGTTGAAACTATCTTTGCTAAGGTTATAAAATGAATAGTAAACTTTTCCCCCATATGGTCTTATTGGTAGTTACTAATTTAGTATCTCACTATTTCTTATACTCTTACTTTTCTAGCTTCTAACCAGTTTCTCTTTTCCTTCTTCAATAAAATCAGCCCTCAAGACCCGGTACGCGGAAAAACGCTGGAATTGTGCCGTGCTGGACAGTTTTAATGGTTTAGCGCGACAATGGAAGGCTGACAGTGCTGATGGATCTTCTGAGAAGTGAACGAAAACGGATGGTGGCTGCCAAAATCCAGACCCTGTGTTCTTTTCTGTCTGCCAGTGGTAATCATAATCAGAGGTTTGACAGCCTCGTCGCTTCACTGATCAAACCAAAACAGATATGAATAGATCGAGGCGCAACGAAGGAAGGTGCTGGTTTCATTCGCAAGAGATTCACCTCCGACGACCCAATACACATGGAGCAGGGCTGGGCTTAAAACGGATGTGGTTTTTTTGTCGTTGATGGTAAAACTAAGCTATGTTGTAAAAAGTTGTTAAAAAGTACTTCCAGTAATGTTATGAACAATTGGTTTAAATGTGTAAAAAAATTATCTACCGGACAACAAAATAAATGTATCGATAAGGTTTTGTGAAAAAATTGTGGAAAAAGCTTTGCATTAAATGAAATTTACAAGTACATAAGTACTTCTCCTTATTTACACCAGGGGACTATGCAAAAACAAAAATACAAAAGGTACAGAAAGTCTCAGGTCATTGACAAATAGATGGACACTACAAAAATGCATAATGTATAACAATATTAATGTCATTTGAACGTACATCACAAAAATAAATTACAGAAATTAGGTTGTTTCGTTGACAATGTGACATTTAAAAATATATATTGAAAAATTGTAATGTACCCATTTTTTTCCACTGTTTTATCTTGGCTAATAAATAATGTATTTGTTAAGCATTCTCTCAAGAAGAGAAAACAGTATCTCCATTCTCTCCCTGCTCTCCTGTGCTCTTCTCTCCTCTCTCTCTCTCTGGAGTTTGATGTCCTCCCTGAGTAGCTCCACCAGCTTCCACTCACTCCCTCACCTGTCCCAGGACACTTTCAATCCTAAGGCAGAGGAAATAAACCATGCCTGTTAACAACAATAGCACAATGAATTTCAGCAAAAATGTTTGTATTAACTTGCTTACTTTGTATTTTTTAAGTCTTTCCCCAGCAGGCTAATTTTCTCCAGAATAGTCCTAAAATAAGTGAAATGGATACACTTATGAAAAATATAAAGTTAAGGTTTGCAGTCTTAACATTAGAAAATATGACACAGCAGGACGTGCATACGAAATACTGAAGTGCTAAAGTTTGGTTTAAACGTTTGTAGACATGACAGCACTACAAAAACACAACAGAGGGAAAGACTATTGCCTTATATAGTGGTTGTCTTATTGTTTGTGGGCTTTGTTTTTTTTAACCTGGCTTTTAACACTTGTTTCTGCGCGCAAGTGATTCTGGGATATAGTAGGGTGCAAAGTGTTAATAGCAGATGTACCAATTGGAAATGGAGGGTGCATTTGATAAGTGCTTTTGAAAATAACGGGTGCCAGCTTCTTCCGCTGAGGACACAATCGTACTGGGAATGCAGTCTTCGGGGAGTGCATCCTGAATTGGGACAGCTACGTGTACGTGAGCGCTGTGGACGCAATAGAACTTCAAACATGCCCTTCTCGTCGTCCGTGCACTTCACTTTGTGACACAGCTAAAGACTGTATTAAGGCAGGAATTGGAACAGATTAAGAAGAGATCAAGATGCGCTCTAACGCAGTAAGCAACAATTTAAATCTAGACCCAAAACACATCTGAGCACTGTGCTGCGTTCCGAATGATTGAACTGTTGTGTATGTATCCCCTTTTTTATTATTAACTTTGAATTTCTTTTTATCAGTTTTTGTAATCATTAAAAAAAATTATTCTCTGCTTTTCTTTTTGTGATTATTTTTATGATTATTTTAATTCCTTTTTATGTAAAGCACTTTGAATTACCATTGTGTATGAACTTGCCTTGCCTTGCCTTTATGTTGTCTTCATTACCTGCTTCTTCATCTGACCTGCTTCTTGGTGGGCTGCATGGATTTGAAGGGCTGGACAGTAAAACATGTTTACATTTTATTACGAATAAGGTCAGTTCAATGCATGCATATTATTTACATATTTATTAATGTCCAGGGCATCTGAAGACAGGGAGATCTCAAACTAGATTTTCTTCAGGCACTTGCTCTGAGGTCCTGGTCCTGGCTTTGGTTTAGGTTCATGCCATGAACATCTATCACTGGGCAGCCTGAGCAAAAGCAAGAGGACAAGACGTTGGGGACCAAGCTGTCCATGACAGAGGCAACATTGTGCCATGACAAGAATGTCAAGGGCAGCTGTAACAGAAACATCCTGCGGTACTTCTGAACCTAGAGGACACAGGCAGACCAAGTCAGGAACCTCTGGGACTGGGGTAGCCTGAGAAATGGAGCTTTGGGACTGTGATGAACCAGGATAGAGAGCCCTGAAAGTCAAGATGACTTTAGGCAGATACAGGACCTTGGGGTACAAGTCATTCATGGCAGTTGCTGCCCTGTACCATGACAGGAACATTTGAGTAAGCTCAGGAATAGATGTCTATTAAAAGAGAAATAATAATATATACATGAAATGTCAAGCACTCTCAGCAGTGTAATGCAGGGTGGCATCCTTCACTTAATGTACACCTATTTTTTAAACAACATATTTCTAATTATTGCATATATTTTAAATAGTCAAACTCATGTTAGCCTAAATGTCTTGTCTGCACTGAGAGTCCACACTGAATGTGTTTGAGGTGTGGCTGTAAGCTCACCCTCAATTTTCATCTCTGTCCCATTATTCTCCAACTGCCTTTTTAGAGGTGATAGAGAGTGCTCTGTGGGACAAACTGGAGTTTGGTGGACATCAGTGTTTCAGTCAGACTCGGTGCAGTGCAGAATAGAGACTGGCCAGCATCAATGCTCCATTAGTTTTACCAGCTTTCCAACAAGAGAAAAAAATGTGTCCCACTTTCTCCCTTTCTTCTTATTCTCACTACCATCCAACACCCAAAATCGTTTTCTGCTTACTTACGATGAGAGCTAAACTGACCCATGGTCACTGTTGTGATTTAGTTGCAGAATGAGCAAATGAGAGCTGCAGGACTTGTTGCCATCACATAGTATCAATATGATTTCGCAATCGACAGAACTATCACATTCTATGGGGCCTCTCACAGTTACATTCTGAGAAACAAGAATGTAACTGTTTGTGCAGCATTACTGGCCAGTTTTCATGTGGGGCACAAAGCGTTCACTGGTTTGGACGAGGATTTTTTTTTTTTAACCTCAAGGAACATATTAAAATAATAATAAAAAAGGCATGTCATGTCCTATTTAAATAAAAACACAAAAATAATAACAAAATGTCATAACTTAATATGCCACTTCATGATATTCATTTCAGTGTAATATCTGCTGGCCAATTTGCTGAACTCATCCTACTTTCTCTTCCTTTGAACACTTATAAAAGCAAAACAAACTTGCTTAAAATAAGTGAACATGGCAATGTCATTTTTAAGAGTTTAAGATACTGAGATATTTTATTTGCCGTTAATTTACATGTAAGGCTGCATGGCCGCAAGTTAGTTGTTGTATCACAGGAATTGCAATTTAAACATTTAAAAAATGTAAAATTAACTCAATTAATTTGTGAATAGTGAACCCTGTAGACCTACTATACTGCATTGTATGTTGTGTTATGTATTACAGTGCTTTTAATAATGCCTTGTATTTCATGCTGGGAGAATAATCTAAATG
Source organism: Sinocyclocheilus anophthalmus (assembly GCA_018155175.1). Taxonomy (NCBI): domain Eukaryota; kingdom Metazoa; phylum Chordata; class Actinopteri; order Cypriniformes; family Cyprinidae; genus Sinocyclocheilus; species Sinocyclocheilus anophthalmus. Next base: position 38,383 of record JADLZN010007261.1, read on the forward strand.
CCTTATATATAAATGCATTTAAGCATTTAGGAAAACAATTTTTCTTCCAAAAGATGTCGCTGTTTCCATTCTCAATTCAGCCTAATTTATCATCCAGAGAAGCACAGAATACAGCCACTATTATGCACCTTGTGAGAGTGACACTGGAAATGTCAGGACAACGAGAGGGGCCATCTGTATGTTTCAGGCAGGATATTTTCTGGAGGGACCATCTAGGTAAGGAAGTGCTTTACACACTTAGTAATATTAGACTTAAATAAAAAATCTCAATGTGTCATTAAAATGTTGTGATGCGTCAAGGATCCTCCAGAGTCTGAAATAATAGAGCTTAATCTTTCAAGGTCTTTCCCTCAAAGCTAGTGCCTCAAATTATGAATGCCACAGTTTCAAGGCTGAATGAACCGTGCCTAATTTTGAATGATGGGGAGTCCCATGTTATGTCTTAGAACGGGAAGTGATGTCAGATTATTTTCCTGTGTGGCAGTTATTTACATGGGAGGTGTAACCACTATGATTGACACAATGACTGCTAATCTTACTGCCCTTATTTGTTCAATGGATTGAGTGATTTTAGGGATTGGGCATCAGGGTTGGGACTTGTTAAACTCTGGTCTTTCTGTTCAGTGCCTCTGGGTGGTGTGGTTTTCATCCACTGCACTCAGAATCAAATAGATGAGAGAAAGTGATGAGAAAACTTTCATCACATGTCAAGTGACCAGCACTTATGAGCCTTAACCCTACACTGAGGTTTCAGGTAAACATACTCTCATATGCATATTATGCAACAGGTTACAGGTAAACACTCTCTGTGTATATTATGCAACAACAACCTGATGTCATTCATGCAGTATGTGTGAAAATATGTATTAATATGCAACTAAATCTGACAACCTGAAACCACTTTATCCACACACCCATGCACACCTGCGGGTTGTTCCCGTTACAGATTTCTGCTTAACACACACTTATCTGTTTGTTCTATGCTCATCAGTCTGAACAGACACTCTTTATTCTAGACACGTTTACATCGTACACTTCATTAGAGGAAATGCATTGCAGATTTTACCTAGGAAATTGTACCCTATCTACCCTATCTCTATTTTTTTTTCTCACACTCGTTCTCTTCCCCGGTTTCACTCCTGGTAGTTCTATTTGTGTCAATAAAACTGGGTTATTTATTTGGAGCACGAAGCTGAAAGCAGCCGAAGATCCACCACAGGCCATGTGCATGTGCACACATCTCTATACACGTGAGTGAGATTGCAGGTGTGTGATTGAGGCTGTGTGTGTGTGTGGTGTTTGAGCTGGGCTTGCTTGTTTTTTTGTGTGTGTGTGTGTGTGTGTGTGTGCGTGTGTGTGTGTGTGTGTGTGTGTGTGTGTAATGATCTAGCTGATATTTAACCTAATCTCTGTGAATGAAGTATTTGGAAATGTGCACATGTAAGCACTACACTGAATCCCCTCTATCGCACCTCTCACTCATATTGCCGATTTTTTTTTTTGCTGTTTTATATAAATAAAATTGTATTTCAAAGTGCCCTAAGCGATTTCTACTTGAATATGTATAAAATATTCCCACTACCTGACAGTTATGGCTGAAATAAGTGTCCTGTGACGGTCTAGACTGAAAAACAGCAAAAAGAAATAAAAAGTTGGAGCTGGCACAAACTTTGGTAGCCATATAGGTTGCTTTGCAAGGTTTTTTTTTTTGTTTTTTTTTTGAAGGTGGAGGTTTTGAAGAGTTGTTATAATCTAAAAGCAATGGGCAAAACTGGTCCATCACATTTACTTATTTATTTATTTATTTATATTTTATTTATTATTTTGTCCTGAGGTTAAGGACTATGTTCTACATTTATTAACAGTATTACAAAAATAAATTTTTCAGCTGTATTATTAGGAATTACTTTTAATTTTTGTACAATTAGATTTCTTAACTCTCAAATTTCTTCTTTTTCAGAGTGCTGTCTATATATGAGTCAGTCAATTAATCAATCAACCAATCAACATTAGCCTCAATGTTTTAAATGCATGGACTTTGAATACTAGTGTGAACGATGACATTTCGAAATTAAGCAAATGAATCCCATTTTAAATTGGAATGGCACCAGTAATCTTTATGCGCTACAAACCTTGGTTTTCCTGTGGCGAGAAGCAGGGAGGATGGATGTCAATCGTATCCATATTGTGCTTGCATGAAATCCATTTGATCTAAGTTCCACATTCTGCATATATTCCAGTAAAGAGAACTGACTGACACCGCAGTGTTACGGTAATGAATGACACATACGCCTCTAGGTCCACCTCACAAGTACTGTGTATCTTCCAGATTGGAGCACCTCTCACACGCATCTCTGTGTGCTAAATACTGTCATTGCGTACAGTGGCTATAGGCACTACTAGCACGCATGGGCATGTGAACTGTAGCTTTTACGACAGGATATCTATATAGTATTTAGTAATGGCCGTATACTTTTTTTGTCTTGTTAGCCTTGTTATCCTCACATGATTCTGACTTAGAAAGAACATGTAAACCTGCATCTCTGTGGTGGCCCCTGTAGTCTCCCTCAGGCCTCTCACATATGATGTATGTAGGACGCAGTCTGAGGTGGGTTTCTATCTATGGAGAGGTGTTGAGTGTCTGGTCAAGTGGGCTTTGCGTGATTGGCTTCTGTGGGAACACTTCAATGTAGCGCTGCGGGGAGATATTTTCCATGCGTGGTGTTAACGTTCAAACCTGGGTCTGACCAAAATGCCATTTCCATCATCTCACCATTGCCTCTGCTGAGATCCATTTTAATGGCAGTTCAAAAATTTTAGTCAAAACCTTGAACATTGAACAAAACATTGATGTTTTTGAGACATGTTGGCTTTTTATACTGTTAGTAATTATAACCGTAATTAATCAAAAATAACAATAAATAACCAACTCTCTGCTGGAGGACCCCTTAAGGTGCAATCATATTTACGGTTGTTCTGCAAATTTTCTATGTGAAATAGAATTGTTTTGATAGGAATTCATGTGATCAGGCAATTCACATGAGGGTGAAAGATTTTCTCACGCAGATTTCACATCAGGGTCAAGTTGACGTTGCATAACCAAACAAGCTGCTTGTTTCGTTTCTCACAAGTATTTGATTCCTCGGTTAGCTGCGCTTCATACATTACTATTCTATTGATAACAGACAATGGTGCTTTTTTTGTTCGAAGAATTAGGAAACACATGTTTAGAGCTTTAACACAACACAACTTTAGAGCTTTGAAGGCCCACAAAGATTCTCCTAGAAGGCCCCCATGATTTCTACTCTGGGGGACACCCGCCCCCACCAACAGAATGTGATTTTTACTGAGGGGGGTTCCCTAACGCCCTCCACCCCCAGAATGCGATTTCAAGGGGGCGCAATGCAATATACTGTACAAGGGGCCCAGTGATGCCATTTACTAGGGGCGCTTGTGGTCATTGTGCTGAGGATTCCTATGGTAATCTCAATTTCGGAGGACCATGACAGTTTGAAGGCCTGGTCTCTGGAGTCAGGCCCCACTTAAAAGTCTGGAACAGGCATTCATATAATATAGACTTAAAAGGATAGAATACCCCTGTCATCATTTACTCATCCTCAAGTTGTTCCAAACCAGTATGAGTTTCTTTCTTCTGTTGAACACAAAAGAAAATATTTTGAAGAAAGCTGGCAACCAAAGTATGGAAAAAATAAGCTATTTGACGTCAAGTGGTCGTTGTAGAGAACAGAACAATGGTGAGTAAATGATCAAACGAAAGATTTTTTCATTTTGGGGTGAATTATCCTTTTAATATATCAATACCAGTAATGCAGGATATACTGTACATTTCTATGCCCAAGACCTATGATCAAAAAATAGTATAGGGTGCATATGAATGTCACAAATATGTATTCGCTGATTACCAGTTGAATAGTGTGTGGACACACTGACATAGTCGCCTCATGTCAGCCAGTGGCAGTTCAGTGCTGAATTCACATTACATAACAACACTGACGGATTATTGGCCTTGTGTCCAGAACCAATGAAACTCCTCTCTTTAAAAGAAGAAGAAGAAAATAATAATAATAACCATCTGAGAGATCAATTGTAGGGTTACATTAAAATATTATTATTTAATCCAGTTTCTGTAGTTTGGTAGCTACTGTAGGTTATATGACATGATATTTGATATATGAAAAAAAGTGTCTGGTAGTGTAGTGTGATGTAATTATAGATTTAAATAAACATACAATTAACGTGGACTGGCCAAAAAGGCTCATAAACTGCTCTTCGGTCTCCCGTTAAAAGCATTACTCTCTCTCTCTGCGCCTATTACATAATGATTGATGACATAACACCGTACTGGCTCGGGACAGCGCGAGCGCAGCGCGAGCCTGGACAGAGTCATTGCGCGCGCCAGAGGCCACTCGGCTCTATTTATCCAACAAGTGCCAGTCCGTTTCTCTCGTTCTCTCTCTCTCTCTCTGGGACCGTTCAACGATTTTTTTTTCTTTCCCTTTGAAATGTCAAATAGGCATGCTAGTTACATTAAAACGACAGCGAAGCGGAGGAAAGTGTTGGCATAAACCTTGTATGTTTATTGACCAGACGCGCCAACTTCTTGGGGATAATTGAAAATGGCGATGTGCTTGTTAAAACGTTTGCGGCGTCCCGGTCGTTAAGGTGTCAGCAGTTTTCCTCAGGTTTTCTTTATTTGGAGTTGAATTTTAGTTGAATTGCTTTAGGCTAGTTTAAATAAAACCACTAATCACAACTAAACGATTCGGTTAAGGAGGTGTGTTGGCGTAGAGAGTTTTGACAGGAAAGTAATGGAAAATGATGAGCCCGCATCACCGAACTGGAACCATCACAGCACTCAGAGTAAAAGAGGTAAGCGTGTCATTAGTTAACCCATTACATACCTGTTTAAATACTGTATTAGTGGGAAATCATCTCAGATTATACGTGTGGGGTGGTGTGTGTGTGTGTGTGCATGTTATGTGTTTGAGGACACAGATTTGTATAATAACATGGGTAAGACATAGGTATTACAACAAGAAGGTGATTTATGATGACATTTTCAGTGTCCCCGTAATTCAAAAGGCTTATAAATCATTTAGAATGAGTTTTTTTGAAAATCTAAAAATGCAGAAGGTTTCCTGTGAAGGGTAGGTTTAGGGTAAGGTTCTGTGTACGGCACCTAGACATAAGGTCTGTACAGTATAAAAACCATTACGCCTATGGAGAGTCCCCATAAACCATAAAAACAAACCTGTGTGTGTGTGAGAGAGAGAGAGAGAGAGAGAGTTTCACACACTTGTGAAACATGGAACAAACTCGCACACACATTCAGTCATAGATTTGAGACCAGTGGCACTCTAAAAAATACACCCTTTATGCGACAGAAGTGCCTGTCTGCGCGCCAGCAGTCCTACACTAACCCACAGCGCTTGTGCCACGCGAGCCAGCGAAACCACAACTCCTACCTCTGATCCAGCCTGCATTCGTAAGAGTGTGTTGTGCTGTCTTCTCTATTCCTGTTGAACGTGCAGTGTAATTTCAGCCATCCTCTGTGTTGAGTGTAAAATTATATTTCCCGGTGCTGTTGTCACTTTTTGTGACAAGTCAAGTTTTTCCAAGTTTGGGAGTTAAGCTGTGCGGTGCGACAAATTAACTTTGTAAAGAATGAAGAATTCTATGTTCATTCTTAAAAATAAAGGTTCTTTATTGGCATCAATGATTACATTAAGGACCTTTAAAATTGATAGAAGCACAAAATGTTCTTTACACTCTAAAGAATGCTGGGTTGTTTCAACCCAACTTTGGGTAAAATATGGACTAACCCAACTGTTGGGTTAAATTTTACATTACATTTTTAAAAAACCCAAAAGTTGGGTTAGTCCAAATTTGACCCAAAGTTGGGTTGAAATAACCTAGCATTTTTTAAAGTGTATAGTGCAAAAATGTTCTCAAATGATAACTCAAAATGGTTCCAAAATCACCTTTTGGAATCTTTATTTTTAAGAAGAATTTAAGAATGTGGCCTCTCTACATGTGTAAAAGAAAGTGTAAAAAAACGTTTGAATCGTATATAAAGGTGAGCAAGTTTTTGTAATTATGTTTAAGCTATATTAAAATAATGTCCATAATATAAAATGGACATTATTAATTGTGTGCCAGAAACGTAGAGATTCACTTGTTTCTCAGAAAGCAGAGGGAAGAAACAAAAAGTCAGGAAAATAAAAGGGAGAAAAAAGAAAGGAAAGCGATACCCATTGACCAAGTAGCACAGAGATAAGACTATACTTTAGTTACTGAAATGAAATTCCCTCAAGGGTTTCTTATTAGGATCTTGCAACCCAATAGATCTCTTTAGGGCCTTATTCAACCGAAAGAGTATTGGTTTAAATCGAAACTGGTGTATTGGGTTATCTGAAGTTGAACTTTTGGCTATTTCACTCTTACGACATTCTTTCAATGAGATCAGTTTGTTCAGTGACCTTTTTCCTGTGTAAACTGGAAGTTAACGCAGACGTGTGTGTTAACCATTAATCCCTTTCATGCAATACATGTTTAGGCAAAATGTTATGTGGGAAGTATATTATTTCATTTGATTTAATTAAAATTTAAAATTTAAATCAAGCTCAAATAATCAGCCTAACAAACATAATTTTCAGCCTAAATGGTACGAAAGGTTGTTGCACTTTAATATATTATATTATGCAAGATTTGTTTGCTCAAAGTTGTATTTCAACAGTGTTCAACTTTTAATGCTACACAAACAGTAAATATAGGACTTGTTATACATTGTTTAAAGAACAATCAGAAACGCATAATCCATATCTTAAGAATATACAAACCATGTGTCATACCCTCCTGCCCTCTTGTTACGTGCCTCTTTTCTTATCAGTGTCACTCTCTCTTCATGCAGCCCTCTATCAAACATATTTATCCCTGTTCTCACACTTCCCCTATCTGACACTCCCTTTCTGCTCTTTTCACTGAATCATCTAAACACACTTTCCCTCTGTTTTGAACTCCTCCACATTCATTTTCTGTTCTGTTCTATCTGCTTCTGTTCTTTGATGAGCTCCCACCGTTTGGGGTGCACCATGTGTACTCTGCACCTCCTACCTTCTCTGTGTACCAGCCTGCTAATCCTAACTTTCCCATTCTGAGTCAACATCTCATCCCTCTGTTCACCATTAAATGCCCTTTGTATGGAACATATACACTCCCTTCAAACTGGAATCATGGCGGAATATCCGGTAATGTCCACTTCGCAGGGCACTTACAGTCAAATATAACAAACGTATGAAGCAATAAGAGAAACACACAAAATGTACAGAGCGAGGGTACGCGAGGACTGGAAATGAGAACCGCTGTTCTAGACATGCCAAAAATTTGAGGCTACAGCACAGCAGCTCTTCTTCTTCGTCGTCTTGTCTGATGCGCTCACTCAACCAAGCGTTCTAACCACGACCTCGCCACTCCCCAACCATTCGAATTTCTGTAGGCGGGAATTATTTGTAATGAAATTCTAATGAGCCGCTTTGTGATATCACAAAGCCCGGAAACCAAATGCTGTAGTCCAAACGAGCCGTTTGTTGTAGTTCTTGAAAAGGGATTTTTTTAAAACAAAATATCTCTCTTTGGAGTGGACTTTGAGATTTGTAACTTTCTAGATCTTTTTTATGCCCAAACATACACACTACACACTGACTAAAATTAAAAAAGTGAAAAAGCATAATAGGACCCCTTTAAAGGACCCCAGGAGGGTTTAGCTTTTCTCCTGTTAATGGATGATACCTAGAGTCAATATGGTGGTCTGAAGAAGCTACAAAGTGTGTAGCATCAATAACTGCAAATAAGGGATAGTTCTCACAAAAAAGGAACATTCTGTCATCATTTACTCACCATAATGTAATTCCAAACCTGTATCGCTTTCTTCCTTTTGTGGAACATCAAAGAAGATATTTTGAGAAATGTCTCAGTGGGTTTTTTTGTCCATATACTGTACAGTGGAAGTCAACGGGAACCAAAACTGTATGGTTACCAGCATTCTTCCAAACTTTCTTCCACAGAAGAAATAAAGTCACATGTTCAGAATATTATGAGGGTAAATAATGATGACAGAATTTTAATTATTATTATTAATTATCCCGTTAAGCCCATTTTTGTTCCATAGATATCCATTGTAAATGCATTACTGTACTGTACATGAGATGATTGTTTGTTTCTACAAACCGAGCCTACCTAAGCTTAAATAAAGCTTAACCTGTGTTGAACTCATTGATTTAGTGCTCGACTGTATGTGTTTTTCTGAAGAACTAAAGAATAAATAGTTCTTTATGGAGCTTATAAATGTTCTACAGCATCAGGTTGTAAAATCCTTGGTTCTATTCAAAACCTTATCTATTTAATATTGTGGACCCTACTGATAACTGCACATCACCAGATGCATTCTGCATCTCTTTGCCTTCATGAATCTATCCTCTTTACACAGTAGAGTCATCAAATAATTACTTTACTGGCCCCCTGACATTTTCTAAATGTTTTAATAACTGCCGTGTCTTATGAGAAAGCAAAGAACTCCGCTTTCATGAGCAGAATTAGACCGTGTTGGTGAACGTTATTACTGAGGGTTTAACCACAATGGAGTCCTTTAGTTTTTTATATCATATCCACAATTTTCCACTCCTGAATGCAGAAATCTCGTTCAGTCTCTTCTCTTCTGATGTTTACCACTTAGATTGCTCTGTGTTACTAACACTAAGACTCATTTCTCATTCAGTGTTTTCTCTCGCTCTTGATTTTTCTTTCTATCTCTCTCATTCTCTCTAACCTACCCTCACATCACCTTGCCAGAAATATTGTAAATAATTATGTGTGTGGTAAGAATGGACATAATCTGGATTAAAGTAAAGATTAGTGTTATCGAGTGTCTTTGGATTCCTGATCTATTTCCAGAAGCCGATTGGCTAATTTGAGATCCAAAAGCTTACCTCCACTACCCCACTACACAGATTACCTGTTTTCACACACACAAACCTCTCAGATTCACACACATTGCAACACTCTTTCGCAGTTTCTTCCCAAGCTAATATGTGAATATGGTGATTATGAAGGTAGAGTGTGACATTTGACTAAACACGGGGAGATTTTATACAGGTGGGAGTGAGAAAGAACTTTAAAGACTGAACAGAAGAAGAGATGGGTGCGAGACAAAAGGAAACCACAAAGTAATGAAACACTCAACGACAATATGGCATGTGTTACCTTATAGCGGTTTATGAATCTACATAGATGAGGCAAATCTTGAGACTCATGATAATGTCAATGGCTGTCAACTGAAAACTGAAATTACTTTGATGCTCTGTGTTGTATCTTTACAGTTATTTATGTACATTCATTTTCATTCACAGCTAGTTGAGTTCAAAGCCCTTTTTAGAAGTTAGTCTCTCATGATGGGTCAGTTTTTAGTTTTTATGGGATGTTGTTGACTTGTTGAGCTGCTTTATTCTCTTGTATAGCGGCAGGGGTCCTCAGAGACTTCTTGTTATTGAAAAACAGAGGACAACTGCCACCTCACAGGTCATGTTTCCAGTAGCTTAACACCCTGCAGCTCTTGACTGGTTACCCACTGAAGCTAAGCAGGGTTAAGCCTGGTTAGTACTTAGATAGTTGACCTCTTATTTCACTGCCCAGGGAGTTGGCCATTTCTAGGGCTGCCCCATTGTCAGAATTCCTGTTCACTGAAATGTCGCTCCTCATAGAACTTCCCAGAATGCACCAGTGAGTGCTCCTCACTCTACTTCTTTTTCTGAAATATTTTCATGTTTTTTTCAGTCTGTTTAGTGATCGGACTATAGATGAGCTCAAATTTCAACATTGGTGTACTTTTTATTACAGCTAAGTAAGATGCACGATAAACAAAATGAATGATGATCAGCTGTGGTGACAAACAACGATGATCAAGGTCCTTGCTAGTGCCTAAATTTGTTTCATAGTATACTGATTCATGCCATAGGATGCTTGGATGCATCGTAGATACAGGTTGCAGAGGAAGAGGCATTAGAGAAGTCATCAGGGGCCCTGCGGTCTGCGTGGGTACTAATAGTAATGGGGACACTCTGCCTTTTCTGGGGCATTATGGGTCCATTGCATCATCTAGGTGGTTGAGGAGATTCCCACAACTTGTGCTTCATGTGAAAGTAGAAGTAAACATCTATACAAATGCATGGACATACAAATTTGTTTTGTCACCAAGAGTGATTGACCATTTACTGTATTACTTTTTTTCCCCATCAGATGTGTTTAAGTTAGTAGTTAAGTTAGTAAGAATCCACTCCATACCTATCAAAGCGGATGTTTTTTTTTCAGCACGAGTTAATCGACTAAGTACTGCACGATCACAAATCTTTTCATTACTACCAATGAAGTGGTTGACACAGTGATCATCATAGCAATGAATGGGACAAAAATTCTGATATGTCAAAATAGATCTGTGCATTAAAACTTGGAGTATAAATGCAGATTTTAAGAGCAGTTTTTACTTATGAAAAATAGTTATGTTGGTATGTTCTGAAGTTATGTTGGTTTAATGTATTTTTTTCTTAATATATTTAATTAATTGTTTTTCATTTTTATTTTCAAATAGAGTTTAAATAGTTTTTGCTATGGTACCAAAACTGGTACACTGAACTGTGAATTTTTACTGGTATTGGACTACTGAAATTTTGGTATTGTGACAACACAAGTCAGGGAAATCTACAACATTTTTGCGGGGTTTAAGATGCTCTAGTGTTGCATTTGCTGTATGTTCATGCACAGTTCTCTCCTATTCCTCCTTTATAATGAGTCTTATTCTCTGGGATTATTGCTTTCACAATACGCTCAGCTCTGGGAATGTTCACTGTTGTACCTTTTTAATGCTTTAAAGCTTCAGTGTCTTCATAGTTCCTGGTAAAATCACATGAAAAACTTTAACTGCAAAGAGATGGAATGCAATCACAAAATTATGTGACTTGGAGAGGAAAGAAAATACTGTTGATAAGTGGACAAATATCTGTTAAATTCAGTATGATTCCTTTTTGTAGCCCTATTAAATGTGTAGGAGAGCAGTTGACTTGCTATAGATATTGTAGCTGTCACCTGACAAGTGTTGTTCACTGCAACCAAGATTGAAGATAAGTTTATGTCAGACAATGATAACAGAGGCCCACATGTCTGTTTGCTCTATCTGTGTGTTTTTCAGTGTGTCTAGACTATTACTTTCTTGTTTTAATGACTTTGCTCATTTGTAGATATGTGGTTTTGTATTTGTATGTACATTTTAAATAGCTATTTTAACGATCATGCTAAACACATAGTGAGTTCTGAATAAGTTTGATCGTTAATTCAAGCATTTAAAATCTCTCTCTTTCTTTCTCTCTGGTCTTGTAATAGCTGCATGGTCAAGTAACTGTGCTAGGTGGCCAGAATGAAGCAATAATTAGTGTAATCAGGGGTTGGCTGTGTTATCCAACTGCATTTAGATCTGTTACCATAGTGCCTTATATCAATCATTCAGGTACCTCAGAGAATCCTTTAATCTGCGATCAAAAGATGAATGTCACTGCTCTTTTACACCTATAAACATACACACACTCAAAAATGCATACATTTATTTATTTTTTTGTGTAGAATTTGAGAAAATCCACAGAATTGAGCATCCCACTGACTGAAAACTCATACACTGGTCATTTTTTAATTTTATGTTTTTGCTATTAGGCAAACCGTGAGATGGAGTTGTGAAATACCTGCTTTGAGAGTCTTTGTTTCCGAGTACGTCTGCAAGTCGCTACGCACCTATTTGTGTGTGTTCCGCTACATAAGCAAAAGTGACTTTTTCAAAAAGCCACAAAGCCCTTCAAAGAGGGAGAGAAAGAGTGAGAGAGACAGGCAGAGTGAGAGACAGACAGAGAAAGTAAGAGAGAGAGAGGCCAAGTCTTCTTCCCAGTGATGGTTATCGCATCTGCCCTATGTCTTCAGACAGACACACTACTAAAAATACTCATCGGAAACGGCCAACAGAGCATCAAATCTGAACTTTCTCAAAGTGTGGTCAAACGTCAGACAACGGAGATTGCAGTTTGTGCTCGTGTGTGGGCTGGGATGGGGTTGGGGGGGCTTTTCATGTGAGTGATAATGTGTGTTTGTGCTTTCATGCTAATAAAGGCATGCGTGTGTGCTTGTGTACATGTGCTAGTGTGTGTACACGCATACATTTTATAATTTTAGTTGTTTAGCATGTGTAGGTGTGTGAATAACACTGACACTTAGTTTCCATGAATAGGGTCCTAACTAAGCCCTGGTACTCTTTAAAAATATTGGGTTTTCTTCAACAAAGATGTGCTTCAAAATGTTAATCATTAAAGAGATAGTTTCTTTCTTTTGCTGAACACAAAATAAGATTGAAGAAGTTTTGAAGAATGTGGGTAACCAAACAGTTGCTGGTCCTCACTGACTTCTATAGTATTTTTCTATAGTAGTTTCTATAGTAGTTTTTTTCCCATACTATGGGACCATCAACAGTTTGGTTACCAGCCAAATCAAAAAATATTTTTTTATGTTCCATAGAAGAAAGAAACTCTTACAGGTTTGGGAACAACTTGAGGGTGAGTAAATGAAGACATCATTTTTATTTTTGTGTGGACTACCTCTTTAAACTCAATGGTCAAACTAAAAATTAAACTAAAAACATCAACTGTTTTTTTTTTTTGCTATCCAGTCAACAAACAGACATTTCTAAATACAGTTTAAAAACCTGAATTTGTGTGATTTGTTATTTTTTAGCAATGAACGTTAAATAAACACTAAATTAAAAATTAAATCTATACTAATAAACTAACAAAAAAATAACAAAATGCAGTAAACAAAATCAGAACGAGTAACAGGTTGCTAATTTACTATAATTTAAACTGTCACTCTGTAGAGTCTTGCTAGTTTGGGACCAAACTGGTTTGTAAAACTTGGTTTGTAGTTATTGATAAACTTGTAGAAGGAAAAATATTTGTTTGATAATTATGATTTATGGATTAACAGGGCTGAAAGCTTAATAAATGCAACAAGTATAAAGCTGAATATTACATTTTCAGGTGTAATATTCAGGTGAAAATGACAGGTGGATCGGGCGTGGGGGGGCACTGTGGTGGTCCGGATGATATCCTGGCGTCTGAGGATCCCCCCCTCACATCTGGGAAGCATTTGAGTGCTCTAGACAAGCGCTAATAACTGCCCAAATTATTATTATTATTATTATTATTATTATTATTATTTTTTGGTATTAAACTGAAAATGGATTATTTTATAGATCTCTGTAAAATATAAAATTTACTTTTTAAAAATCGAACAGATGATTTAGATTTTTCAAAATTTTGACATTGTATTGTGATTTCAGTTTTTCAATGTAGTGACTGATGTAGTGACATGCCAAAATCAACATCAGGCCAAAATCAACAGAGGGAGAGACATTTGACGTGTTTACAACTAGTATTTTCATGCTAAATTACAGTTATGTTGGATTTTATATTTAACGTGTTTAGAACATGTATAGTTACGTTAAACATATTAATTGCCCAACATTGTTTTGTGTCCCAATCCAGTGCATAAGAAATCCCATCTAAGTAAGTACAACTGAGAATCTCAACCATTCATCAGTTATGCACTGTCTGTTCTCTCTGTGTAGCTGTGCAAGTATGTTGTATAGTAAAGCACAGTAGCAGTTTCAATGTGTGCGTGTGTGTTTGCATGCTTTGAGAGGTGGCTTGTTTAACCTCCTATGCATGTTGTTTTTTGCATATCAGAGAACCCCTCCATTGTGGTTATAGGAGGGGGGCCTATATCAGTGAAGCAAAGCGGTGCATTATTACACCTGTAAAGAACACACACAATGCACCTGTATCCACATATATTTTTACTTCAGCCACAAAAGCTGTATGTTTAAATGTGAGCAAAGCTACCGTAGACGCGCACGCACAGGTGCGCACAGCTATGGGTGTGTGCATCTGAATGAAGATAAGATCTGAGAGTATTTTGGTGAAAAGATGCTGTTTAAACTGTTTGATTACAAGCGTGCATTGTTTAAGTATTTCTCATCTTTTTTTCTTTTGCTCTTTCTTTCCTTCCCTCTGTCCTTGAATTTTTTTGTTTTTGCATTTCAATTTGACAAAGACTTTTATAAATAGTTTATCGTCAAATTCACTTTATAAAAATGTTAGGAAACCCTAAAGCCGAAAGACAAGTCAACTCTTTACAATTCAAATGCTGCATGTCTTCTTTAATCACTCTGAGAGAAAAGGTACAAAATCTGTAACTGGGGCGGTATCCTTTCAAAAGTCACTAATATGTACCATTTAGGTATTAACGTATAATTTAGGCACTAATATGTACCGTCAATGTACTAATATGCACTCTCTAGGGGTAAATAAGGTACAAAAGTATACATTTTGAAAGGGTACTGTCCCAGTGACAGCTTTTGCACCTTTTTTTCCTGAGAGCACAAATCCAGAGAATAGAAATTATTCAGGTTAGTTTGATACTATTTGGGAGGTTTTAGTTGTGTGTCCACTAGTGGAAAGTGAACAGGATAGAGTGAGGAATTCAGGATTTCAGAAAGAAGGATGCATTGAAAACAAACATACAGAGGTGAGCTGCTCACTGCTAAAATGGAAAGAGAAAGAGAAAGTAGAGTCCACCTATAGATGGACAGAGAAACAGCACATGAAGTTCTTCAGAAGAGACATCATGCATGAGCGATAGAGAGAGGTGTATCTATCTAGAGTTTGAAAGGGACAGGCCCTCTCCCTCTTTGTCACTCACAGATACAAACACAAACAAATGCTCTCTCTCTCTCTCTCTGTCACTTACTGACAGATAACCTCCTAATCTCTCTGTCATCTCCCACCTTGCGACAGCATCATCTGTTCAGAAGTTTGATTAACTGTGAGACAGAGCTGTCAACCATACTGAGAGATTTTGACGTATATCTTCACCAGAGAAAGACAGCAGTTCACACATGCTGTGAAGATGATGCGAGGTAGGCATTTGTGTTTTTTTGTTTGACCTAGTAAGTATGTATTTTTACTAATGTTTGTGCGGGTGTGTGACAAATGTTTGTTTACATCACATTGGATGCATCTTCATGTCTTTGTAAGTAATGATTTTCATTTTGGTCAGTGCAACTTATATCGCAAAAGGACAAGTTGCGAAACACTTTTGTGTCCATTTTGTTCTTCCGTTTCGCTCGTCAAACTCTAGTTCAGGACGTAGTGATTATATATCCATTGCTTTCAGGCTCTCAGATAAGATTGACCTTTTTGGAGTTTCGCTGTGCTGTTTGTAGTTGTACGCGACTCATTCTGCCATATTAGCAGGGAGATGAAAGTCTGAGGTGTCTTGAACCATTAAAGTCAGAGATGGATGATGCACATCATGGAGAATGGGATGTATGATATGCAGGATTTTGTAGGAATACAGAAAGCAGTGTAGATCTTATGTGCTTTGATTTTGAAATCAGGATTTTGATTTATAATTTCTTATCAATTCAAAATGCCTTGGCATTGCCTGATGAACCTGATGACCTGATGAAGGATGAAAGATGGCGTTAATGCACAACATAATAATCAATGTTTTTTAAGAGAATGTATGAGTTTTTTATCATTTAAAATGTGCTTAAAATATTCAGATTGGCTTGATAAGACGCTTGTGCAGGAAAGGTTAATTTACTTTTAATTAATTAATAGAAATTTGCCATGCAGCTACTTTTATACTATTATTTTATTTTATTTTTATCCTCTACTTATTTACATTTACTTTTACCTTATTTAATTTATTAATGGCTTTAACAGTAGACTCATGGGTAGTGTGTGTGTGTGTGTGAAGTGGATCCAGCGTGGGTGTGTGACTCTTCACGTTCTCACTGAGTTTAGTAATAGGGATTTTCACACATTCAACATCAAGTATGCCATTTCCATTTCCACAATTGACCTTTGAGCACAACATTAAAGCACAACATTAGTTTTGTCTAAAATCTGGATTGACATGAAAAACTGAATAATCAAACTGATGTGGAAAGTACCCTTTTAAAACAGATTTAACTAGATGTAGATTTAACTTGGTACTTTCTTTGAATCTGAACAAAGTCTTATAAACGATTTGAAATAACAGGACTTTTCGATGCTAAGATACATGTAAGATGTTCAAACATATGAAAAACATCATGTTCGTAACTCGAGCAGTCTGCTCAATTAAGCGAAATTATCCTAAATTAATTATGAATTTATCAGTTCTTTTACAGTGCTTTTTAACAAAAATAAGGGAGATCATTATTTAGATTTTTTTTATAAATATAAACTTTATATAGATCCATAAACTCACAATAAATTCAGACAGTGATAGTTAATCTAGATAGGTAAACAGTTAGTCGAGAACGTAGCAGAAGAAGCCACAGTATTGTTTAATGGCCAGATCAGTTGATTATTAGTTTATCTTGTGCTTTGTGGCTGTTATGATTAGTACCACAACTATAGATATGATGAGGAGCCTACAGATAAAGGGGTTAACATGCAGATGATCTCATTTATAAAACGAACACTGCAAGATAAGGTCTCGCTTTCAGAAACTCACTGAATACAACATCCTCAGTTCTGAGTTATTGTGTGTGGCCTAAACGGAATAAACGTGAAGTAACTGCTAAAACGATAAAGACGATCTTTAACTCTCCCTCTATTTTTGTTTACTTTATCCTGAAACCCACACAGACAAAACTGAGGACCCCGAAAGTATCAGATGACGTTCGTTCATGAGGCTTGTGATTGTGGACATCGTTCAGAAATGACTCTCAAACAGGCATTTTTGTACAATCCCCTAAAATGGAATTTTCCGTAGCTGCCCACATCACGTATGTGGTTAAATATCTACTCATCAAAATTGCTACAATTCAAGCAGGACTTGCTGAACTTAGCTGTGCTGTATCTTATCACTTTGCATTATCTGATGCAGGTTTGCACTGAAGCTCTCGCTGTAGTCCGGCACTCTACTGAAAGCTTTTTTGTGTGTGTGCGTGCGTGCGTGCGCGCGATAAAAAAAAGTACTTAAGGCACCATAAAAGAATTCCAGATTCCAACCACAACTGAGAGTGTCTTACCTCTTGCATTGATTTTCATTTAAAAAATATATTTTCTATTGTGTATGTACTCATGCAAATTAATTTGTTTCTCATGATCTTTAAAAAGCTTAAATGCTAGATAGATATAAATTGTCTACAATACTTATCCATTTCTTTACTAGATGCATTTTTATATTTTTTAAACATATACTGTTGAAAAACCATCCCAGGATGCACCTAATGAAGTTGGTTGAGAGAATGAACAGTGTGTGTAAAGTAGCAAAACAGACATCAAGATTTTCTTTCCTTGGGAAGAAACAATCTAAAATAAAACTATAGCTATGCATTGGACCGTTGGACATCCACACCTCATAGTTACGTAAGAGGTTGAAGAATGGAGGATTTTTTAAAAAGGGGTCGGGAAAATAAAAATTATGAAAAGTATTCATGTCCAGACTGCTAACGCATATGTTTTGCTATAGTTATGCCAAATTTTTGTGTACCAATAAATGTCCTTTCAATACAATAAAATGTTTAAAGACTTGTAAAGACAGTCCTTAGTGGTATTTTTTATTCATTTGTTTTACTTTATTCATATTTTATTAAAAGTTAATGTTAAAAGGTTTCATTAAAGAATAAGGTTTGATGATACGCTTATTAAAATGATATGTTAAAATTATTTAAGATATTTAAGAACAGAATCAGAAGATATGAGGACCTTATGAGGACAGTTTATTGTTGTTCTGCTGCATAATAAGCCTAAAATGTCCTGTTTTTATTCCGTATTAGACAGCGAATCCGGTCTAAAGCACTGGGTAGACTGCATTTAGGTCAGTCAGACTGAGGCAGAGAGGAAGGTACGAGCAGCAAGACCTTCCGGGATAGCTGTTTAGATCTTCATCCGATGAACGCAACTGGAAAGAAATTGTATTTATCTTATGAAGACAACTTTTTGTGGTTTTATAACGCACCATTAGTCGAACCATGCAGATTGAGGCCGTTATGCACCACGTTGCCTAGATTCTAACTCACACGACCAACACACTTGCTGAATTATACTGAGCCCAATGAACTTCGCAACCAAGCTGCATTCACGTTCTTGCGCGTTGGTCACCCCGTTATCAGTCCCTGTTTTGAGTCCTGGTGTGTCGACACACACGTATGTGTGTATGTGCACAGGTGTGCGTGCAGAGCTTTTGTTTGAATGCTGTTTTTCCATCACCTATATTTTGGCTTGTTTTTTCCCATTTGTTACCAAGTAAAACAGTGCAATCAAAAAGATCAAAAGTTTAAGAACGGACTTTTTTAATTATATGTTTAAAAAAAATTTAAAACATAAAAAACAACAAAAAAAATCTGACCTGATCTGTTTTCATATAGACCAAACGCTTATGAAACTGAATGTTATGAAAGGAAAGTTGAAACTCATAAATGTGCTCAGCACACTAATATATGTATAAATTTACCGCTTTTTTGTGTATGGGGGTTTCACTCCTTTTACACTCTTGTTCTTAAATGTCTTAAAATCTTCAAAGACTCCAAAATCATGACTTATACATTCAGAGCCTTGAAAATCCAAAAGATATTCTTTCCCCCTGAATTTACAAAGCTTTTCCATTCAGCCTGATTTAAAAAATAATTCAAGTGCCTTCACGAACGTGAAGTTAGGGCTGGACGATATGGCCAAAATTTATATCACGATATATTTCTTAATTTCGGTCGATACGATATAATTCCGATATCGATATGAACACTATTAAAAAAGCCTCATAAAAACGGCCAAGAACGGCCACAACAGATGTCTGTACCTACAAACTTATGAAAAATTTATATGCCAAATCTATGAAACCTACTCCTATAAAACTGTATAATATTTTTTGGAAAAAAATGTGGCGCAAATAAATAAATGTGCACCTTTTTTGGTATTTACCTTCTACAAAAAGATGTGAATCACTGTCAAATACATCTCAAACTAATAGGCTTAACATACCAGTCATCAGTTTTTGACAGTAAATTTTTATGTTTTTTAAAGAATTCTCCTTCTGCTCACCAAGCCTGAATTTATCTGATTCAAAGTACAGCAAAAGCAGTAACGTTGTGAAATATTTTTACTATTTAAAAAAACTGCTTTCTATTTGAAAATGATAATTTAGTTCCTGTGAGTCAAAGCAAGCTTTAGCTCAATTACCCGTCACACTTGATCCTTCAGGAATCATTCTGATATTCTGATTTGCTGCTCTAAAAACATTTATTATTATGATGTTGATAACAGCGGAGTAGATTTTTTTCAGGTTTCTTTGATGAATAGAAAGTTCAAAATAACAGCATTTGTTTGAAATATATAAATCTTTTGTAACATTATAAAAAAAAAAACAATTGGGGTGGGTCTTATCATCACTTTTGATCAATTTTTAAAACATCATGGCTAAATGAAAGTATTAATTTCTATAATATAAATTTTAAAAATAGCTTTTGAATGGTATAGTGTATAATTTTACAAAAGATTTGTATTTCAAATAAAGGCTATTCTTTTGAACTTTCTAGTCCTCAAAGAATCCTGAAAAAAAATTTGCTCACTGTTTTAAATTTGTAATCAGCAAATCAGCATGTTAAAATGATTGCTGAAGGATCATGTGACACTTAAGACTGGAGTAATGTTTGCTGAAAATTCAATTTTGGCAGCACAGGAATAAATTACATTTTGAAATATATTCAAATCAACAGCATTATTTTAAATAGGAAAAATATTTCAAAATGTTACTGCTTTTGGTGCATTTTGGATCAAATAAATGCAGGCTTGGTGAGCAGAAGATAATTCTTTAAGAAACATTAAAAATCTTGCAGTTCAAAAACCTTTGGCTGTAGTGTAGGCTGATTATTCTTATAGATTGAAACGTGCATTAACCATTAACGAGTATGAAACATGCTCCGAGTTGCTTCAGAAAACAAAAAAATAGAGCAACAACAAAAGCATGTGGCTGGAAATGGGTGTATTATTGAAAATGCAAACTGATTGTCTGCCAGCAGGAGGCGCTGTGTGAGCGGTGGAACTAGCGGTTTCTCCAGTAACTGCTGTAATCAAATCAGCTCCGCTCATGAATGCTTCTTTATCCTATAAAATGAAAATGCCATCGAAACTTTTTTCTGAAGACAGTCGGTTCCCTTCAGAGATACATTCATATAAAACACCCGCAACGTGTTTTGATTTTGAAACGTGCAGTTCTCATGTTTATTCAACGAAGTCAAACGCCACAAATAAATCAATGTATGGGAAACACTGGTAATGTAGGCTATATATCGAAAACGGAAATGTGTTAAAATCATATCACCGTTATTGAAAAAAATTATTTCGCGATACATAGATATTGAATTATTGTCCAGCCCTACTAAGATCATAATGTATTATTCATTTAGACAATGAAAGAATATAGAATGTGTAATTGTTGAGTGTGCGTAGCGTGGCGCTTGGGTGGGTGTGTGCGTCATGTGTGGTGTGTGTGTATGCATGTGTGCGTGTGTCTGAAACCGCATGCTAAGCACAAATGTCTTATCAAACTCAGCTTATTTCATCTTATCTTTTGGCACTTTCCTGTGACAAAGGATGTTTCTGTGGGTGTGCTGCTTTGTGAATTATTTTTATAGAGGTAATCCTTTTTGACACACTATTTTCCTAATTAATGCTGTTCAGTTTCTTGAAAATGACACAATCTGTATTGTATAAAGCTCTATATAAATAAAGGTGACTTGTCTTGACTTGACTTTAATTACTAATCGATATTTTATTTTAGAAAAATAAATATATTTATTTCAGAATAGCTTACATTAATTATATGTTAATACACATTCAAATTGTTCTTTTTTAATTGTTTTAAATGAGTTTCACAATCAGTATTATTAAAGCATGTCATTTTTTTATTTTAAACCTTGAGCTGTTATAGTGAAACAATAGTGTTCTAGCACTCTATTAGCAAGTCTTAGCTTTAGATATGTTATTCAATTAGATGTTAAACAATTGTGCTGTATCAAATAAGGATCTTGCAGAATTGCTCTGTTTGTCTCATGAGTATCTGTATATTGTTTTTCTTTGAAAGCTATAAGCTCTTGATGTTTCCAGCTTCTCTCTTTCTCTCTTTTTCTCTCTTTCATTCTTTCTCTTGGTGACTCTTTTTTTTGTCCTGTCACAGCACTCTTGCATTCAACTCGAGGATTTCCGTTAGTGGAACCTTGAGGTTTTCACTAGTTTACAGTGCAGAATGCTGTTTCAAGAGAAGAACAGACAGAACCGCTAGATACATATGGGGACTTAAATCCACAGACTATCTTTAAGATGAGCTTTTGGAGATTCTGTGTACGTTTCCTGATTTCTTTCTCCACATTAAACATTTTATTAGACCTTTGTTGTCCTGAGAACAGGTATTGCATTTAGCTAAAACAGTCAAATAACATGCATATGTTATAACATATCAAATAACATATCTTAATATCATACAGTATAAACAGAACTTTTATTTTCTATGTACTGTACATTTGCAACTCCTTTTTTATGCTTGGTTTCACTGTCTTAATTTTGTGTGTGAAAAGAAGTGTGTGTGTGTGTGTGTATATAGTATATACAGTGGGTACGGAAAGTATTCACCCCCCCCCATTAAAATATTTTTCACAATGCAGTCTTTTTATATTGCGAGAAAGAGCCATTGGGCTAAATCAGTTAAATTAATTTTTTTTTTTTTTCTTTTTTTTTTTTTTTTTTTTTTTCCTTTTTTTTTTTGTTTTTTTCCCACCTCATTAATGACACACAGCAACACCCGGTCATATTTGACATAAAACACAGAATTTTTACATTGTTTTTTCTTTTGCAGGATGTTTATTAGCCAAACACAGCGCGAAGATACTTTGAAAATATCACATGGTCCTAGAGTATTTCAACCCTTCGCAGATCGTCGTATTTATAGAAGCAAAAAACAAAATACACCCCTTTTGATATCAATACTAACAAGAAGCCATGATTCTTTTTGGGGAAAGATGTGCAAACCAAGTTTTTTACTGTATTCACCATACCCCTCACCCTTTCTCACCTGGATTTGGGGATCCTCTGCCATTCCTTTTTGCAGATCCTCTCCAGTTCTGTCAGGTGGATGTAAACGCGTTTTAGTGGACTAAAATTCCTCTAAGCCGGAGCCCATATTTTTGGATTTCTATGATAAGTCTCTCATCCTCTTCACTCCTTCTTCTCTTCCGTCAGAGTAAAAGTCGAATTGTGTTTCAGATTCAAGAGGAAGGCCCAGGGCTGTCATAGGGCTTTTCCTCCTGGCTGTGGGGGGCCATTCAATTCAAGAACAGTCACAGAGTTTTTGTGAAGCAACTCCTTCGTTATTTTAGGTGTGTGCTTAGGGTTATTGTCTTGTTGGAAGGTAATCCTTCGGCCCAGTCTGAGTTCCTGAGCACTCTGGAGAAGGTTTTTTCGTCCAGGATATCCCTGTACTTGCCGCATTCATCTTTCCCTCGATTGCAACCAGTCGTCCTGTTTCTGCAGCTGAAAAACACCCCCACAGCTTGATGCTGCCACCACCATGCTTCACTATTGGTATTGGACAGGTGATGAGCAGTGCCTGTTTTCTCCACACATAACGCTTAGAAAAAAACAGTGAATGTTTTTAAGGCAAAAAAGTGTCTATCTTCTTTCTCATCAACCAAGAATCTTTTCCTCCCATCTTTGGATCCTTCAGTGTTTTTTAGCAACTCCATGCGGGCTTTTATGTGTCTTGCACTGAGGAGAGGCTTTCCGTCGGGCCACTCTGCCATAAAGCCCCGACTGGTGGAGGCCTGCAGTGATGGTTGACTTTCTACAACTTTCTCCCATCTCCCGATCTGCATCTCTGGAGCTCAGCCACAGTGATCTTTTGGTTCTTCTTTACCTCTCTCACCAAGTCTCTTCTCCCCTGATAGCTCAGTTTGGCCGGACGGCCAGCTCTTGGAAGGGTTCTGGTCGTCCCAAACGTTTTCCATTTAAGTAATGGAGGCCACTGTGCTCTTGGGAAACTTAAGTGCAGCAGAAATTTTTTTTTGTAACCCTTGGCCAGATCTGTGCCTTGCCACAATTCTGTCTCTGAGCTCTTCAGCAGTTCCTTTGACCTCATGATTCTCATATGCTCTGACATGCACTGTGAGCTGTAAGGTCTTACATAGACAGGTGTGTGGCTTTCCTAATCAAGTCCAATCAGTATAATCAGACACAGTTGGACTCAAATGAAGGTGTAGGACCATCTCAAGGATTATCAGAAGAAATGGACAGCACCTGAGTTAAATATATGCGTGTCACAGCAAAGGGTCTGAATACTTTAGGACCATGTGATATTTCAGTTTTCCTTGTTTTAAAAATCTGCAAAAATGTCAACAATTCTTGTGTTTTTCTGTCAATATGGTTGCTGTGTGTACATTAATGAGGAACAAAAATTAACTTAAATGATTTTAGCAATGGCTGCAATATAACAAAGAGTGAAAAAAATAAGGGGGTCTGAATACTTTCCGTACCACCTGTATATGAGCACAGGTGCATCAACATCTCCATAACTATAAGAAATGTCGGGAAAAGTCTTTATTTTTCAGTAATTCACCTCAAATTGTTAAGACTTCGTGTATTAAATAAATGCCAGCACACAGACTGAAGTAAGGGGTCGGTGGGTTCTTTTAATTGTGATGATTTTGGCTCACATTTAAACAAAAACCCACCAATTCACAACAAAATTAAAAATGGTGACATTGCCATCAGCTATCAACTCCAAACACCTGCAAAGTTTTCCTGAGCCTTCTAAATGGTCTCTCAGTTTGGTTCACTATAGGCTACACAATCATGGGGAAGACTGTTGATCTGACAGTTTTCCAGAAGACAATCATTGACACCCTTCTCAAGGAGGGTAAGCTGCAAACATTCATTGCCAAAGAAGCTGTCTGTTCACAGAGTGCTGTATCAAAGCATTTAACAGAAGGTTGAGTGGAAGGAAAAAGTGTGGAATAAAAATATGCGCAACCAACCGAGAGAACCGCAGCCTTATGAGGATTTGTCAAGCAAAATTGATTCTAGAATTTGAGTGAACTTCACAAGGAATGGACTGAGGCTTGGTTCAAGGCATCAAGAGCCACCACACACAGACGTGTGTAGGAATTTGGCTACAGTTGTCGTATTCCTCTTGTTAAGCCACTCCTGAACCACAGACAACGTCAGAGGCGTCTTACCTGGGCTAAGGAGAAGAAGAACTGGACTGTTGCCCAGTGGTCCAAAGTTCTCTTTTTCAGATGAGAGCAAGTTTTGTATTTCCTTTGGAAACCAAGGTCCTAGAGTCTGGAGGAAGGGGTGGAGAAGCTCATAGCCCAAGTTCCTTGAAGTCCAGTGTTGTTTCGCACAGTCCTGTGATGATTTGGGGTGCAATGTCAAATGGCTGGTGTTGGTCCATTGTGTTTTTTTTTTAAACCAACGTCACTGCACCCATTTACAAAGAAATTTTGGAGCACTTCATACTTCCTTCTGCTGACCAGCTTTTTGAAAGATGCTGATTTCATTTTCCTTTTTCCCATCTTCCGCAGGATTTGTTTGGCACACTGCCACCACATCGCCAAAGCACCAAAAGTTGGTTAAATTGACCATGTATTTGGTGTTCTTGACGGGCCAGCAAAACTCACCAGTTAACACACTGAACCCCATAGAGAATCTATGGGGTATTGTCAAGATGAAAATGAGAAACAAGAGACCCAAAAATGCAGATGAGCTGAAGGCCACAAAGAAACCTGGGCTTCCACACCACCTCAGCATTGCCACAAACTGATCACCTCCATGCCAATTCAACTCGCCGAATTGAGGCAGTAATTAAAGCAAAAGGAGCCCCTACCAAGTATTGAGTACATGTACAGTAAATTAACATACTTTCCAGAAGGCCAACAATTCACTAAAAAAAATTTTTTATTGGTCTTATGAAGTATTCTAATTTGTTGAGATAGTGAATTGATTGGGTTTTTGTTAAATGTGAGCCATAATTATCACAATTAAAAGAACCAAAGACCTTAAACTACTTCAGTCTGTGTGCATTGCATTTATATGAGTTTCACAATTTGAGTTTAATTACTTAAATAAATTAACTTTTCCACGACATTCTAATTTATTGAGATGCACCTATATATATTTAGTTGAGTGTCTCACAGAAATTCCAAAACCTTTTTTTTTTTCTTATTAGAGATATTATGTACATGGAACTTTTTATTTTATTTTATTTTATCTTATTTTATTTTATTTTATTAGGAGAGCCTAATACTATTTTTCAAGTATTCTGTATATCCTCACACACTACAAAAAGTTTTTAAAAGTAAAAAAAAAATAAAAATCTTAAAAAGTAGGAGGACCTGCACCATTTGCAGTGGCATTTTCAGACCTAAATACTGACGCTGCGGTATAGTTTTATGTATTTTTTCTCTATCAGTGGTACATCAGAGATCATCATTTATGACATATCTAAGCTTACATCTTACTTACAGTCAAGCAGCAATATATAGAGGTGAGATAGTATCTTCATTTCTGGAAACCTGCATGATCTGAGAGATATACATATAGAAGTCTCTCACAGTTATAGTGCAAAATTTAAGTACAATTCAACAAGTAACTTTACTTTGTTCAGTTTTAGTTCAAATAATGCTGCTTTGAAATTTGTTCAATTCAGTGTTTCTCCGTTGCAAATATTTGGCTTAATTAGCAATATTTGTATGGATACGTCAATGCCTTATGTTGATCTTCAGCTGTGGTAAGTACCTCTGGGATTAATGACTGCTAATAATTTGTCATTTGTGGTCATTCTAATTTTAATTCACATTAGCAATGTTTTTAATCTAATGTAAAAAATAAAAAAAAATGTCGGTATTTTTAGAGGCCTAATATTCAAACTCATTAGTTTGGGAGTCCGATTTTTCTGCAGACCTCTGTAATAATTCTGATTTCAAATTCACAGAATTTAAGGCTATTCTTGTCTTTTTTCTTTTTCTGGTATATTTTTCATCAATTTGAGCAGAGGAGATGAGAAACAGTATCAGTATCAGCATGTGGTTTAGGTGAACAGATAGCAGAGAAGAAAAGAAGAAGAAATGTTCTCTTTATCATCATGTGGTTTCAGAGAGAAATAATGAGAATGAGAAGCTTTTTGTCTCTATGCAGATATTTCTCTTCATTTGGAGTTTCTGTGTGCCAGCTGAAACATCGGACCTTGTATCCTCCGCCGGCGGCCGTGTAATATTGTTCTACAACACACAGACAGACAGAAAACGAACCAGCCAAGTGCACCCAGTAAGAGATATGGTTTTTTTTAGATATATAGGCTCTTGTTAAAGTGTCTAGCGAGAGTAGCCTGTTTCGACCATCTGTGCCTGTTGATAGTAACACTCTTAGAGAAAAAGAAGTGAAAAAAGAAAATCCAAAGCAAACCTAACAACTGCGTACGGAAGTATTTTCACTCTTTCTGCCAGGTACCTACAAAACACTCTTATCCTTAATAAGCAGGACCCTCCAAACATACACACTGCATATTCATATTCAATATCCGGGGCGGTGTAACTAACAGAACAACACCCTGTGACAAAATATCACTATACGCTAAGCACTTATAAACCTTACATTGGTGCCGGCCCAATGTTGATGCACAACAGAAGCTATTTCTTGAGCGTTAGCGACCCCGAGAAAGGTAAAGGTGTGAGAAAAAACCCACTGAAAAGAGAGCAGTATATAGACGAGCTTATAGATTGTTACCTCTCGGGCCTCGCGTTTCAAAGTGCGTAGGTCAGTGAAACACTTGTTTGCTTTGTACTTTTGTAACTAAAAGAAAAAACTTCAAAATAACATACATTTTAACCACATGAAATCCTGGATACGCGATAACGACCCATACATACAGTAGCCATCACATACATAGCATACATAACAGATAGATACACAGGTTTATAACTAAGATAATCTATATATATATATACTATATATATTAAAAAATCAAACAATTTTATTAGAAATTTTAAAAATTAAAATAATTTCATTTAGTGTTAAGTGTGATTTACAGAAGTTGCTTACTACAATAACTAACACAAAATGAAAACTAAAACGGTGATGAAAATTGAAAATACTAAATCGTATAAGTATGGCTTTTCACACTTAAGAAAAATAAATTTCAAAACTAATATGCTGCCAGAATTCGTATAAGACACTAACCTACTAATAGTATCTCAGTGATCAATAACCGTCCTGGCTACGTCTTATGTTGACACCATTACGGTTACCGCGTTTACCACGTCTTTTTATGGTCATAAATGACTGTAATGGACTGTTGAAATAGTAAAATCAAATTTGCCTTGCATCTCAGTGTTATTCTTTCTGTGCAACAGAACAGATGTAGTTGGCACATTTCTTTGTGGTGCTATCTGCCAACAGCATTGGGACTGCTGTCCTTTACCCGTTCTGCAGATGTTAGTTCATCTCTATGGCATTTAAGGTTACTAGCGGATTAACTCGAAAAATATGGCTGGCAGAAATTGTGAGAGTGCCGCCGCAAATGTCACATTCAGGTAGAACGAGTAACTTCAACGCCAACATTGTCCCCACCCAAAGCTGATCCTCTCCTCTCTCCGCACCGACACATCACAGACAACCGGCCCGAAACGAGTCCGATGGGCGGGCGACGAACCCCTCTCGGACTCACGGACATGATACCCCCCACACCAAGTACCCACTTATCTGTGCAAACTGTTGCACCGGATTTTCCTTTTGTGACCCTAAACGGAAAAATGACACACCTGGTGACACAGTGAAATAAACACCTGACACAGAAACGAATTCACCACCTTATTTATGTGATGCAATAAATTCTTTCCGTTAAAAGATATCAATGCGATCACAACTCTCTGCTAACCCAAGATCTTGTTATATACACAATCGAGTTAGATGTGCATTCTGCTGTCTGGCTTTCGGATATGTTCAGGGACTTTTATCTCAATAACAAGTCAAAGACCGTTTTAGTATAGAAATCAAATCAAAACTGCATGGGGTGTCGATGGCCTGGTGACACTATTTTTTTATATTTTCTGACAGGGCCTTCCGATTCGTTTCCTTTGATATTCCCATGAGAAACAATATGGTCTTTGAATTAAAGAAAAATCGTGTTCTGTGCAATTCATGTGTCAGATAGAAATATCATTCGGTCGACCTATTAATAAACAGTGACCCGGAGCAATTTCTGAGCTTTTTCACGAAACAGTTAGAATAATTCCCCCACCCGAATACCGCGGACGAGATCGTCATCAAGTGATTGTTGATTGTATTGTATCTCATCATATACATGTTTTTGTGGCCCCCAATATAAAAGCCTTAACCATCTTTGATGCATACAATTGATCTACAAAAGTACGCTAGCTAAAACTAAGCCATTTCACAGATCAAATACTTATATGATGTTAACGAGCCTATATTAGTGCAAGTAGTCTTTCGCTGCTAGACGCGCGCAGTTTCACTTAACAAGTCATGTCTCCCATTGATTTACAAGCCCCGATGAAGGAAATTTTCGCCCAATACACCGCGCTCCGTAAGTTATACCGCCAACTGCAATGCCAATTTATTTAATTTTAAAATTAATTTCATAATTCATATTTATTTTTTTACCTAACACGTTATGCGTGTGCATGATATTGCATGACAAAAGGTTTACATTTCAATTATCTGGACAACGAAACGGCTTTGATAATTCTTTTGATTTCTTGTGATGTAGTTTTGTTTTTTTCTTTAAAATCGCGTTGCTCGTATCGGATGGCGTTAATATTTGTTTCCAACCAGAAACTGGGCCGTCCTTTGTGTGGAGTGTGATGCCGGTAACGCTCCTGGGAGAGGAGAGGATGAGAAAGAGAGGGGCGGGGTGAAGAGGGGGATGGACATTCCTGGCAGTAAAAACACAGATGAAAGAGCATATTACTGGCAGTCGCATCCTTTGTGAGCGAGACAGAGAGAGGGAAAGAAAGAGCGAGATAACGCATGAAAGAGGGAAAGTCAGAGTGAAAGAGAAGCCAGTAAACCACTTAAAAAGACTGAGGTTGACACCTTCGCGTCCACCTCCTCACACTCAATATTCCCCCAGTCTAAGTCAGTCACGGTGAATCTCCCTGTTTTCTTGTGAAGTGTTATTTGATTTTGTTGCTTTTGTGAAAAAAAATGCCCTTCTTTGATTCACCCACTGTAAGGGCTTTGATGGACCAGGTGGGAAAACTCATCAAAAGAAGCTTTAATTTCTGACATGAAAAGGTCAGGCTGACAAGACACATTCAGATTCCATTTGAACTCAGATCACCTTTTTATGAATTTATATATGATCATTTCAGCATAATCCAATATTGTTGTGGACTGCACACTATACTCAATTAGTAAATGTCTTCTTTAACAGCAGGTCAAGCCCATTTTTATCCCTGGGTTAAGCAGCATTTTACGTGTTATTTTGAAGGACACCAGCCGAGGTACTGGTGTGAATTAGTAATGCAGGGTAAAGTACGAACAGTGTTGCAACACTGAAAGGTGGGAGGTGAGGAAGATTTATTTTATTTTAATCTTTTATTGATTTTAATAATTTAACATATATTTTAATTGTATTTTATTTTTTGCTCACCAGCCAAGTTTACCAGCATTATTCAGGTATTATTCAAATATATGAAACAAAAGTCAAAATATTAATTAATTATTTAATTTATAGAGATGCACCGATTGCAATTTTCCTGGCCGATTCCGATTTCCGATTTTTTTAGTGTGACTCTCCGATACCCGATGGTGCCGATTCCGATTGTTCTTTCTACAATAACTATATTGACACATATACAAACAAAAATTCACTTTTTCCTTCACGCAAGTTTTATTTTCATCTAAAACAACTCAAGTGAACCATCAGTAATAAAATAAGAACAAATAAAAAAAATTTGCAAACAACAGCACAAATAAAAGCAATAGAATAAAAAGAGCTATGAAACAAAGTTTTTCAGGTTAAGTAAGTTTTTATTCGGGTAAGAAATACTACAGAAATTAAAGTAATCAAATGTAAAATAACACATCCAGTCGTTAGTTTTCATTGATTACTTTAATTCTGTAGTCTTCATTGTAAAATAATCCGATTATGCTTCCATATAAAGTTTATAAAAAAAAAACGTATAGTCAAGACAGAAATGGATTGTCTTTTGTCTGGTGTCGTGTGTTTACCATTACAAACCAGCAGCAGGATAGGGGACTGCGGTCCCTTTAAGATTTATCCACATCCCTGTCCGGATCCGATCGGTCATCTCTATTCATTCATTTATTTGTTGTTGGTTGCTCATTCATTTAGTCCCAAAGATACCTTAAAGGTGACTAGTTCACGCCCAAAATAAAATTTTGCTATCCTTTACTCACTTTCCACTTCCAACCCTTCATGAGTTTGTTTCCCTCTGGTTGAACACAAAAGAAGATCTTTGGAAGATCAAACAGTTGACTGTAGCCATTGACTTCTGTAGTATTTTTTATTTGTTTTCCATACTATGGAAGTCAAAGGGGACCAGAAACTGTTTGGTTACCAACACTCTTCAAAATATCTTCTTTTATGTTCAACAGAAAAAACAAACTCATACAGGTTTGAAACAACATTAGAGTGAGTAAATGATGACAGAACTTTCAGTTTTGGGTGAACTATCCTTTTAAGAGATCTAACTATCCTTTTTAAATTAATTACATTTATTTATTTATAAAGTTATTTTAATTTACAGATATTCAGGGGCGGATCTAGAAAATAATTTTTAGGGTGGCAAAGGGGTGGCATGGGGTCTATGAAGGGTGGCAACACCAAAGCAAGCCCCCCATACGGCAAGCGTCAGTTTTTTCGCGCTGGATTGTATGGGTCATTAGCCATACACGTTGTTTTCACCCATATGTGGTAATCCCCCATTAAGTAAGATCATCCTACTCACCTGTTTAAATGAAAAATAATAACACCAGTTCATTATCCTCATGGCCCAAATCAACTCCCTCGTCGAGCCCAATATAAAAAACTTGCGCTGGCGAGTGGTTAGGTTAAAATGTTCTCTGACTTGTTATCACAGAACTACAGTGCGGATTTCTATTCAATTAATAGGCTACTTAGATGAGATCATCTCGTTTTATTGCAAGTTAGAGCACAAACTTTTTTGAATTCGCTAAGATTAGCAAGAAATACTACAGCAACCGCTGGGCACATGTAAAGGAGGGGCAGGAAATCAGTTTGTGGAAAACAATGTTTGCCTCTTTCTGGTATTAACAGAGGTGGGAATCTTGTCACCCAGAACACCAACTGAGTCCACTGCAAGGCAGATTACTGCTACAGCAACACACCCCCACCGCAACTGCATCAGCAGAGCCTAGCAACCACGCCCAGAATCCTACGCACTGCCCCACGATGCCACTTTAGCAAACATCGAGAACATCTACCTGACCAAACATTTAGGATTTTAAGATCAAGACTTTCCAGACTAAAGCCATACTTTTTCATTTGAAACTTTTCATCTACGTCTAATTACAGTTTTTTCCGTACCGGTTTTTTTCAACCTGCTTCACACATTTTTGAACTTTACACACAAATCCCAAGAATTGTGCGTCGAGTACAAAATGCAAATGCCTTGCACTCCTCTGTGCCAAAATGAAGCACTGGATCAATATCACAAACACAAGGCATCTCAAACGCACATTTGCAAACCCCTTTTTGTGTAGAACATAGAGAATGGTGTTTTTGCTGTTGTTTTGGCGCAAAATTTGTTTTATGAATTGAAACACTAGAAGCTACAAGCTTGCCAATCTTGCACGATCGGTATGGTTTTGCGGATGGTGTGTGCTCTTTCGGGTTGTTTGAGTGTCAGCTTCGTCCAGAAATGTGTGACAAGTAAAGATGTGTGTGTGTAAGCCTCTTGTGCAACAAAAACACTGGATACTAATGCATCGTCTACACACCATCTCCAAATACACAAGATGACTTTCCTGCCCAGTGAACACGGAGATCAATAACACTGTAACAAAAAACTCTTACTAGGATTCAGGAATAATTTTTGCAGCTCAATGTCTATTACAGTACACATAAATTAAATTACAATACAGCTGTATAATTCAGCAATGAACATTTTCATTTTACTACTGTAAAGTAATCTTGCAATAGATGAAAAGCACTAGAAAAGTTCAAACACCAAAAAATTGTGTGAACTTGGCATGCACCACAATACAGTACAATAAAAAAAATAAAATGTAAATTTAGCATCCTCTGCACATTTTTCCAAATTTCATTACAGTATACAGCACTATAGCAGTTACTTGGTCTCCTGACACAAGATCTCTAGGCAGTCATTTCTCAGCAAAAATGCAGTACACATAAAAAATGGTTGCAGAAAAAATTTGACAGTCACACGCTTGAAGGTGTACAAAATGTGCGACAGTTTACTGTACATATAGAATAGTGACATTTCCATTATCTAATAACTTACTGCACTCTAAAAAATGCTGGAATTGCTTAAAATGTGTCCCTTTTTTAACCCAGCATTTTTTTGAGTGTGGTACTGTACTGTTATTATACTGTATGTGTAAGTATAAAATCCCTGTAGATGATTGGCAAAGCTCTCTCCTCTCTCAGGTGTTAGCATGCAGAGATTTTGATTGGTGTGTCATCAGTTTTGCTATCTAATGTTTAACTTACTCATTGTTAACTTTTTGAGAAATTTGTCTTTGTTTTGAAAACTGAATTAATGGTTTTTTGGAAAAAATGCCAACTAAAATCAGTTATATTAACAATCGAGAAAACTGCAATACGACTATTCTTACCTAACTCTGCTATTAGTTTCTGTGATCGGCATCTTCTTATTGATTTCATGTTGTTGTCATGGCTTATATTCATGATGAAAGTGGAGGAAGTGTTTGGAGAATCGGATCACCAAACAATTACGCGATGAATCTCAGACATATCCGGACGGGATGAGTTACCTGAAAAGCAGTAATTATCTGATTCACGAACAAATGTAAAAACAATTCGTTAGTGAACTGCTTTGTGGTTTTGACTCAAAAAGATCCGGTTCATTAGAGTAATTTGTTAATGAAGCCGACTACACTGGCACTCTGCGTGCGCGTGCAACCATCGTGCACAGTTTAAAAAAAGATGTGTTTTTGCCATTATTTTTGCGTTACTCTGTCGTCGCCACAGCTGAATATTAGCACAGGCTTACATTTATATTTTATTCTGTGCTAATTCTGGGGTGGCACAGCTTTTTCTTAGGGTGGCAGTTGCCACCCCGTGCCACCCCGGTAGATCCACCCCTGCAGATATTATGACTCTCCATAGATTTTAATAAGTAACTAAAATAATCAAAATTAATAATTAAATATGGTTTAATTTAATAATTAAAATAATACATATGTTAGATTTTTCTATATTTAGATCTATGGTTCCATGAAGTACCTTTGATGTCTGTGGAAACTTTCTATTGCACAAAAGCCTCTTCATAGTAGAAAAAGGTTCTTCTGATTATTAAATGGGGTCATGGTTCGCTGGCCGCTCACTAACACCTACAGTTCCCAACACCTGGTTCTTTTAGAACGGTTCACTTGAAAGGTTCTGTAGGGCACATCAGATGCGGTTCTGTCATGCACTCACAATATAAGGGAACCTTCATTTTTTATAGGTATTTTGCACGATCTATGAAGAAAAAATGACACAGCCAAGAGAGACGTGCATACCAAACTACAATCTCTTACACAGAAGCAGCCTCCATATTGCTGCATTAGCTTCCACAACTGATCATGACTGACATTTTACACTATCGACGTGTTTGGTGCTACGCCATACATATTTATCGACGGACACCTACTGTGCAACTCAAAGTAAATCCAGAGAGCTTATGAGCGACATTTAGTAATACCCCCGCACAATCGCACGAATGCATAGCTGAACCACCATGAATTCCCCATAAGACCAAATGCGTTGGGCTGACCCAAAGAATGTGCTGTGAACGGCAGAGCACCACTGGCAGCAAAGAAGCAGCTACAATGGCCTGTGAACTCACGCTGCAATGTGAATTTACCACTAGTATCTTTCTATATATCAGAATTTAATTACATTAAGTGTGTTTTTGTTGCTACAGCTAGTCCACCTCATTCGGGGCTCACCGTTTTAACCACTGTCATATAAGATGTGTGAGCAAAGCTATCCTGGCTCCCGTGCAGCGCGACACTCCCTCTGCACCACACGCGCAGGCCAACTACCAGCACCGACTAGCGGGTTTTTCTTAAGCTCCTGTGTTCTTTACAGTCCAGGTGACCCTTGGTTAACAATTTCAAGTGTAATCCCATTAGTTCAGCTCTCAATTAAAACCTTTTTACACATTTTTTTTTGTAATAAGCCTCAGTGGAAGATAGTCTATCACACTTTGAACTTAAACCTTGTACTGCCACTCTCTCTCATTCACTTCCTTCTCTACGTATAATGTACTTTCCTCCACCTGTATATGTGTGGGGGTGTGGTGTGTTTGGTGTGGTGTACTTGCTTGAGGCGGGGACGCATGTTCCTGTACTGGACGATTGTGAACCACATCACATAGCCACACAACACATTGCTTGATTCCCAGAACAAGTAGGTTTAGATTTAACTGGCCATTTTGACTAACCCACCACACGCACACACAGACCCACACAGATGCTAGGTGCGCACCACACACACATCAACACACAGCACCACACACACACGCCGCCCACACACACCACAGCACGCACTCCCCACGCAGGTACGCACACACACAAACCACACACAACAACACACACAGCCAGCACACACCCTAACACACTAGTGCAGACACATACATTTTGTTTTGAGCCGTGCGGACCTCCGGTGAGATAGCAGAATATATAAATCAGCATAAAACAAAAATTCGCTCTATTTTCAAAGTGCATATTGTTGATCTGTAGTTAGAGTGATTTGCAGCAATGCACTCACTAGTTTTTTCCAACCGCCTGACCGAGCAACAAGCTCGCATTCAGATCCGCCTCCATCCAATCAACAACCTGTGGATGGAAGTCCCCATTCTACAGTGTTTTCTTTTTGATGATCCTTTTCACTTGGATGTATAATACGGAAGACAGTTTTTGCCACTTCTTCTGTTATATTGCAGTTTAAACACTAATGGATTTTAAGACATGTGCCTTTGCATTTTGTGTTTCTGATATTATTCTTAAATATACTATAATCTCACTTTTAATGTAGGACTGCAGCTGTGCATGCTTGTGTGTGTCTGTGTGTCAGGTTTTTGCTACATTTTCAGACCAAATGTCCCCATTATGAAACCTGAAAAATTACATTTCAGGGACCGGCCAACAGTCATTGTGAAAATAAAAACACATAAACTTAAAGTAAATAATGTTTTCATTACAATCTTGGTCAAATAAAATATCATTAGCCTAGTATACAAGCTATAGTCACTAATGGAAAGTTCCCAACATGACAAAAATATGTGCATGTGTGTTTGTGTTAGTAGCACAACAGTAGCTACACTTCATTCATACCTCTCTCTTTCCTTTTAGTCATCCTCCCCCTTCCCTTCTCCCCCTCGTGCTCCCTCTGTTCATTAGATTAGGATTTCTTAATGTGGCTTTCAGGGATTATCTTTAGTCTGTTACAAAACCAGTGTGGGTTTGTGTTTCAGCAGGTTTGTGTATTTATACTTCTGTGTATTTGTGCTTGTACGCTTGTATACAGTGAGTGTGTATTTAACAGCAAATACACATAAGGACATCTATTACAAAAAAAAAAACAGTCATCCAGTGTTTCATTTGTACTGCATAAATATACTACTTTTCTCTGACCATTTTAACATCTGCAAGCATTTTTTTCCCCTTGGTATGTCTGTGCTTTAATTTAATGTAATTATTCATAAATGGTTCAGTTTACTTTGGGTTAAGCAGAAATGTGTTATCTTTATACTTTTTAAAAATTTGTATATACTATCGTATATTATATATATACAGTATTAGAATTATATTTATATATATATATACACACACAATTTTTATGATGTCTTTTGGTACCCATGTATTTACCAGTCTAACATTTTATTTGATCAAAATCCAGTAAAACATCCTATCATGGTGAAAATATGATTACGTTACAACTGTCTTTTATTTTTAATAATAGTTGTTAAGCAGAGCCATTACTGCCAGTCCGCAGTTCACATTAATCCTTCAGAAATCATTGTAAATGCTTGATTTGTGTGCTCAAGAAAAAACATTTCTCTCATTATCAGTGTAGTTAAAAACATTTTTACCGTTTTTTTTTCTGGATTCTTTGATGAATAAAAAGTTTATAAGAAAAGCATTTATTTGAAATAGAATCTTTTGTAAAATTATAAATGTCTTTACTGTCCCTTTTGATCAATCTAATGCATCCTTTCTGAATAAAGTATTCATCAATAAAATATCTATTTAAAAAAAGTTTAAAAATAAAACTATCCGTAAAAAACTATAAGGGACATACTATAACGATTAAATGAAAACTGCACTGTCATCTTTAATAATAATTGCTTTTTTTTCTCTGGGCTGTCCTTTTATCTGCCCTTCTCTTTTCGTGGCCTAGAATTTCATAATCTGATAATAGCAAGTGCGTACTAATTTCAAAGCAACTGTGAAACCACACATTTGTGGTAAAGCACATGATCGGGGCTTTAATGTTTGTGTTGTTATTGTTCTGTTTGTGTCTATAGCTCAGATTGCGGTGAGTTCCCCATTGTAGATCTGACAGCTTTCCAAGTTCTCAGGTGTCTCAGTCATTATGCTTTATCCACTGTGTCGAGGGGCTGCAGGTACGAAAAGTTTAAAAAAATACTTCACTAATGTCAAATAGTCATAATTTAGGCTGGATGTAAGGGATTCACAACAATGCCGGTAATCTGTCTCTTACTCCTCTCCCCCGCGGCCTCTCTCTCTCTCGTTGGGCCGTCAAAAGGTCTGTGCTCTTATTCCCGTGTCAGAAGTCAGTCCTCCAGTGTGCAGTACTCGTGCTCCAGACAGAGCAACTGCCCCATTGACCGTGCCAGCCGTAACCGCTGCCAGAGCTGCCGCCTCAAAAAATGTGTCACTCAGGGAATGAGCCGCGACGGTAAGAAGGATGGATGGATGATTTTTGGAAAGCACAATTGTGATACTCAGTTTGTGCATTAAAGCAGTATTTAATTAAATCAAAATTGTATGCATTCTCATAACTGTAGTAATGTTTTCTCGTCTCCCTCAGCGGTGAAGTTTGGTCGTATGTCTAAGCGTCAGAGAGACTCGCTATTTGCAGAAGTCGAGAGACATCGGCAGCAGCAGCGTCTTCAGGCCAACTCAGTCCAAGAGCCCCAGCCTCTCTCAGCCTACCGTACTGGCAAAGAGCCCAGAGAACAGTCACCTCATCTCATCCCACCTCTACCTCCAGCTTACCCTTACTCTGTAGAGCCTGAACTGCAAGGCTGCCCTCCAGAGGTGCATCCATACCTGGAGTGTCGCATAGGTGAGGCCCAGGCTCAGAGTCTGGCCTACAGGGGCTCCCACAGGAGAGGTGAGAGCAACAGCTTGTCAGCTGGGAGAGGTGAGAAATTCAACACTGAAGGAAGTCTACACCACAACACAAGGTCTACACCAGAGGCTATTCTGAACATGAGCGGCAGTGAAATGGGGTTTTGTCCTTTTGACCCTGAGAGCTCATTCTTTTCTTACCCGACATCTCTGCACATAGGTGAGAACCACAAGCAGTTTAAAGATTCATGTGTGCTATTGGGGTTCGCGATTTTATACTTTCTGCGTCGTTCCCTATCCCGAGCCTTACGCCGTCTATTCGTCAGTATTTTCATTTATACTCTGCTTCGTGGTCCGCTTGCAACGTGTCATTAACACATAAAACCGCTAGTCAGCAGTGTCCACGGGCATGCTGGTGTAACCCGCAGTACCACGGCAAAAGCCGAAGAAGAAGCGGCTCGTCAGAGAAGCATTAATATCAAATCATTAAATCTTACTTTAAAACTCACAAAAAGGAGACAACAACGGAACAGGAATTATGGCATCTTTCAATCTGCACAGACTGGTACCTCCGGCAGATCAACACTGTTTGTTGGCGGCCCACTACTGAATGTATAATGCTATGTATAATAATAATGTAAGACACTTGGCTTTGCTTTGTTTTATTTAATATAAATCGTGTACCCTTAAAATTATTAAAGTGCAAATCAACACACCCAAAACTCACGTACATATGGAGGAAGGGGGTCTTGCAGACCAATCCCAGCGCTTCGGTCTGCATAGACGTACGGCGCGCTGTTAGATTGTGAGATGTGCCCGTCAGCGTACGGCATATGGGGTGTGCGTCTATGCGTAAGCTACGGCGTAGGTCCGACGCAGAAGTATAAATCAGCCTTTATAAAGTGGATTAATGTGATCACACCTTTAGGAGTTGAACTATTGTGGTGGTGTTGTAGTAGTGTGGTTTTGCTTTTGGATTAACATGTATCCCTTTGTGCGTGTGTCTTTTTTTTTGACAGAGGAGCTCTCTGCAAGTATCGTACATTCTCACAGAGAGACGACTCAGTTTCGGCCGGAGGAGCTGCAGGCTCTCAGATGGAAGGTTTTTAGCAGGGAGGAGATCCACGCTTACCAGAGCAAAGTACATCTCCTCTACTCTTATGTAACTAGCACAGCTATAACTGATGACCATGTGAAACAGAGGCATTAGTCACACATTCCTCTTTGTGATTTAATTAATTAAACATCTCAATTGTGAGATGTAAAGTCACAAAAATAATTGCAATTATGAGAAATACATTTCTAAGTGCAAAACTATTTCTAAGTGCAAAATAATTTCACAGTTGAGAAAAAGTGTTTTAACTTTTTTTTTTCTTTTTTTTTTATTGTAAAGGCTCTGATATACTTCAAGCTAAATCGAATTAATAAGTGTGATATCAAACAAAAACAGCTTGCCAGTGCAAACTTTCTGGAAAACTTAAAGCTGACTGTCAAACACCTTCGAACGGCCATTGGTCCATAACAATTAGATTCAATTTTTTTCACTTGTGATGTAATTTCGAACAAAATCTGGTCAAACAAAGTGTTCAAGGTTCTTTTTGGTTGATCGAAACAAGTCGTCGGCGCAAATTTTGTGTAAAACTTAAATCTGACTGTTAAACACATTTAAACTGCCATTGGTCTATTATGATGATTTTATTGTCTTATAGTGCATTGTCTTTTCGAAAAAGAAAAAAAAATCTTGACAAACAAAGTGTTTTGAATGTAAAATACCTTTGGATTGCCATCAGAGGAGAGCATGGAGTGCCGAATTGCAGAACAGATGAAAACATATCCACATCTGTATGGTCTCTCACATACAGCCTTTAAAGATTTAAAGATGGTCCGAAATTCCTGTAAATTCCTGCTATTGTATTATGTGTTTGTTGTTTTATTTAGAGAATCACATGCATCACATTTAAATATTAATACCAGTATTTCAGAATTTTTGCAAACTTTTGACTTGTATTGTATGGTTATCTGAATATATAGTAGAAACATTCTCTCCACTCAGTCGGTCTCAGGTTTCTCTCCCTTCTCACTTTCTTTATCTCTCTCTTCCTCTCTCTGTAGTCGGTGGATGAGATGTGGCAGCACTGTGCAGTGCGGTTGACCGATGCTGTTCAGTATGTGGTGGAATTTGCTAAACGTATCCCAGGATTCCGTCAGCTTTGTCAGAATGATCAAATTGCTCTCCTCAAGAGTGGTGAGATATAGCTGTCCATACAACATACTAGTTTATCAATTAACGGCTGGTAAGGTTTATAACTCCATTCTCATCTCTCTCTGTCCTGTTTCTATCTCTCAAAAACCTGTCACTTCTCTGGCTTTGTCTTCTCCTCTTCCATCCTCATTTCTCTTTCTATAATTCTTGGTATGTCGCTCTCTCCTCTCTGCCTTTTTCTGTGTGTGCCTTTCTGTCTTATTAGGGTCCATGGAAGTGGTTCTGGTTCGGATGAGTCGGATGTTTAACACAGAAAACAACACAGTATTTTTTGACTGCAAATTTGCAGGAACAGAACTTTTCAAATCCCTCGGTGAGTTAAAGGGATAATTTGGTTTACAGCGATCTCCCCATAGACTTCCAGTGTAAGAGCATTTGTGTCAGCATATTTTTCAAAACTTGTGTTTACCACATTTGTCTTATCCCTTGTGAAAAAGAAGTAGTTACTACGGAAATAATATACTTTAAGAGAATATACTTCATTGTGAACTGAATGTAATGTTTTCAGAAAAATAATTGTATGTAAATTGCACTTAAATTAAAATGTAGTTACATTTATACAGTATATGTAGTTTAAATTTATATTAAATGTAACTCGCATAACTTCAAAGTGCTGATTTATGAGTAGGAATTAAGTACTTCTTTATGTGTAATTTCATAATAATTTTTTCTTTGAAATGTGGTTAAAGTGTTACTGCTGAATATACTGACAAGCATTTATGATAAAACTAAAATATACATTAATGTCATTTCTATTGAAACTTGTATGTCATGTATTTAAATATATTTGTAATTACACATTCGTAATGATAAAGCTGCAATTTAGTACATTTGAAATATATTAACTTTAACTTTAAAACCCTTTGGTAAATTAGTCACACATCAAAATAAGTGAACTTTTTTAAAGCACAGCTAAAGACAATTAAAAATTTAAGTAAATCGTTTAATTTGAAATTATTACAAAATGCACTTTTTAAAAGTGTAGTAATGTGTCTTAAGAAACAGTCATGAAAGTGTACATTATTTAAGTACACTTAAGTGGCCTTTTATTCCATTAATATCATATGCAAGTGCACAGGAATAATTACTCACTGACATTGTGATTTATTATCAGTCATTACCCTCCAAAGGTTAATGGCAATGTAGTTCAAACTGTTTTTGTATGTTTGGGTTTGTTCTTCAGCATGCGGTGATCTAATAGCTGCTCTATTTGACTTTGCTCACAATCTGTGTGCGCTGAGACTGACTGAACAGCAGATAGCAGTGTTCACTGCGCTGGTCCTCCTCAATGCAGGTGAGCGCAGCAAAACCACATTACAGCAGAAACCCTGACATCAAGGTAGAATGGGCGTAATCTCTCCATCTTTCTCTACATTTTGAGTAGATCGACCGTGTCTGGAAGACAGAGAACGAGTGCAGAGAGTAAGGAGAGATGTGGAGCTTGCTCTACGTCACATTCTGCACAGAGACAATCAGGAGAGTCTACTGCATAAGGTAAAAGATTTTAAAAAGGATTTGAATACAGAAAGTAATGAATTGTATTGGCTGGAATGATTTTTTTAAACGGGTAATGTTGTGTTTTTGGGTGTTTCCAGCTGTATCAAAGAGTCCCGGTGCTGAAGTCTCTGTGTGCGCTGCATATTGAGAAACTGCGATGGTTCCGGCAGCTTTACCCTCTCACGGTGCATTCCCTCTTCCCTCCGCTATACAAAGAGCTGTTCAGCTCTGACACAGATATACAGACACTGACTACTCATTGAACACACACACACAGACACATTTCATTTGCAGATGCAGAAATTAAATGACATCGCACACAATACACAAACACACCCACAGTTACATATAGTGTAAGCGGTCTAGCTCTAAATATATTATCTACCTGCTGAAGAAGTTAAATATATTTTTGTAACTCTCAGAAGAACAGAAAATAATATTAACAGAAGTATGCAGTATTTTGTGCGAATTCTATTCTGTAGGCCAAAAGCAAAATATTACTACAAATGCTGTTCAGTATTCTTAAACCTGTTTTTGTCTGAGGATGTATTGTAATGTTTTTGAAGTTTTCAATGATCCTAGCTGGTATAAAGAGCTTTAGCTCTGATCATTATTATGTGATTTATAGAGCTGATCAGTTTTGATATCAGCAAACAGCAGATCGTTAAAAAAGGAACTGGTATTTTTGAACTAACGGCATCAGTTAGCAACTGGGGATTTTCAAGCTTCATTTACAACATTAGAGTCTCCTTCTGTCCTCCCTCTTGATTTCTCAGGCGGTACAGATACATGAATGCTTAATGACTTCTGCTACTTATAGCCTATTACATTATTGCATTAATTTAAGTATGATCATCTATTTTGACACCTTTTGTGTCAGCTTTTTTTTGTACTCCCCTCCCGTTAAAGCTTGTCTTGGCACTTATAATGCTTATCTTTCATTCATTTCACATGGATTTGAAAAGAACCTGTTGCTTCACAATGGATTGTGTTCTTGAAATCACCATTCCCTTCAAACAGACCATCTTAAGATGTGTTTTTGGATTTTTCTCTGTTTTATTGGATTCACTCACTCAAATAATTATCAAACTTGCAGATTTGACTGTTTATGCTCAAGGTTCTAAAAAATTATAGAATACGTCTATGAAATAAAATATAATGCTCTTATTCAATATGCTTGTGTAGACACTTAGATTGACAACAATTCTTTTTTGTCTTAATTGCAGTTTAATTTGTGGAAATCTATAAACAAATGTCCATATGTTTATTTGAAGGAGTATGTGTGCTTTATAAATCTGTGTTTATCAAAAGTCTCCATAATTTTCCGTAAATGTTCTAGTTTATATTTTTGGCACAGTTTCTGTTCCATGTTGTATTTTGTGTCAGCTTTAACTTATAAATCACACAGTTCATGAAACCCTGTTATTGTTTCAGTTTTGGAGCATAAATACTTGTTGTGTTTCTTTGCAGAAAAGACCTCAAATAAACTTCTGAAAAGTGTAAAGGGTTGGGCTGTATCCAGGAAAAATATTA
Source organism: Sinocyclocheilus anophthalmus (assembly GCA_018155175.1). Classification (NCBI taxonomy): domain Eukaryota; kingdom Metazoa; phylum Chordata; class Actinopteri; order Cypriniformes; family Cyprinidae; genus Sinocyclocheilus; species Sinocyclocheilus anophthalmus. Next base: position 81,394 of record JADLZN010007261.1, read on the forward strand.
AGTTGTTTCCCATTCCTGACTCGGAATTGTGAGCAAAGTCTGAAAGCGGTTTCTTTCCGAGATTTTACTCACTCGTCTGACTCACACATATGTCATACAGCCCTCACTGCTCACTTTCTAAATGTTTTTCCATGTTTATAGATCTCATAACAATGTTATTTGTTAGAATTGCACCAACACAAGAAGTTTCAACATTTCTCATAAAAAAGAACACCAAATTAATTTGGTTTTTATTAGGTTTAAACACAGGATCATCTAAATCACAACATACTAGAAAGGCTTTGTCATACGCAAACACAACTGGGTGAAATTCTCTCTACAAGACCTCACAACAGACTAAGGGATAGTAGGGGAACAGAACGTAGTGAAAGACCATCTATATCTTTGCTGCCTCATTATGCCGAGTTCACACTGCACAATTTTAGCCTGATTTTTCACTCGCCGACAGGTTTTGCGAAATCGCCGACAAATGCCCGAAATCGGAGGCAAATCGGTGCTCGTTCACGCGAGTGACAATCACGCAGTGTGTATTATCAAAAGACACGATCTGACTCATTTCACACAGCAGGATTGTGAATCGCCGACAGCTCCAGATATTTAGCATGCCAAATATTTCACGGGCGTCAGCGATTCACAATCCTGCTGTGTGAAATGAGTTCTGACTGAAAAACACATCGGCGATGACCTACAGCCAATGAGAGACCAAGATACAGGGCAGTGGGAAGTTCGGGGAGGAGTTATATGAAACGTATGCAGATCAATGTTGCCAAATCCGCGATTGCCCCATTTGTTTTTATGGTCATATTGATAGACCCCAATAACCTGATATTTAGGCCCTGGAATGTGAATTGTACCAGGAGAACTCCGCCAAAAAAATTTGTATTTTACCACCAGAACGCGAGTTTTACTAGGGGACCCCCTCGAAAGCAATTGGGATATTTTCAGGCTAGTTTTGAGTAGTAATTGGGTGGGTTTTGTAGCAAAAACCTGGCAACCCTGCACCAGACAGAGCTGTCGGCGATTCTTCCTATTGTGAAGTCATGCAGTGTCCTGTCGTCGTTCCATCGTGCAATGTGATACACAGCAACAACTGAATGCTACCCCAGATAGTCGTTCAGTGTGAAACCAACAGTGATGCGACGTCTTTGAAAATCGTGCAGTGTGAACTCGGCATTAGTCATAACCAAGCAAATATTAATAGCTACAATGCTTACTTCTTGGGAGAAACTGAGTCATAATTAATTTACTCCCTTTAATCACTCCCATCAGTCACCATTTGTAATTTTACAACCAACTGCCGTGTGCGTGCACAGGATTGTGATAGCATAGACAGTGAAGGATATCTATGCTGCAATGAGATAAAGGCACTTCAAAAAATATAAGATGTTAAGATGCATTTTTTAACCTTGCATGCATGTAAACCTATAGTAGGAGACTCCCAAAACAATATTAGGAACCTTAAAAATGGCATAATAGGGGCATTTTAAACTCACGAACTCCCAGTTCTTTTGTGAAGCCTAGTTTGGAAAACCTTTTCTCAGTCTTTGTATTTTTATATCAATATGTTACAAGATTACCCTATTTAAATCAATGTGATAAACGAGTTAGGTCAAAAGTAATCTAAAAGTAATCAAAAATTAGTTTGATTATATTACCTAAAATGTGTAGGCCTAATGTACTGAATTACGTTACTAAATACCATTTTTGTCAAGTAATTTGGAATAGTAACGGACTACAATTTGTAAGTAATCTACTCAGCTCTCTATATTAGGACTGTCAGTCAATTATCTAATTAATTACATGATCATCTCCTGACGAAACAGCTCAAATGTGGGACAGTAAGGCGCTTGCTTCTCCCAGACCATAGTTCCCCAATCTTGGGCCCTCCCAGTGAGTTGGGTAATAATGAATGCCACTTTTGCTGCTTCGGTAGCAAAGGTGGTGGGTTGCAGGGTAAACATGATGGCACACTGGGACAGGAACGGGTGACATACCTTAGAATCCCCATCATAAGGAGGCGGAGTTGGCACTCTAAGTTCTGAAGCTACCCAGGCAAAAACAGGAGCAGAAGCAGAGGCAGCAGCTGCAGACTGAAGGCTGTCCTGGTCCCTCATCAACTCCCTGACCTGGTTAGTGAGTTCAGTAACTTGAGATGACATGACCTCTACCTTTCTGGAAGTTACCATGAGTCGTGTGGGATGCTGACCCAGCAACACCCTCTGCTGGACGACGGCTGCCCGGATCCCGCTGATTCCATGCTGGCCAGATTGAACTGTCAGGGTGGTAAAAGAGGAGGAGTCAGTTGCAGGGATAACAATGATTTGTTGAGTTTCAAAAACATGAACCCAGGAAGTAATAGTTAAGCCAGTGTCTGAGGGGGTAACCAGGAGAGATTCCAGCCAGGTCCGTGGAAGTGAATGACAGCCCAACAGGAGGCGTCTGGGAAAGAGCAAATCCGGTTCCAGAGCGAATAGCTGAGAGACACATTCCAAGGGCAATGAGACAGACAAGCTCACCAAAGAGCACCAGGAAACAGGGAATGGTTATGGCGAGAGAGAGAGGAGAGAGAGAGAGAGAGAGAGAGGGGGGGGTTACAGGAGGGTGAAGGCAGAGGTCTGGATGAGTTGACTGGATTCTTCTAACCCTAATATCAAAAAGTATCAAATAAAAGGAAAGGAAATGCAAGACTAGACTTGACAACAGCAGAAACAAGATCACAATCAACACAGACTAAAGCCAGGTTAAGGCGAGACACAGCAGGCAAAAAAATCTATTTTTGTGGATACTGGTGGATTTTCAGATTTTGGTATATTTTGCTTCTATAACATGTCTTCTTTAACAGTGATACTATAAAAATGACAAAAGTTCACAGTAAAATGTTATTTTTTAGGCATTTTGTTCTCATAATTCTGTCAGTTTTCCTTAACTTTGTCTGAAATTAGCATTTTTCAATCAGAACTATCTCTGTGGTCCCATTTGAAAACAGCGAGAATAGGGAAAAAATAAAGGCTGATCTAAACCAGGAGACGAAATTTCATTGGCTGAAGTCAATTTCCCATGGCCTGATTCGCCAAAATGCATCACGTGACACGCTCTGCTAGCTCACAGATGCACAGACAGTGAAGATGGGGAAAACGTAGAAATTCCGTGATAACGCATCAAAAAAAATCAAATTAAAAAGGCGTAAGCAGCTATTTATAGCTCGATTAATTAAGGAAAGTGCATGCAAAAAAGTCTTAGTTTGCAAGAACAAGAAAATAAACACTTGCAGTGCATCGAAGCATAAGATGCATGTGATGAATGATGATAGGAATTTCCCCGAAGGTCACATCCAAGTTACTCAGCAGTGGCTAATAACGCATGACACGTTTGAATGAGTTGATTGAAGACTTGATTTGTCCAAACTGTATATCAAATGATCTACAAATAAATATAGATCCCCAAAATCAAGTGTTTTGTAGCAATCTGTTGCTGGAGTGCAAAAAAATGTAAATCACTAGAAAATGGCTACAGAAAAAGTGTGTTCTCATCCTCACGTCTACAGGAGTGAACAAGGAGTGATGTAGCCTTTGATATAAACATAAGAATGGCTCTGTTAGCACACAAGTTAGGACTGGGACATGCTGCTTTAAAGAAAATATCCAAGATACTGGGTATCCCTACGCTACATCTGAAAACCTTTCAGAGACAGGACAGAAGAGTGACAGGTAAAGTGAGGTAGTTAGAAATTTTCCAGCATTGTAAAAGGGTGTTCAGACAGTTTATGGTAGCTTACTATATTCCCACTGTACAATGAATGAATAACAAATGTGTAAAACATCCTGATTTTTGTTTTACAAAGGTTTATTACTATATTTTAGTGCTTGTATACATTAATTTTGATTGAATAGCATTTTGATAAACTAATCTTTTACTTTCAGTGGCAGAGATAGAGTGAGGCTTAGTCACTAGGAAGGGCCAGAGATCAGGTCGTCAGACAGGCTTATGCAGACATTGACCAAGATGTGGCAGAAATTCTGAGGGAGGATGCAGATGCTGTCATCAACATAAGTATGTCTTTTGAGGGCACTTGGCAGAAAAGCTTTCTTTTTTTTTCTTTACAACGCTTGTGATAGACTTTGAAGTTTTATCATCTTATTGTCATGAATGTGCACTAAAGGAAAATGCTAGGAGAGATAAAAACTTAAGAGGAAGAATACAACACATGGAAAGAAAAGCATGATGACTGTACAAAGAACTTCTCTGGTTCCAGTAAAGCCATGGAGCAGAAATCAGCTAAGCGCATGTGGGGGAGATCCATAAGCCGGCATCAGCTGTGCTACACTGCATTCTGAAGGAGACAGTACTTCATTTAGGGAGGCTGTTGCACTGAAATGCTTATCCAGGACATGAAATAACAAAACTGGAATGCATCAACCATGCACACAAACGTATGGGTACAGCTCTAAGAAAACTTAGTGCACAGGGTAAATTGGGTGGGAAAGGGGCAGGCAAGCTCACAGCTGCAAAATGCAAAAGCTTGCGAAATTATAACAGAGGAGCAATACTTACTAATTGGGGCAATGTAGAACAAATGAGAACTGCTGTTTAGGCTAGCCTCCTACACTCCATGTCATATGATGAGAATCCCCTGCATAACATACAAACCCTCATGGAAAATGGTGTGACACCAGAGAGTCACAATGAGCATGCAGGCTGCTCTCGGACAAAAGAGGTTGGCAAAAAGCTTATTCCAGGATGTCCAGCTATAGCCTACTGCAGAGAATGCAACATGGGGGCACCCAAAATGCTAATGAGTGCTTAAATTCTGTCATTTGGTCAAGGTGTCCCAAAACTTTATTTGTTGGCAAAAAGAGAGTGGAGGCAGCAGCCAGTATGGCTATTTCAACATTCAATGAAGGTGCTTCTGCCATGTTATCTGTAATGTACAGATTGTGGCTTGAGACCACAGAGGTCACAGTTAGTGCAATCAAAAGTGTAGACAAGCTACAGATAGTACAAGCAGAGTGTGACCTCTGCTTGTGCAAAACATAAAAAAAAGGTAAAGGTGAAAAGACACAAGAGATTAAAGGGCCAACATATGAAGCAGGCATGGCAGACTAAGTTGGGGCCTCTCCTCTCTCCACCTCTTACTCCTATCCTCTTTCTGCTACACTTCTCCTCGATTTGTCCTCCTCTCATTGCGTCTCTATCTATAATATAAAATCAATCAAAGAAGTCACACACAGTCTGTATGTGTATTCATTTGTGTAGTATGCTTTGGGGGAAATTATAAATGTTACAAAAAAAAGTGTAATTTTTAATCTGTAAATATCAAATTATGCAATCAATATCTTTAGCAGCCGTTTTCTCAAAATGAGTTTTTTTCAACATTCTGAACCAAAAATGTCAACTTGTGTAGCACTTACCTAAGCCGTACTTTCCATGTCCATTCTTAGTTATATTTGTGTAAAGGAAATGTGCTTATGCAGTTTAAAGTTCAAAAACATTAGTTTCCCACATATTGTAATTATTGTTCTCCTCTAGCCCGCCTTTTGAAACCCGTGTTTTACAAAGATCATCCCCCCCCGTGTCTGAAAAGCGAGGTGTGCTGTGATTGGCCAGCTATCCAGTGCGTTGTGATTGGCCGAATACCTCAAGCGTGTGACGGAAATGTTACGCCCCTCACATAATGTTGTTGCGGTGTCCGGCCGGAGCGATGAGACAAAAATATTAAAACCCATTACAAACGAGGCATTTGTTGCATCCAGTGGGGACATAATTACTGATTATAATGACTCATACTGTCTTTTTACGCGTTGCGTTGCATTGAATCGTGCCGCGTAAACATAAAACCATATCTGCACTTGTGATCGGAGAAATGACAAACAACAAGCGCTACTCTACACTGCCCAAAACTCACGTTTGAATCATCAGTGGCAAATCCTTTCAATGAAAACATACTTACGTGAGTCAGAACAGCCGGCATTTTAGTCTAACGTTACTCTACCAGGATCAGTAAACAGTCCTCCATAAAATGTGCTGGCACACCTATGGAGATTTGGGTTGAACTGTTCTGGAACAGAATAAATACAACTTAACCACTGATTTCAAGTCGTGTCCTCTTTTGGAAGACCAAACAAAGTAGTTTCACTTTCACAACGAAAAACACAGCGGCCTAGCGTGAGGGGAAGCCCCGGCTTAGCGTGCGCTGAGGCCGGGATAGAGTAAGCTGAGGCAGCGGGGTCGAGAACAGCGCCCGGCGGATGCGACGAATGAGCGGCAACCACATGTGACGGACCCCGGGCTGGATTCCGCTTCGTCCACGGTGAAAGTTGATGTATTTCCTCAGCGACCAGCACGGATCAGCTCCAGGCATGATGAAGCAGATATCGTGCTCTTTTGGAAGACCAAACAAAGTAGTTTCGCTTTCACAACTAATCACACAGCATCTTCACGACATGGCTGCAGCGTCAACAACAATACTACAGTGAGAATAAAAGTTACGCCTTCTTTCTTTGCGTGAACATTTGGGCGGCGTTATGCAAATCTTCCCACATAGTGAGGTAGACATGTGGGGGCGTGTTAGAACGAGCCGTTTTAGGTAGGTGTGGCTGACTCGGAACTTTGATAAAGAATATCTCTTGGGATTTGAGACTTTAGTCTTTGCAACGTTACAGATCTTCTTATGCACCAAGAGCTTGAACACTCCAAAGAGAAAGGAAAAATTTAAATCGCATCATATGACCTCTTTAATGACAATGTCGAAAGCGCATAATGTGACGTGATTCATGTAGGCCTAATGCGTGAGCACGAATCTCCACTCGCAAGCAGATTTCCTTCACTCACACAAAACTGAACGTGTGCTTTTAAATATACATTGTTCTTTTATGAATTGGCTCTGCTCTCACAGAGATATTACATATACGCTCAAACGTTGTCCTCGCATCACTGAAGACCAGAGGAGCTTTTTTTTTTTCCTAATTCAGGGGAAGAGTAGGCTTCACTAAATGGAAGCCAGCTTAATTAGTCAAACCTTTTATAGTATTTTATTTTAATACTTATTTTAGTTAAGTGCTTAATTTGTAAATATGCATTTATTAAATTATTTTATTTAGTGCATTTGTATTTTTGTTGTTTTTGTAACAAGGTATCAAGAGGTCCGATAATATTCGACAATGAGGGTGCTTATGAAATTAGGGAGGGTTGCTCTAGTCTTATGCAAACATTTTCACAATTTTGTTCCCGTATCTGCTATGGTTATTATAACCATGTCAAACACTGGCTTATTGCGAGAGTTGAATCCCGCATAAATTGCAGATGTAATTCCCGAATTTGCAAAAGTGTTGTGTGTTGCCAAAAAAAAAGTTCTACGTTTTAAACGATTGCTGAAAACGGGGCTAGCAAGAGTGCCATAACCACTAAAAGCTGTCACGTTTGTTCATCGCAATCTCAAAAGTTCTGTTACAATGAATCTCACATTGCGCAATTTAATATGTACATCGGGATACACCGTCGGGCCACCCTCCTTTGAGGTAGGGGACCCAAGACTGCCCCCCACCCCCATTTTAAAATGCTCTAGACACGCCCTGCTTTTATTCAGGTTAATGTGTCAGGACCCCAAAATAACATTCACAAAGAGTTCATTCAGCTGTCAGAGAGATGTTACAACACATTACAAGAACAGAACCATAAACACAACTTTCAAATATTCATTATAATTATATAAATGCTTCACCCAGGATTTAAACCTAACGGGTTAGGTTCTGACAACATTGATTGCAATCGTGCACACTAACCACTCCCCCAACCCACATGGTGGACAGAAGAGCACAACATACAGGTGCATCTCAATAAATTAAAATGTCATGGAAAAGTTCATTTATTTCAGTAATTCAACTCAAATTGTGAAACTCGTGCATTAAATAAATTCAATACACACAGACTAAAGTAGTTTAAGTCTTTGGTTCCTTTAATTGTGATGATTTTGGCTCACATTTAACAAAACCCACCAAATCCCTATCTCAAATAATTAGAATATGGTGACAATTAAAAAACAATTTTAAAAAATCCCCATTCACCTGCAGTGTCTCACCTTAACTCAGCAGAGCACAGGACAGTAAACAAGAGGGGAATATAAAGGGTGGCTAATGTTCTAAAACAGGTGTAAACCCTAACAAGATAATCAGGTAACAAGAAGGGCGGGGTAACAATAGACAATAGAGCACTGGCAAACACAATACCAACTAGCAGCCTGGCCAAAAAACAAGGACACACACAAAAAAAAAAAAAACAGATCAGACCAGCACCTTGACATTGCGTTAAATGACAGTGGTTTCCCGAAGTACTCCTGAGCCCATGTGGCTATATTTAACAATACGTTTCTTATGAAATGCCATCTGAGGGCTCAAAGGTCAAGCACATTCAACTGTGGTTTCCTGCCTTGCCCTACACAGACGGTTATGGTCGTTGGTGAAAGACCTAAATTGTTTGTGATTTTGCATTGAGAAATGTGATTTTTGATTTGTTTGACATTTCATCCATGAAATGTGTCGATTTGCTTGCAAAGACTGAGATGCTCCTTTTATACCCAAACATGACGCCCTCACCTATTACCAATTCACCTGCTTACTGTGAACTGTTTCAAAACAGTTTAATTTGGATATTCTATAACCTTTTCACTTTTTTTTTTGCCTCTGTCACAACTTTTTTTTGGAGTGTTTCAGCCATCAAAATCAAGATTTGTTTATATTTACAAAATACATTTAAAGTCCCCATGAAATCAAAATGAAAGTTTTTTGGGTGTTAGTATCAATATGTTAGTCTTAAGGTTATCTATAAGGCAGTGTGCTCCAAAACAGTGACAAAATTCGCATTTAAAAAGATATAAGCATTCAAAGCTTTCAGTTCGTCACAACGTTTTTTTTTTGTCACATCGTACTTCAGCATGTCATCAAACTTTCTGTCCAATCAAATGCTCTCTAGAATCCGAAGCACCCGCCCCATACACTATAAAATAGATGCTGAAGCCGCGGCTGAAATCGGTCACTTGTCCACAGAATTAGTATTTTCTGTACAGTGAATGGCACGTAGTGCACTATATAGGGGACAGGGAACGATTCAAACAGTGTAAATATGCTTTCCATTGAGGAAAAAAAGAAGTCTGGTTTTGCGCTGTGTCACGCTAACCACCGCACTGCACACACACTCTGCTCCGGTCCAGAGACACGATAGCATAGAGCGGATCACATGTGCGAGTCGGCGCAGACCACAAAATGTATCGGAGCTATTTGAATTCTACACAGAATGCTATATTTTATAGCAATATGGATGAGACTGTGGCTGGCATACCCTGTCAAATGCGGCTCAACGGCTCTGAACGGCTCTAGCCCAAGCTGTGATATAAACGAACGCTATTGGCTATTTTAAAAAGGGGCGGGGCTGCTTGATATGTCCCGCCCTGTCTTCCTGTTTCAGTTAAAATGACGTCAACACAAGAGTACCGCTGCGTGTTTCTAAGCATTTCAGGGGACCTTTAAGTTGGTCAGTGAAAACTTTGGAAAATCGTTTCTTTGTACATTTGTCAATTAAATAAAAGTTAAAGAGAATGAACAAATCACAGACTCCTGATTTTATTGCATTTTACAAAACATCCCAACTTTTCTGGAATTGGGGTTGTAATTCCAACACCTCATTTTAGAGCTAGTAAAAGAGTCTTGAGAAACTGATATGAGAGACACACAGAGAGAGAGAGAGAGAGAGAGAGAGTGGTTAAGCATATGTGAATTACTTGAATCTGTTTGTCTCTCAACAGCAGTGTCTCTTGCAAAACTGTAAGTTCAACTGCTTCAAGAACAGCAACATTTTGTCACGGTTCATGGGTTCACTGACTTATTCTCACTCTCTCTCTCTCTCTCTGTGTGTATGTGTGTGTGTGTGTGTGTGTGTGTCTGTAATGTGCGCTGCCATAGAGTTGCCATACAGCACGCTGTGGCTCATCAGCTCTGCTATTTTATACCTGTGCAATCCGTTTGGTGTTCCTGCTGTGTTCCCGGTTGTGTTTGAGTCTCCCTGGTCCTGTTCTTCGTCTCCTGTGGACTCTGTTCCTGTCTCTCGTGGATTTTGCTCTGGATTTGTCTTGGAGAAACACGGCTGCCCATTTGCTTCCTTCACTTGACTCTTGCCGTCTCCCTTGCTTGGACTATTTTCAATAAATTGTTATATTTCACATTCGCTACTGAATCCTCCTTTGTGTTTGTGACACAATTCCATGTCGCTACTAAGAAATGTCATGTAGTTTTTCAGTCCTGAAACTTTTTTTTTTATATATAAAGTTGTGGAGAGATGTTGGGGAGGGGGGAATATGCAAATAGTTTGTGATTTTTATCCTGTTGTTCAATATATTTTTCCTTGATCAATGCGTTGTGGGTTTTGGTTCTTTTGCTGTAAGGACCTTTGAAATAAATAACTGAAATTGTTTGGCAAAGTGATATTGAACTGGACTGCTGGACTGCCTAGAACATTTCTCTGAAAATAACAGCACACACTAGAACATTCGTCAACAAATCAGATTCAAGTATTCAACAGCCTTGTTGTGTGACTGAGATTAAAGCAAATAACAGAATGCAAATATTGATATTTGCAAATATCAAAGCATCATTTCTCTTTGTCAATAAGTAGGCCACGTAGTTTGTGTTCTAGGAGAAAAAATTATCAGGCATTCTTGAAATGATGGCATCAGACATTAAGGTCTTGTGCACATTCAACTTCTTATAAAACATTAGTCATTTCTATCTGTTTTCCTTGTATTAAGGGGGAAGCTACATAAAATGTTAGAATGAGGAAGAAAACTTGATTTAAAAGAAAGAAAGAAATAACTGAGAAACAGTGTCTCAGCTGGGGGAGTCATGCTCCTCTGGCACTCAGTACATATTTAAATAGCCTAATTGTTTAATGTGACCCTCATCAGCCATTAACATCACCTTGTTTTGACTAGAACTTGTTGCTCGATGACTGTAATATATCCTTACTCTCACCATTCCATGCAGACAGATTAAGGTTAGAATAAAATATGAGTTTATTATAAAATAACCATCTTAATCAGTTTTGAGTCACAGGTGAATTGCACTGTGAATGTAATCAATTGTGTAATTATGATATTTTTAGGTATTGAAGTTTCTAATATTTGTAAATCTAAATAAATTAAATAAAAAAATAAATCTAAGTAAAGATTTCTTTTCACTGACTCATCTTGCTGACACAGAGTTTCGATTCATACTTTGCTCTATTAATTTAGTAAATATCTTTCATTTAATGTATTTATCATGACAATAGTCTAAGATATGTCAGAGCAGATGAAAACAATGGATTTAGTTCCCAGGCTCCCAGCACAGCATATATGTCACATGGCTTTGTTTATGTTGATAAACTCTTGTGTCCAAGGGAAACAAAGCAAGTCTGACTCAACAACATAAGAAATACCAGCACTATCTGGCAACCAAGGCCATTAGCATCAGCAATGTTGTGTTAGTTAATGTAAGACTGAATCTGGGCCAGCTCCGTAGTTTCTGAGAAGTCAGTGTTTCTATTGCTCATTTCCACATCTGAGATATCCCTGCCAGCCCTACCTGGAGCCAAAATCAGTGAGTCATCACACATTCACACTGAAACCAGAGGGGTTTTTTCAATACCCTTGCTCTGAACTGGATATAGTATAGCCTAACATATCTATTTAAACAGAACTACTCAAGAAAAAGTTATAATTAACAAATAATTAATGGAGTAAGAGTTACAAAGTATTCAGGGAAAAAAAAGAACCCAGGCCCCCAATACAAACAATTCAATAACCATAGACTGACTCAGTTATAGTATTAATTTGATCATGTTTAACCCTGTAAAGAAAAACAGTTATCTTTTTTAATGGAACAGTTCATTTATTCTTTAGGGGGGGGAAAACATGTTTGCCTACATGTTTTTTATTGAGAATAATATTTGATATACATCAGACTTTTATGGCTCATATGCTTCTGATAGACTGTAATGTAAATCAATGAGACTTCATACCAAACTACTGCATAAAATGCATAGAAATATCAGTTGTCAATCTATAGCTCCCAAAAATATGTCTTAGTAGTAAGATAATATTTAAATGCTTAGTTCTATGATCAAAACATGAATTTTGAAACAGAATATCTGAGATTTAAAACAAATAATAGATTGCAAATGGTAATATTTGCAAATCTCAAAGCATCACTGGTCTGTCATTCTTCTACATTTGTATGTACTGAATGTGCAAGTATATGAGTTCATATGAATGAGCAATGCTAAGTGTAAATGGCATGTGTGTGAATGAGTAATACCGCAATAGCGCAGATATAAAACATGAATATAGTCTAAACACAATAGAAATAATACAGAAAATGCAAACAATGTACATATAGCAATGTCCATATAATTACATGCTATTTTGGATGTTGTGCCATTTAACATGAACATATGAATATGAACCTGACTAAATATCAGATGCGACCACAACAGGTTAGACATATCTCGGATATACAATATATATCTAGTATATATAGAGAATTATATTATATATATTATATATCTATAATATATATATATATATACACTGAGTCCCTGTAGGCTTAAAGGCGCAGAATAAGAGAACTTAGAAGAGCGAATTGTAAATGAAATCTTCCTATACTACTTGACATTGTTAAAACCAATTAGTACACATGTTAAACTTGTTAGACAGAATTCCATGAATTATTAGACTGAAACAGTCACATTATCACACACCACTCTAATTGTCAGCTTATGGCAGTGCCATACATGCAGATGCCAGAAATTTAAATTTGTTTATTGATTAATTACAGTGTTTTTTTTATATTTGTAAAGTTAGTAGTGTTATCGTCACCTTTTACACGTTTTACGTTTTATTACATAGTTTTTTTGTGTTTCAGAATTGGGTTCACTGCCAATGTTTGGTGAATAGACAATGCCTGTTTATGGAACACTCATAGCCTGACAAAAATTCTCTCACTATTGATCATGTTTGTCACAGGACATCAATGTGTGTTTCGATAGCTACTTTTTTTTTCTGGTGAAAAAACAAATACTGGAAAAGATAAATATATATTATATATATTAGTGCTGGCACATCACATTTTTTTAATCGCAATTAATTGCATTGTTATGCATAGAATTCAATAATGAATTCAAAAGTATTGTATTGTGCACTTTTTTCATTTAAACGTACTGCTATATGAACATCTATTCGGGCGGGACACAACACGCAGCAGAAGTGTCGGCTCTGGACAACCTTGAAGTGGGCGGGCAGGTGCTGTCTGGGAGAGACCTCGATTGTGCAGGATCGGGAGAAAAAGGGTGTAATTCACAACTAGGCAATCTTTAACCGTGCCCGATCGCGTTGACCCCCCAAGCCCGTTTCCGTGTTTGACTAGTGTGATCGCTCCGTGCCGCGCTCGGGCGCGGTTCGTTGAGGGTGCTTTCACACAGTTGCTCGTTGTTTCGGAACCTGACGCGTTTCCCCCCTTAGCTCGGTTCGTTTTGGCATATGTGAACACGGCAATCGCGCTCGGATACGCGCCAAAACAATCGGTCCGAGATCATCTTAACGAGGTGGTCTCGGCTCGATTGAAAACGAACTCTGGAGCGGTTCGGATGTAGTGAGAAAGCAATCCGATCTAACAGACCAATGAACCAGGCTATATCACATTGTATAATGGGTAATTACGTAAGTTCCTTGAAAAGCATTAGCTTTGTTGTTTTGATAATACTTCAAAATGAACCATGTGAATGTTTGTGGGTGAGCACGTCTTTGCCATTCAATAATAAAAGCTCACTTTTTTATTTTATTATGCCGTCTTATTGCTCTTCTTCCTAGTAGGTGTATTTTAAAAATGTTTTCCCGATGAATCCTGGACTCCTGCTCAAAATGAATTAATATAAGGACCGCTACAAAAAAGAAAAAAAGCTGTTGTTGTTCCATCCTGAGTCCTGATGGATGACAGCTGTGACAGCTAGTGGAATCCCAGAAAATAAGCCGTGGAACTTTGAGCAATGAGAGAACAGTTTACGCGTGCTTGACTTGTATTAACAAATTTGGTCTGTTTTGAAACTTTGCCATGTGAAAGCGAACCGCACCAAAAATAAAAAGCAACATTGTAATAATAATTTTAATCCATGTTTCGGAACAAAGCAATCGATCTACATGTGTGAAAGCACCCTTATTCCTCCTGGCTCGTTTGGAGAAGGTGGTCAGAGTGCGGCTTTCAGTTTGTGGGCTTGGGCGCGGTACGCCTGGTAGTGTGGTGAGCGCTTAACTGCGGCCGGAGGCGCTGACTTCTGATACCTGCAGCACTGTTGGGTTTGTACAGGTGCATCTCAATAAATTATTATGTCGTGGAAAAGTTCATTTATTTCGGTTCAACTCAAATTTTGAAACTCGTGTATTAAATAAATGCTATGCACACAGACTGAAGTAGTTTAGTCTTTGGTTCTTTTAATTGTGATATTTTTGGCTCAAATTTAACAAAACCCACCGATTCACTATCTCAACAAATTAGAATATTCATAAGACCAATAAAAAAATTTTTTATTGAATTGTTGGCCTTCTGGAAAGTATGTTCATTTACTGTACATGTACTCAATACTGGGTAGGGGCTCTTTTTGCTTTAATTACTGCCTCAATTCGTCGTGGCATGGAGGTGATCAGTTTGTGGCACTGCGGAGGTGGTATGGAAGCCCAGGTTTCTTTGTGGCCTTCAGCTCATCTGCATTTTTCTTGTTTCTCATTTTCTTTTTGACAATACCCCATAGATTCTCTTTTGGGTTCAGGTCTGGTGAGTTTGCTGGTCCATCAAGCACACCAACACCATGGTCATTTAACCAACTTTTTTTGGTGCTTTCGGCAGTGTGGGCAGGTGCCAAATCCTGCTGGAAAATGAAATCAGCATCTTCAAAAAGCTGGTCAGCAGAAGGAAGCATGAAGTGCTCCAAAATTTCTTGGTAAATGTGTGCAGTGACGTTGGTTTTCAAAAATCACAATGAACCAACACCAGCAGATGATTTTGCACCCCAAATCATCACAGACTGTATCATCACAGACTGTGGAAACTTAACTTTGGACTTCAAGCAACTTGGGCTATGAGTTTTTCCACCCTTCCTCCAGACTCTAGGACTTGGTTTCCTAATGAAATACAAAACTTGCTCTCATCAGAAAAGAGGCTTTGGACCACTGGGCAACTGTCCAGTTCTTCTTCTCCTTAGCCCAGGTTAAGACGCCTCTGACGTTGTCTGTGGTCAGGAGTGGCTTAACAAGAGGAATACGACAACTGTAGCCAATTCCTTGACACGTCTGTGTGTGGTGCTCTTGATGCCTTGACCCCAGCCTCAGTCCATTCATTTTTGAAGTTCACTCAAATTCTTGAATCGATTTTGTTTGACAATCTTCATAAGGCTGCGGTTCTATCGGTTGTTTGTGCATCTTTTTCTTCCACACTTTTTCCTTCCACTCAACTTCTTTCTGTTAACATGCTTGGATACAGCACTCTGTAAACAGCCAGCTTCTTTGGCAATGAATGTTTGTGGCTTCCCTCCTTGTGAAGGGTGTCAATGATTGTCTTCTGGACATCTGTCAAGTCAGCAGTTTTCCCCATGATTGTGTAGCCCAGTGAACCAACTGAGAGACCATTTTGAGGCTCAGGAAACCTTTGCAGTTGTTTTGAGTTGATTAGCTGATTGTCATGTCACCATATTCTAATTTGTTGAGTTTGTGAATTGGTGGGTTTTTGTTAAATTGAGCCAAAATCATCACAATTAAAAAACCAAAGACTTAAACTACTTCAATCTGTGTGCATTGAATTTATTTAATAAACGATTCACAATTTGAGTTAATTACTGAAATAAATGAACTTTTCTAATTTATTGTATATTGTGAGAGGGCCGGGTGTCACCCGCGTCTCAAACGACTCACAATAATAAACCCCCAGTTAACAAAACGCTTGCACTCCACTGTGGCTGAGCCAGATCCCTTCTTCTCTTTCTTTTCCCCTTAATGAAATCATGATCAGTCTCGACATGTTCAGAGCCAGTGACAACGGGCTTTCATACTCATAATAATAATAATAAACTGCGTAATGCGCGATAACATATTGCGGCATTAATTAATTAATGCGTTAAGCATAATAACGTGTTTTTAGGTGGACGACTGTTTGCAATCGAGGGAAAGATGAATGCGGCCAATTACAGGGATATCCTGGATGAAAACCTTCTCCAGAGTGCTCAGTACCTCAGACTGGGCCGCAGGTTTACCTTCCAACAATACAATTACCCTAAGCACACAGCTAAATAACGAAGGAGGGGCTTCACAACAACGCTGTGACTGTTTCTGAATGGCCAAGCCAGAGCCCTGACTTAAACCCAATTGAGCATCTCTGAGACCTAAAAATGGCTGTCCACCAACGTTTACCATCCAACCTGACATAACTGGAGAGGATCTGCAAGGAGGAAGGGCAGAGTATCCCCAAATCCAGGTGTGAAAAACTTGTTTCATCTTTCCCAAAAAGACTCATGGCTACAGCAGTTAGATCAAAAGGGTGCTTCTACTAAAAACTGAGCAAAGGGTCGTGAATACTTAGGACCATGTGATATTTATTTCAGTTTTTCTTTTTTAATAAATGTCAACAATTCTGTGTTTTTTTTTCTGTCAATATGGGGTGCTGTGTTTACATTAATGAGGAAAAAAATTTAACTTGAATGATTTTAGCAAATGGCTTCAATATCACAAAGAGTGAAAAAAATGTAAGGGGGTCTGCATACTTTCCGTACCCACGTGTATATACAGCGCTTGAAGTGGAAAGAAGAAGTGCCCCCCCCCTTATTTATTTATATTAAATAAACATTTATATTAAATAAGTCCTTTTTTAATAATTCACAATGTATGTATAGTGCCACAATCAATCAATCAATCAATAATTAAATACAAGTTTTCAATACAAATTAGCTCAAGTCAATCTGCGATACCAAACAGGACCACATGGAGATGCCAAAGACCACTAAACCTACTATATGGATCAGAATCGCTAAACCTCAGGTCACCTTCAGCCAGCGTCTATTATAAAACACTCTTGCTTTTAAATGGTTAGTTCACCCAAAAACGTTAATTTCAGTCATTATTATCCACCTCATGTCGGTCAACATTAATACCCTACCTTCGTTCATCTTCGGACACATTCACAGCGATATGTTTTTTCATTCCAATCAAAGCGCAAACAACGTAGGAAACAGATCCGGCGTGACGCAGCTGACACAGAACAGCACCGTTGTTTTACGTCCAGCGATATTCTCCAAAATGGCACCAAGGGTGGTCCCGGATTGGCTTTCACCGTGGACGAAGCGGAGTCCGCCGGGTCGTCACATGTGGTGCCAGCAAGCCCACTGGCCCGCTCCTTCTTCGAATCAACGCGGCCGCATGCACCAGTTGAACCCTCGGCCGTTCCTCCTCCCTCTAGCCCACTGTTTGTTCGTGTGAAAGTCCGAAAAAAAAAAACCTACTTTGTTTGGCGTTCTAAAAGAGGACACGACTAGAAATAAGTTGTTAAGTTGTATTTACAACACTTTTCTAGAACAGTTTAACCCAAATATTCAGAGTGGTGCAGCACATTTTATGGAGGACTGTTTCCTGATCCTGTTAGAGTAGACTACAATGCCGGCTGTTTCACAGACTGTAAGTACGTTTTCATTAAAAGAATTTGCCACTGATGATTCAACGCGCCGAGTAAGAGTACGCTTGTTTGTCATGTGGGCCCGATCGCAATGCGACAGTTTATGTTTTACGCCGGCCGCGTAACAAGACAGAATAAAGTCATTATAATCTGTAATTATGTCCCCACTTGATGCAACAAATGCCTCTTTTATAATGGGTTTTTTAATGTTTTTGTTTCGTCGCTCCGGCCAGACAAGGCATCATCACAATAGGGTAAGGGGCGTAACATTTCCATCACACCCTTAAAGGATTCAGCCAATTACAACGTACTTGATAGCTGGCCAATCAGAGCACACCTCACTTTTCAAGCCCGATGATCTTTGTAAAAATCGACGTGTTTCAGAAAGCGGGGCATAGAGGAGAAACAATAATAGTAAAACAATAGTATGTGGAAAATAATGTGTAGTTTTTTTTTTATAACTTTAACCGCATAAACCCATTTCCTTAACCATGCAAATAATGTTTTTTTTTAAGCAACATCATAATGCCCCCCATTTAAGTAACGACACACGCGGCCACGGCGAACTGAGTTGAGCAATCTGTTTTGATCAATTTAAGCCTCTCAATCAACATGACTTGGCCTAAAATTAAAATCTAGACAGAAACACTCCCTTCATGCAATTCACAATATTAATTTAAAAATGTAACCTAGATAAATGTGTGCTGTTAGACGCATATACAGTCGTTTGTGCGGAGAGTGGAAGCTGAAGCGCGCTTTGCAGGACATGGAGGCGCCAGCGAGATCACTTGCATTTTTTTTCTTAAGAGTGGAAACTTAACATAATAATAAAAAATAACGCCCTGTCATTTCTGCTCATAAAGGTAAGAGTAATACAACATTCGGGAA
Source organism: Sinocyclocheilus anophthalmus (assembly GCA_018155175.1). Classification (NCBI taxonomy): domain Eukaryota; kingdom Metazoa; phylum Chordata; class Actinopteri; order Cypriniformes; family Cyprinidae; genus Sinocyclocheilus; species Sinocyclocheilus anophthalmus. Next base: position 100,011 of record JADLZN010007261.1, read on the forward strand.
TGTTAAGGGTCTACTTTTATTTGTGTGCACTCACAAACAATATCAACAAAAACCTGTGCTTTTGTAAAATAATTAAGGAAAACAAACAGGATGTGCTTTCTGTCGTCTTGGTCTTGAGCAGGAGCGTTTCATAATGATGAACCGAAACTCAGTGAATACTTGCCTCCTCACAGACATGATAAATATATCTAATAGAATGCTTTAAATACTTTGAAACTAAATAATTCAAATAGAAAACAAAAACTCTTTCATTATGTAGGCTAATCCGTAAAGATGTATTTCTCTCTAAAGGCGCGCATCCTGAGGAGACGGCGAGTCAGGATCGTCAACTTTCCATCTGTGACATATGGGCTTACATTTCTGCCACAATTCTGTGTGCGAAAGATCATATTTTGAGCGCACAAAAGGGCATTTTGCACGTGCGCGCTCTGAGTTTTGTGGAGAAAACGTTCGTTTCGCAAAGAAAAAAGAATTTCGAGCGCACAAAAATCTATTTTGCATTTAAAATAAGTTTTAAAAAGACATTTTTCACTTCCAACCTTCATGAATAATTATATATCAATTATACATGATTAAATAAACGATTAATAGTAGTTATTAAGGATTGATGTCATTTTTCGGAAATGGCAAAATGTGCTTGGAAAAAATATGATCAGAATATCAACTTGCATAATAATTATGCATGCACTGTATTTTTCCTCTTCTGCTGTCATGGTAATGCAAGAAATGCTGTGAGTGGTTGTCAAGGCAGCCAATCAGAATTTAGCAGCCTTGTCTCTTATTGGCTGGAATTTATGGGTTGGTTTGAGCAAGCGAGCTGTTGGCATTTAGAGAGCACTGAGGGCGGGCATCTGGTGAGCAAGCTAGTGAAACGTTGCATGCGCAGAAGAGAAGGTCTGCACACATCCAAAACTTATTTTAAATGCAAAATTGAATTTTGTGTGCTCTAAATACTTTCTTCTTTGCAAGACAAACATTTTCCCACAAAACTCAGTTCGCGCGGATTCAAAATACACTTTTGTGCGCTCAAAATATGGTCTTTACTTTTTTCCGCGCGCGAGAATTGCGTCCGCGTGATGTAAATCCCATAGTGCCACTGACTCAGAAAATACTAGTTCATTAATAAATAATTCAAATATCTCCTTAGTATTTTATTTATTTATTTATTGTTTTGTTTGTTTTTGTTTTTTGGGCTTCTGTGCCAGGATTGTGTTTGCATGCATACAATACCTATGGTCATTTTTGTTATACCATTTGAACGGGATTACCGTCATCATCTTTTAAGAATCAAGCAAATACTATAATCAATCAGGTTCTAGTCATCATTGCTTGATTATTAGAAAATTTCCACCATCCCTACTCGCCAATAAATAAATAAATAAAATAAAAAGTCTGTGGCATCCAACCTGTCATTCTTCACATTTAACATAAAAAACAGCAATAAAAGGTAGGCTTATTGACGTTTTTTTAAACTCTAATTGATCGATTTCATGAAACATTCGTTTGTATTAAATTGTTCAGATTTTTTCAACATGCATTCAAATATTTATTCGTGTTTATTTCGTGCTGCAAATATTAAAGATGAAAATATCTTTGATTCACATGCTGCTTGAACTGAGATGAATATCTCACTACAAATTTAGAAGCGTAAAAACATATTTATTGTTTGTAGTATTTTATTATAAAGTTGACAGAAGGCTGACACTTTGTGTTTTAATATAAGTAACAAAGCACAAAGCTTATTGCGATTATTGGGTGGCTTAGGGTTAAGGATGAAATGATGAATGAACTTGAAAACGTTAAATATTATTTCCAAGCATTTATACCGTAAATAAAACAGCTTGTGAATACACGTAACGTTAATCACTTCAGAAAAATCAACAATAAGTTATTATTTAAAAAAAAAATCAAATTTACCCATACAAATGTTTTGCATATGGGCCCGGGGCTGACTTGCTACGCCACTGACTATATATATATATATGTTTTCACCCTCCTTTTCTTCCCTATCCCTCTCTGCTCGCCCTCCCTGTACAGAGCAATGTTGTCTTCTTTCTGATTCCCCCCTCCTCTATCTGATCTCTCTCTCTTGTATTATGTTTTAATATCTCTTACTCATATTCGAGGTACGCATGCACACATGTATGCATTAGCTTTTCTTAGTTCAAATGTTCAAACGAGGACACGATAGCTAGGACTCCAAGGTAATGGGGTTCGTGCTGAACTATGGATATAGTTCAGCATCCTTCGCCAAGTTTATTCCTAATATGTCCATATTTTCCTGTACATGTGGCCATTTTATATAACACATATTCTTGGCCAAAATCCTATATGTATGTCATCTATATCCTCATTGGTTAAAGGGTTGAAACTCCCCTCGACATATGCCTATATAATATCCTTGTATCTATGAATAAAGTTGAAGTATTGAGAATACAATTTGATGTGTGTTTTCTTGCTTCCCGGCCGTATACACTTTGAGGGACTGAGAACTATTCGTGCAAAGGAAACTAAAAAGGGACCCTTGTTTTACTAAACAATATATATATATAGAGATAGATATATATATATATATATATATATGTGTGTGTGTGTGTGTTATTTATTTATTTGTAGAAAAGACATAGCCTAAATGCATGAACAAAAATATTGGGGAAAAATTAGATATGGTTAATACACTGACAAGGCTTTTGGTAAACTTACCAAGAAATAGGCTAGTTCAGTTTACGACCAAGCAGGTTTAAAAAAATCATGAGCGTCTTGGGCATCATAAGCGATTCACAAATGATTTCTAGAAACTAGTGTACATCAAATTTGGGAAAGGAAGTGACATGGAAATGAGTGTATTTTTGACAGTAAACACTGCCCTCCTTTCCGTCCTCACCCATCTGACTTATTATTTTCGGGGGTTAGGCTGGTAGAGGATAGGACGGGGCACGTACTGGCAGGCTACGTTAAAAAAACAAAGTGTGTCAGCAAGTCTGAGAAAGCAGAACATCCTCCTCCTCCTCCTCCTCCATATCTCCTCCTGAACTTGGCGCGTCCTGGCTCATGTAGAGGAGGGTTTGCCTTTAAAAGCTCAAGAGCTGGCCGGTGAACACACAGTCAGCGAGCTCCGCGTCTGAAACACATTACCTTCAACCGAGAAGTGCTTGACTGAGGGCACATCACCGACCATGAGCTCTTCACGCGGCGTAGGACTTTATTTGACGCTTTTACTCGCTCTTCTGTGCAATGCATCGGAAGGTAAATGCAGCTTTTTAGGCCCTCACGCTAATGTTTTCATGTCGTTTGCACAGAACAGCACAGACATGGATCACTTTTGCATATTAGGCCTATATATCTTATTATCAGGAATTAAGCGAAGGAATAAAGGCTAGCTAAATTTTTGGGGCGTTCACGACAGTTTAGAAATGATTTGTTGTTTATGTATGTTTATTTATGTCATGTTCTGTAAGTGTTTGTTTGTGAACAGTTTTTTTTCCCCATGGATACCAGAGTTATAAAAACATGCGTGCAGATGTTCTGGATCTTGGCCAAGGTTTTTTTTCTTCCCAATTGACTAATGCTAATGTGTCCTACTTTTCCAGACTCTCCTGTCCAAAGGGAAGTTACTGACACGGTGGTTTATGAAGGTCTGTTTGAATTATATTTTCGACTTTATACCATAAGCACTCTGCAAAGCATCTGTTATTGTTAATGTCGATCAACACGACAGCGATTCATCCGCAAATGTTTATAGTATGATATTAGTATGATATTAGCCTATCTGTTAAAACAATACAGTAAGTGGGCAGTTATTACAACTTACCATTCAGACAAAAAATGGCCATTAACGTTGTGTTTTGTTCCAAAAAAAAGCATCAAATTTTGCGTGTCACCAACGTAACAGATTGAAAGCTGGTGTCAAGTGGATGTTGACTTCTGTATTAGCTGCGCATCATACATCGTTACTCTATTGTCAGTAATAGACAGAGAGCCCACTACATTTCGCTCATTTGAATGCACCCTTCAAGCGACTGAGATTTCGCAGCCTCCTCTCAAACCGTTCAGTTATCACTCGACCCTGGCCAGTATTGCCAAACCCCTCCCTCAGAAAATCTCTAGAACCACCCTCTAAAGTCTCCATTTTTCACAAAAAGTCGCCAAATATGAAAACACAGTAAATACAGGTAAAGTAAATATATATGTATACTTTACAAATGATAACAGTATAAAAAATATAACAAAAGATTAAATATAACAAAACGTTCTGAAGTGAAATTAAGAAATGCTTGTGATCTGCAAGCACATCAAACATGATGGAAAGACATAATGTTGGGAATTTGTTTTAATAAGTGCATCCCTGTCCTGCTCAAATACAACAGATAAGAGATATTATGATTCTCCAAAAACAAAAACTTTATTCATACAAACTTATTTCAGTCAACACACTCTATTACTACAAAGTAAGTGCAAAATACTGCATCTCAGCACACATGACACGATGATGCACTCTCTCTCTCAGTATCTGGTTGAAATGACTGTGCATGAATTGTGGTATAACTTTTGTGTCCGTGGTTAAAACAAGATGTTCATTTTTTTTCTCCGGCATCTTGATTGATGCTTATAATGAAATTGTGGTGTGCATCATGGCAGGCGCAGTGTTGCCAACTGCTTTCAATTGAAAGTAGCTAAATTGGCAACACTGGGCAGGCGTGGCATACTGGTGGATCACGCAGCAGGAACCTCATTGGCAAAGGATATGAAGAGCAAAACAGTGAGAGGTCACGGGCCTACGGCAGGGTGTGTGGCCAAGTAAAAAATAGAAAATCTCCAAAAAATCTCTAGTTTTATTTAAATATAGCTAAAATATCTCCATGTTGCAAGAAATAAAAAAAAGTCGCATCTACAATGAGAAAGTAGCTAAATTTGCAACACTGGTCCTGGCTCTGTTTCGGGCTTTCTAGTTCTCCGGGTGATAAAAAGCAGAGAAATGTCCCAGCACTTGTCAAATCAAATTTAACCACCAGAAATAGCTGTTGTATGAAATTATTTTAATCAGATTAGCCTTATCATTTTATCAGCTATATTGTTAAGTAAAAAAACATGTCCAAAATATTTGTTGTTGTTGTTTTTCTCTAATACAACCCAGTGCTGGGTTAAATGGGGACAAACCCAGCAATTGGGATGTTTTGACCCAGAGGTTGGGTTACTACCCAGAAGGTTGGGTTAAACATTTAACCCAACCGCTGGGTCAAAACAGCCCAATTGCTGGGTTTGTCCCTATTTTACCTAGCACTGGGTTGTATTTAACCCAGCATTTTTTAGAGTGCATGCTTGTGTTAGGAGCCTGACCTGACTGTTTTTGTTTTTTTGGCAGATGGCGTTCCGCGACAGTTGCTACTTACCCGTGAGGGTAAGGCCATGATCAGTGATTGATTTGTCCTGTTGATCAATCAATTCGTTTTTTTATTTCTAATGGATATGCGTTTTGATTAGTTAAAATAAATATGTTGACTTGCGAGGCAAAACACGTTATTTACATCTGTAGCTGTTAATTTGTTACCACAAAAAATTACCAATTAAAAAAAAAAAAGGTTTACACTTTCTGTGTCTTATTTCAGAGCTGGACTTTTTGATGATGCAGAGACCGATCATCCCTGACCTTTCCAAAGTGATGGGTGAGTGATCGCTTGCTGTTTCCATTGCACGTTTCTTAATGAAAAGTCAATTAGTTGGATGGTGTTTTACATCCTTTCCTGGGTTTCTTTGTGTGTATTTAGTTGCAGGCTCTTCAGACATGACCCAGAGAGAAGACACAAACTTTCACCCAGAGAATGTCCCAATAGGTACAGTTGCATGCTATAATGTGTTTCGTGTTGCCAGTGCACTCTAAAAAAATGCTAGGATGTTTCAACCCAATGTTGGGTCAAATATGGACTAACCCAACTGTTGGGTTAAATTTTGGTTACCACAACACCACACAATTTTTTAAATAGCTTTTTAACCCAACAGTTGGGTTAGTCCATATTTGACCCAACATTGGGTTGAAACAACCCAGCATTTTTCAAAATCTGAGTTAGAATTTAGAGTGGTCTTTAGATGAACATTTTGTATGTTGATATAAAATACTGTTCCATCAATATAACACTGGTTGAATAGCAGCGTTTTACAGATTTTTTTTGCCTGTCAAAATCTTGTGTGTGATTGGTGTTTTAAAATTTAAAAAAATCTCTCATCTGCCTCATCAGATCACCCAATGTTTGGCCCTCGCTCCATAGGACCCAGGATGGGACCAGAGGTTGATTTCCCCCCAGCCTTTCCAAATAAAGGCAACCTGCAAGATATCTGTCAGTTCAGTAAAACTCCAGTCCGGTACCCTAAGGACATGTTTCCTCAGGATGGCTTTGGCCATGAGTATCGACAGGCTGATGCTATCAATAAACTCCAGTCCTGGTACGGTGTCTGCTGTGGCATTTATGGAACACAGGAAGAGCAAATCTGTTGTGCTGAACAAGCGGTGAGAGTCTTGACATTGTTATACTTTCTAATGATAGGCTTCTAGCTTTCACAAGACAATATTCAGAGGACATTCTATCTAAGCTCATATGTACCTCTGGTTCTTCTGTTGTAGTATAAATTGAGAACTGATACTTTAGTTTTAGTGTATGAATTCCATGCCACCAAACTAAATGGAAGCAGCAACAAATTAAATGGGGTGCTGCAGTGATGACATATTTTTGTAGGCCAACCTGGAAGTTAGCATCACCCTAGTTCTCTAACACAAAAAACCTCCAACGGGATATGATTTTTCATTGCCTTTTGGATTATTGCAGAAAATAAAGTTTGGCACTAACAAAAAGTATCTTAATTCGGACTTAAGCTTGACTTTCTGTTTCAGTCTTTACTTAAAATAAAAACAGTCCATGAAAAGTTTGAGGTTTTTAAAGGGAATAGTTTGCAAAACGCAATGAGCATCTAACATAATGAGGTTGTACAAGCAGGACTAGTGGGTAGTATGAGTTTAACTATTTTGAATGATGGCATTTAAACTGCTCCACGCAACCTCTGTAGGTCCCTTTAAGCCAATGTAGGTTTTCAGTACAAGTGAATAAGCTTTAACAAATCAAAAGGAGGGGAATTACTCTGATGTAATTATGTTGAGAAGTGATACTTAGTTTTTTTAAATGAGAAGAAAGCATGAAAATCATTTAGTCTTGGGAAGCACAAACTTGGTTGACTTTACAGCCCAGTGATTCAAGAAAGAAACCGGAATGAAGCTCTAAAATGCTAACTTGTTTCTAGTGCTAACATGTCATCCCTGAAGCACTCTATTGCCTGTTTCCAAACAGGTTTCCCAAACATGCCTGTCATTTGTAGATCCAGCACCAAACTTCTTTCATACTTTACCAGTGTTGCCCTTCTCAAACAACCAGCAATGTTTTAGCACCACAGAGTCACAGTGTTGGTTTACACTCACATCTGGTTTAAATAATCCAGTTCTTAACCGCTTTTAGATTCTTCACATTACTAAAACAGAGACTGCAGATCTAGGCCAGTAGCCCTCACTGCAGAGCACAAGATCCGGGGGGGCGTGGTTGGATCCACATCTAGAAGGTGGAGATTTGTAGGTTTAGGGTTGGAGATGGGTGGGTTTAGGGATCAGGGGGTGGAGACGGGTAGGTTTAGGTATTTGTAAGGTGGGAGGAGTTGGATCTGGTGCAACCACGCCTCTTTGGATCTTGTGTTCTGCAGTGAGGACCGTCTCGATCTAGGAGGATTACCATTTCTATAGAAAGTACATTTCTTAATCATATTTTAAAGACAGCTAAAGACTTATTTTACTCTGCTTTTCCTTTGTAAATTACTGCATCTACACTGACTTTCATTTTTTTGACGTTGCTAAGTTCTATTGTCTACTTTGTCTTTATATGGACATTGTCGTGCATCAAGGAAATATCTGCGCTCTCATGTACAGTCAAGGTCTTCAGACAAAATCTCTCTTTGTTTTCCTTTCACTATTTAGTCTTTGGTGAGAAAGTATCCAAAACATTTAAATGGACCAATGTCAAAGTAAACATTGGAAAGTAGAAAAAAAAAGAAAGTAAAGCTTTGACTGTTTGTGCGCGTATAATTCTCTCATGACTGTTGCAGTCTCTCTTTTTGTCTGTTTCATTGTAGATGTACCTCATTGCAATTATAGTGTTTTTCCTTTGTTTGTTTATTTCTGCCTATTGTCTTTTCAATCATTCAGTGGAAGAAGAGTCTGGCTGCCTACTGTTTTCGGGAATTCACTATTAAGACCAGTCACTACTTCTGCTGCAAGAAGAGCAGGAAGGCCAGATGGAGCTGTTTTGATAAAGAGGCTTCAGATACTTCATATCACGTCTCCTCCGAGGTCTCAAATGTCAACAGTCCAAAAAAGATTCGAGGCTTCAAATATAACTCCAGCGCTTGCAAAGGGTAGGTTTCTACTGGAGTATATACAGTGCGACTTTAGTTTAATGAGGTTTTTAATGGGCTTTTTTTTTCTTTCTTTTTTACAAAAGAAATTGTCAAAATCAATGTTTGTAATGTTACCCGAGTGATTCAAAATGAATTAGATTGAAAGGTTTTTTTTTTTTTTATTAATTACGATATTCTATATTTCTTTACCTTGCTTGAGGTTTTAACAACATATCAGTATTACAGAAAGTTGTTAAGAAAACATTTCTAGCATTTATTTTATGGTATATATCTCTGTAAGCCATGATCTCACATTTATGTTTCATAATGGCTTCCTCTTCGTGTAGTTTACAGATCTGAAAGCTTCAAAAATTAAATTTTTATGCCATTTTTTTTTTTCAAATAAACTTTATTTTAAAATTAATGCAATCATGGAAATAACTGTATTGTTGATGTGGTATACGATTTTACTCTGTATTTGTAAAATGCACGTACATTATTTAGTAATGTTCAAGCTTTTTCATAGAAGGTGACTGGGAAAGTACATGTATGGTAATGGTCACACACATAACATATAGAATATGTAGGCACACACTATTATTGAAGAGTATATAAGATGACTGAAGAAAATTGAGGTGTTCTTCTCTTCATTGAGCTTTACCACCCTGTGTAATTGATCTCTAGTAAATACTCTCATTTTTAAACCTGTGGCTCCTGACTTGTTCTTCGAATCCTGTTGGACACAACATTGGTTACGCCACGGTATATATGGTCACATCAAATAATGAAAAGCCTGGTTAAATATTTACAAAAAATGCACTATGCAAAATAAATGCTATAGGACATTGAAAATAAATGTGTTTTCAAAACTGGAAGTAGTATTCTTTCTCTTCTCCTCTTCTTCTATAATGGTATCTATGACAAAATAAAAGGTGGCACACTGTCCGTTTTTGACGTAATGATAAAATGAAAAGAAGCAGATTAAAGACCCTAATGTGGCTACTACTGTAAATAGAAAGGCACATGAGCAATAAATTCATCTTCCAGCTTATGTTATTTATAACATCAAAATAATCAAAAACGTTTGTTAATGTAACAATGTAGTCAGTAGGATTCAGTTGTATCAAACATTTTTTACTTCAATAAAAAACGATGTTTAGATGTTAGCCCATAAAGTATATTTTTAGATTACATGACATTTTTTTACATTAAGAGTGAAAGTATCAATGAATAAACTTCTTGCCACCCCCTCAAAGTTCACTCTAACATTTATTAACAGATTTGAATATACAAGGTTGTTTGTTATAGTCAAACCACCTGAAATTCGAATTTGACAAACAACGACAAAAACCCATAAGGTTCATGTTTAACAAAATTAAAATGTTATTTACAAAGTGTCTTATAAACTTTGTACATTTACATAACCAACCCTACAAGATGCGCGTGTTGTGGATGTTACTTCAGGTCCAGACGTATGAGATTAGATCTCTGCCACAATTCTGCGTGTGAAAGATCATATTTTGAGCTCGCAAAAGTGCGTTTTGTCTCGCAAAGAAGAAAGTATTTCCAGCGCATGAAAATGCACTTAAAATAAGTTTTTGGATGTGTGTAGACTTTCTCTTGTGCGCGTGCAACGTTTCACTAGCTTGCTCCCTTGATGCCTGCCCTCAGTGCTCTCTAAATGCCAATGGCTTGCTTGCTCAACACAACCCAGTGTTACAATAGGCCATAATTCCTGCCAATCAGAGACAAGGCTGCTAAATTCTGAGGGGCATGCTTGCAACAAAATCACAACATAGAACTTGACATACAGAAAGGGAACAGTGCAAGCACATAATAATTATGCACGCACTGTATTTTGATCATATTTTTTCCAAGCACATTTTACCAATTCCAAACGACATCAATCTTACTGTGCGTTCACACCGCCGGCGGCGAGAGCGTCAAAACGATCGCTCTGGCCGCGCTACCCACAACGCTGACCACCGGCGGCGAGAGCGTCAAAATTTGCTCTGGCTGCCCTGTAGACGCTCCATGATCGGTCTTTATTTAAAGGGGCCGCAAACATACCAAACAAACGTTCTGATCTTGTGCAGACTTACCACAAAAAGGGTATAACCTTATGATATATCTTAAATGTGAAAGTAAAAAAAAAATATTAATGGAAAGAACTTAACAATATACTTACATGTTTGCTAACGAAATAAACAAATTAAAAGCTATTTGTGTGGCGTGGCTTTTGTGTTCTCATTTCAATATTTTAAATGTATTTAAAATGTATGTACAATTTTTTTTGAATATATATTTATTGTATTTAATTAACAATAATTTGTACAATTAATTTGTGTGCAGCCTACATTGAAAATAGTCCTGGTTAAAGTGTAGCCTTAACCCTTTCTTGCATGAATGATTAAATCACAAAGTAAGATTTTTTTTATATTTATTTTTTAAACCAGAGAAAAATCATGCAAATAACTTTTTTCAGTAGATTTATATTTTATTTTGAGGGAGTTACATATCTGTCTATTGTAGTGGACACCGTGAATAAAAGGTTTAGTGTAATTGGTCAAATCCGTGTTGTTTTGAGCAAATGACTTCCACCTTTTTCTACACTCATCCGCTAGTTAAAAAGACAATAGAATACACATAATCAATATAAACACCTCTTTATCTACTTTTCAGAATAGCTTGTTTGCATGCTATGTCTAAAAAATACAAATAGGCAGAAGTGACTGCTTTTATATTGAAATGCAGCGTACACCTCTAATTTCCATCAGATGAAATTTTTTTCTGCTGCAGCTTCCTACTTTAAATTAACCCTGTTTTTTATAGTAAAAGTGTGCTAACCATTTTTTTTTGGCGTATTGATTACTATGGACAAAACCATGATTTTACTACAGTACCTGCGTTTGTTTTTGTGGTAACCCCAGTAAAACCATGGTTAATTTACATAAAGGTTTGATCAATACAACACATATTTTTAGTTTAACCCAATAGGTTTCATCATGTCAGAAACATCCTCTGGCGCGAAAGTTAGCACGCAATTCCCACTTATTTTCAGAAAATATATAACGTAAAGCGCATTTCGCAACACTTCACCAGAAAACACCAAACAACCTCACGACAACCTTAGCATACCAAGTAACATTTTTATTTTCACGTGCTGTCGTACACAGACAGAGACACATAATAAATGACTGGGAAAACCGCCACACAGCAATAATTAATCTACTCTTCACCTTTTGAGTAAGAGAATAATGTGGTGGTCGGCACCCAAGTTTACAGAGACCGCGTTCCGGGGGACCCTCTCAAGGCGAGAGAGGCATTCTACATGCCGAGTGGTTGCGACAAAACATCGTCATAGTTCATTACCATAAGTTGAACTAGATTTCAACACTCCTTGACGCCTGCCGGCCACAAAGACCGCCGCGCCACTCCTCGCACGCTTTTCGCCGCCTTTTTGACCCGCCCCGCTACATTGAAATGAAGTCTTCCGGTCACTTTGACGCTCAGCCGCCGGACGGTAGGGAACGCAACCGAGTTAATAAATACTATTAATCTTGTAATTTAATCATTTCTAATTATACTATAATATCATGAAGGCTGGAAGTGAAAAATTCAGGTTAGTGCGTAATTTATTCAGGTGGGCGTAATTATTAAAGCGAATTTTCTATTTACAGATAAAATAAGCCAAAAAGAGATTGAACTCAGGACTGAAGTTCAAAAATTATTAAACCAAATGCCAATAGAGAAATATTCAAAAAAATAATCCATACTAGAAATTGCAAAGGTATGACATAACCATTGCGACAGCAAGATTGGTGTGATCAGTGGGTCAGGCAAGGCGTCATCAACAAAAAACATGTGGACGAAAGAAAAGAAATGCACTGTTTATTGCATATTGAATTAAGGGAAGAATTAGGTGTTTCAGGAAAACCATTATAGTATCCCGACGACACACCAATTTCCAGAGCTGCACCTCCTGGAGTCTCCAGAAACAGTAAAGGTGTCAGGGTTTCAGAGATTAAGTTAAGTATAGAATCACTTAAAAAAGGACCCCTAATGAATAAGGAATCACATAATGAAGGAGTAAATGACTTGAAGAATGATTGATATATATAGGGACACAGCCACCACATTCTTGTACCACTGTTGAAGAAGTTAATTCCAGAGAATCTGGCAGAAGTTTGGGAGGTTCATTTTTATCCATCTGAGATTTTATCTGTAGGAGATAACCATCTTAATAATTATGCAACCTGGGATATAAGGAGTTTTTTCACTTCCAAGCCTTCATGAACAATTATATATCGGTATAAAGTGGATAAGATTGATGTGGTTTGGAATTGGTAAAATGTGCTTGGAAAAAAATATGATCGGAATATCAAATTGCATAATAATTATGCATGCACTGTATTTTTACTCTTCCGCTGTCATCAGTAATGCAAAGAATGTTGTGATTGGTTGTCCTGGCAACCAATCAGAATTTAGCAGCCTTGTCTCTGATTGGCTGGAATTATGGCATATTGTAACGCTGGGTTGTGTTGAGCAAGCGAGATGTAGGCATTTAGAGAGCACTGAGGGCGGGCATCAAGGGTGCAAGCTAGTGAAACGTTGCACACGCAAAAGAGAAGGTCTGCACACATCCAAAAACTTATTTTAAATGCAAAATTGATTTTAGTGCACTCAAAATACTTTCTTCTTTGCGAGACGAACATTTTGTCCACAAAACTCAGATTGCGCGCGTGCAAAATGCACTTTTGTGTGCTCAAAATATGATCTTTCATGTGCAGAATTGTGGCAGAGATGTAACCCCGTACCAGACGAGATTCATTTATATATTGTGCAAATAATTTGTAAAGATACTCAAGAAATACAGAACACTTTTATTTATTTTCAAATTAATTTCAATAGGTTTGTCAAATACTGTACCAGTCATAACTGGCCCATTGTACCAACAGATTTTTTTAACACCTTAATCCTTAATTAGCAAAAACTATATCATTTGTTCAAAGGAAAGTAGTAAAATGATTTATTTATTTTGCAATGTAGACAAAGAATGTAGCTGGAGAGAAAAAAAAGTATGTCATCTTCTCAACCTATATAAAGAAGTAATTAGTCATCCTCAACACTGCTTCATTTTCTAGTTGTAGGTGGTTATGTAACAAATACTCATTTGTCCCACCATAAGCACGTTTAGGGTTGCAAATGAGACAGGAAAAGTCAAATGAATTAGTGCTTCTCCAAAAGCACTAATGAAGCAGACCGAAGTTCCATACATCAGCTTCCCACCTGGCCGTCCTGATTCCTCCAACATAGCACATATCTGTGCTCATCACAAGATCCGACCACGATACATGCCCAAGTGTCTTCCTCGCACTGGCTATGGCTGGCTGATCCGTCAGTTGAAGGCCATCAATGTCCTGGAGAGAGAATATAACCAGTGCTGTGAGGAGAAAAAGGGCGAGCACTCTTCAGCTGTGCTGAAAAGAAGGGGAAGAAAAAAATAATCACAAATGGTTCACAGTTTAATTCTGAACTCATAATAACACTTCCAGATTAACTATTTCAATAGAAGGTACATAAAATAAATATAAAGAATGCTAAATGTAAATATGAATGCAGGAAATATTATTAATCTTTACAGTGTTATAGCATCATCAACAAACAAACACATCAGAACAAGCAGTAAATATAACCATTCCTTTAAGCTGAAAAAAAACTGGCATCACCTTTTCTTGTTCAACTGTTGATTTTTGTTGCTCATAAATAGTAATATTCTTGAGTATCTTATCTATTTCAGTAGAATAAGATGGTTGATAAGTTTTGTAAGGATGAGAAGAAAACCAAAGGACAGCAGTTTCAGTGTTGTGGAAAGAAGAAGGGAGAGGAGCAGTACTCCTGTTTTGCAGCTTCTGCCCCAGATCCAGAATATAGATCCACTGATGGAGCACTCAGTCTTCCAGCTGCTCCTCCAACCCTCCAGACATTATGTGATACACATACAGCTGTCCAGAGCATGTAAGACCCTCTTCATTCAAAATTGCATGTTTAACAAACTTACAAGTGGTTGGTAGGAATGTACAGTAAAATACAGTAAAAACTACTTAAAAAGCTTTCTATTTCAATCTATTTAAAAGTGCATTTTATTCCTGTAATGGCACAGCTGAATTTTCAGCAGTCATTACTTCAGTCTTCAGTGTCACATGACTATGACAATAATATGATTTTAGGTTCTGTTGAGTAACACATGCCATTGAGATGATACAATGCTGTTTTTGTGCTTTTATTATCGATGTTTATGTTTATCTATTTCCTTTCAGACATCAGTGACCATGAAAGCCAGTCAAAACAAGGATAGTTAAAAAATAATCTCAGCGTGTGATTACGTGGTTAACCTTGTGCATGGTAAAACATTGGTTCAAGGACTATGAAAATCCAAATATATATTTAACTAAAAGTCTGTATTTTATTTAATTCTAAGACAGCTCATTTTTTGTTTTACTAACATGCAGCAAACTGTAGGCTCTGGAAAATTGAAATATTTATAAAATATTTCAATAATTATTAACTGAAAACAAATTTTTCACCCACAGGAAAGGTTTCCCCTGTTCTGTAGATCAAATGGTTGAACGGTGCTGCCCTCGAGTGTTACAAGAAAGACCTGCATGTCTCCATATACAAACCCAATTCCAAAAAAGTTGGGACACTGTACAAATTGTGAGTAAAAAGGGAATGGAATAATTTACAAATCTCATAAACTTATATTTTATTCACAATCGAATATAGATAACATATCAAATGTTGAAAGTGAGACATTTTGAAATGTCATGCCAAATATTGGCTCATTTTGGATTTCATGAGAGCTACATTTTCCAAAAAAGTTGGGACAGGTAGCAATAAGAGGCCGGAAAAGTTAAATGTACATATAAGGAACAGCTGGAGGACCAATTTGCAACTTATTAGGTCAATTGGCAACATGATTGGGTATAAAAAGAGCCTCTCAGAGTGGCAGTGTCTCTCAGAAGTCAAGATGGGCAGAGGATCACCAATTCCCCCAATGCTGTGGTGAAAAATAGTGGAGCAATATCAGAAGGAGTTTCTCAGAGAAAAATTGCAAAGAGTTTTTGAAGTTATCATCATCTACAGTGCATACTATCATCCAAAGATTCAGAGAATCTGGAACCATCTCTGTGCGTAAGGGTCAAGGCCGGAAAACCCTACTGGATGCCCGTGATCTTCGGGCCCTTAGACGGCACTGCATCACATACAGGAATGCTACTGTAATGGAAATCACAACATGGGCTCAGGAATACTTCCAGAAAACATTGTCGGTGAACACATTCCACCGTGCCATTCGCCGTTGCTGGTTAAAACTCTATAGGTCAAAAAAGAAGGCTTATCTAAACATGATCCAGAAGCGCAGTCGTTTTCTCTGGGCCAAGGCTCATTTTAAAATGGACTTTGGCAAAGTGGAAAACTGTTCTGTGGTTAGACGAATCAAAATTTGAAGTTCTTTGTGGAAAACTGGGACACCATGTCATCCAAACTAAAGAGGACAAGGACAACCCAAGATGCTATCAGCACTCAGTTCAGAAGCCTGCATCTCTTGATGGTATGGGGTTGCATGAGTGCGTGTGGCATGGGCAGCTTACACATCTGGAAAGGCACCATAAATTCTGAAAGGTATATCCAAGTTCTAGAACAACATATGCTCCCATCCAGACATCGTTTCTTTCAAGGAAGACCTTGCATTTTCCAACATGACAATGCCTGACCACATACTGCATCAATTACAACATCATGGCTGCGTAGAAGGATCCGGGTACTGAAATGGCCAGCCTGCAGTCCAGATCTTTCACCCATAGAAAACATTTGGCGCATCATAAAGAGGAAGATGCGACAAAGAAGACCTAAGACAGTTGAGCAACTAGAAGCCTGTATTAGACAAGAATGGGACAACATTCCTATTCCTAAACTTGAGCAACTTGTCTCCTCAGTCCCCAGACGTTTGCAGACTGTTATAAAAAGAAGAGGGGATGCCACACAGTGGTAAATATGGCCTTGTCCCAACTTTTTTGAGATGTGTTGATGCCATGAAATTTAAAATCAGCTTATTTTTCCCTTAAAATGATACATTTTCTCAGTTTAAACATTTGTCATTTATGTTGTTTTCTGAATAAAATATTGAAATTTGAAACTTCCACATCATTGCATTCTGTTTTTATTCACAATTTGTACAATGTCCCAACTTTTTTGGAATCGGGTTTGTACATGTATATCGATATATAGAGGCTGAGGTAAGGCTAAGCTTGTTGGTTAATTTGCTGTGTTTACGCATGATTAAATCTAAATGTAATTTAAAATTTTCTCTTTAAGAATGTGAATGGCTAAAAGATTAAACACCACAAAAAAAGCTTTTCTTTATCTCATAATTTACTGTCTTTACATTAAAACTGTCGGTGTTTCGTGAACGAATCGTTTGCGAAAGTCATTGATTCAATGATTCATTTATAAATACAGCCACTTGCTTAGTTACTGAATGAACAAATTACTCTGACTCTCGCATTAAGACAATAGGCGCGTTTCCATTACCCTTCAAATTGCGCAAATTGAAATTGCGAATTGAAAATACGCCTAATGGAAACGCGTCAATTTCGCAAAAACGCCCATATATCGCAAAAAAGTTGTTACGCTCGCATGAGGTGGTTTTTCAGGCAATGCGAAAAAGGAATAATTCGCAAAACTGCGATGGAACGGCTTTTTCGCATTTACAGGTCACATGGCGTAAGTAAAAAGTCATATGATCATTCTTCAATGTACTATAACCTCCAAGAAACACCTCATAAATGGCCCTGCTCCAGTATAAGGGGCTTTCCCTACCATTAATACTTAGATAATTTACATTGCACATGTCTGCGGTGCAGTGTGGCTCTACGGTCACTGAAGCTGATGGCCACTCAATGCTTGTGTTTATGTTTTTGTACAGTCTATGGTTTATTCCAGCCGCACCACGCACGTTTCTGAAGCGGCTCTCTTTGCTGCTTCGGTAAAGATACACGCAAAAGCCTCCTTTTAATAAATATAGCCCAAATCCCACCAAAATCCGTTGCCATGACTTATCGCGAGAGGCAAAATGTTACGTTTTAGCCGCATAACATTGGTTAATGGAAACGCCGTCATTTCGCAATACTATTTTTATCGACATTCAGAAAATATCGCCAAAGTTTTGCGCAAATCTGTAATGGAAACGCGCCTAGCAGCGACTTATCGCCACCTACTGGCGATTTTAGTATTTAAAAGAATCACTTCTCACTTTTTTATCATCATTGCATATTAATCTATAGAACTTTTTTTTTTTTAAACATTAATATTCTATTTATAAAGATAAAAAATACATTGGAAAGTCAATTTAGGGGAAAAGGTGCAGTCTAAGTGGAAGAGAGGGGGTAGCCTACGCAGAAGATTCAAGATTTGTATTTGTCACATACATGGTTATATAGAGCAGTGTTTCCCAACTGGGGTGCCGTCTGTCGAGAGCAGGGGTGCTGTGTAAAAAATACTTTTTTGATATTTTTAAATTGCTAAAATGTTCAAAAAAGCATATATTATATAATATCCATTTCTGATGTCGCCAATAATTAGAGATGCACTGAAATTCGGCTGCCGAAAATGAGTTCACCGCTCAGGTTTCACTTTCACGTGGTGTGACGCTCTGCGTATTATCCGCTCTATGCGTGTGCGCTCCGCTCAGTCGCTCCACTCATATACCGTTCATGCTAATCGGAACAGCAAAGTCCACTCAAAAATTTAGCTGACAGGAAACATTGATGTAGTACAGTATTGTTTCTGTCTGCAATAGCTCTACTGTGTTGTAACATGATGTGGTATATGAGCAACTCTGGTAACGCTGCCCTCTCATTCATTGATCTGCTAACCGCTATGTTATGCTCACGTGTTCTGATAATAATAGCTTTCTAGGACTAAACATTATTTGGATAAATGGTAAAAAAAAAATTGTTAAATATCTTAACCCTACTGTTAGACCTACCTGAAAAACTAAAAAGCAATTTATTTCATTCGAAGGCCTGTCGTTTATTTTTTATTTGTGCTATCATTATTAATTTCTTTATTTGTTCTTATTTTATTACTGACTGCTTGCTTGTCAGCTTGATTTCAAACTTTGAATTGAATAAAAAATATCTCGTGGTACTGCACCAAAATTACCCCACTGTAAAAATGTGTGTGGTAGCTAGTTATAATGGTAATTAAATAATGTTTACATATGTATAAAAGCCTACATTTAAATCTGTCATATAAATTGGTCTCTTCATTAGAAATTAGCCTACTGATTGCCACCACTGATGGACAACATTTTTTTATAAATTTTAAAAATATCTGTATGACATTATATTCTGCAGTTCTTCCCTGTTGTACCAAATACCTATACTTTTCAAATGATCATATCGAAGTTAGAAATTCAAATATTGTGACAAAATTAATTTTGTAGGGTGCCACAAGTTTCTTAAAATTTCCAAAGGGTGCCGCGACTAAAAAAAGGTTGGGAAACACTGATATAGAGAATATATGACCAGCAGTGAAATGTAAGTCAGGTCCGGTCCATGGACAGTGCAATTATTAAAGAATACAAACACAAGAAACATATATATAAATATAGGTATGGAAAAAAGAACAAAAAATAAGAATAAAATAAAATGCGCAGGACAGTATACTGTAGACTTAAATATTAAGATGAGCAGGAATGTACACGAGAATAATGTGCTAACAGGTTGTACAGGGTAGTTACATAGCAGCAATATAGAGTTAAAAAAGTAAATAAATAAAATATTAGAGAAATTGCTGTGTGCAAGTGGCAATGTCAGTATATTAAGTGTCTTACTGATAATTAAGTGAAGTCATTACTAGCTAGGTAACAGACTGAACAGAAATGCCTCAGGGGGTACTCCACTCTAAAAAGTCTGGGAACCACTGATGTAGAACATTCTGTCCTGTGCAACAAGTGATTTATTTTATATTTTCAGGTACAGCGGTTAGTTTGAAATAAAAGTTTGTTTTAACAGTGGAAATTGAGTCTCACATTATTTAAACATTATTCAAAACATTAATGGTGAACATTTTTGACTTTATAAAATTATTTTCTCAAGTCTTGGCGATCGCCTCATATTAAACAATAAAGAAAGTAAGACATCTTTTTCTTATAGGCCTACATAGTTTAGTAGCCTACTATTCTTTTTGGCAGAATTGATCATTAATCAACTTAATTATTTCCTGGATTTTGTATCACCATAGTCCCTAAATGTATGTACATGCAGGAAATGGGATTCAAATCGAAAACATTTCCCCCCATTTCTGAAACCAAAGTTACACCCCTATTGGTTAATAAAATGGGATTAAATACATTGTGTTATTTAACATATTTAATTATTGCAGGTTTGCGTCATATTCTGAGTTTGTATTTCACTGTTTTAATTCATTTTGATGAATACTAAATCTGTTTTTTATGAGTGGGATGATTTAATGCACATTCACATTTAGTCTAGAACTACAGTAACATCATGTTCACACAGCGCGCACGACTCCTCTGCACTTCCGATTTCTCCCAATATGGGGACAGGAGACTTATCAGTCAATAAATGGGAAAACAAAGTAACTGGCATTACTTATTTGAAAAAGAAACTCTGATATTTTCTTGTAAATGAAAAAGTAATGTGTTACTTTACAAGTTACTTGAAAAAAGTAACCTGATTACGTAACTCGCGTTACTTGTAATGCGTTACCCCCAACACTGCCTGAATGAGATGTGTAAAGCGAAGGAGCAAGCTGGTGAAGCATTGTTGCGCACCCAAAATCAAAAACCGTGTCAAATGTGCCACAAAACTGCTCCTGCCTATGTCGGAAAATCGAAAAAAAAAAAAGTAAAAAAAAAAAAAAAAAAAAAAAAAAAATAAGGCAGCTAACGCCGTAGTAGGAGACTTCTCCCCCATCTTCTTTTCATCTGATCAGACAGAATCCCTGATGCTAGACTGTGGATCTTTTTTTGCAAGAGAATCACTTTCATATTGTACACTTGCTTGAAACCAACCTGTACCACTCCTTGTTTTATGTCTTTTAAAATGTATATTTTCTTTTTATCTTCTGATTAGATGACAGATTTAGATTTAAGAGGGAAGTCATGGCCTAATGGTTAGATATTTGGACTCGTAACCCAAAGGTTGTGGGCTCGAATCTCGTACCGGCAGGGATTGTAGTTGGGAGGAGTGAATGTACAGCGCTCTCTCCCACCTCCCCCAAACCCCCCCCCCAAAAAAACCCCCCACCTTCAATACCACGTCTGAGGTGCCCTTGAGCAAGGTACCGAATCCCCAACTGCTCCCCGGGCTCCGCAGCATAAATGGCTGCCCACCGCTCCGGGTGTGTGTTAACGGTGTGTGTTTTCCCTGCTGTGTGTGTGCACTTTGGATGGGTTAAATGCAGAGCACTAATTCCGAGTATGGGTCACCGTACTTGGCCACATGTCACGTCGTCGTCACTCGTCAGATAAGGGTCAGATGCACTATTCCCTATACTTAAGATGTGGAGACCAAATATGACACTATAATGAATTTTTCATATTTGCCATAACATTATTATTTTCTATGGGTTTAATGCATTTGCAGACAATGTAATTACATGTAACTGTCATATAACTGTATATTCACTGTTTGAGAGTGCCATTGAATGTGTAGCTAATATGAAGTGGGTTTTCATGAAAAAAAAGTCTTGACTAAAATCAGAACTGAAAACAAACACTGGATAAAAAAAAAAAACTCCCAATCCAATCTCAAACCGTGAGTTCTATCAGAACATTAATTTTGTTATATCTTGCATAATTTGCGCTTTAGAGCCATAGGCTATAATATGTTCTTTTTAGATAAATTGCTCAGAGACCAACCAGTTAGACAGAGGTTATTTATATGTACAAATCATCCAAGCACCCAGCCATTTCTAATATAGGCCACATTTCATTAAAATAGCTAAATATTATTAAACTGGAAATAAATTAAAGATCCAGCTTTGATTGTTAAAATAATTCCAGGTTCAGTTCACTCAGCCAATTCGATTTCACGTAGTACTTCCATCGGTCAGTTGTGGAGGTCTGATTGTTTAAAGCTTTATTTATATAGCGCAAAGTGTTTGCAAAGTATTTTACAGAGAGATGCATATGTGCATTCACAGAAAAGAATATTAATGTGCTTTCGTGCTACAATAATGCGCTCTCGACATTTGTCATTAAAATAACGCCATAGCAGTTTTCCTGCAAAATGTCTTACTGATTATAAAGAGACATTTTTGAGCATTTGTCATAAAAGAAGAACTGTTGGACAGTTCAGAATGTTTTATTCCCAAAAATATAACAGATTCTATATGTATATAATATATCAATAAAAAGTCTGTTGTTCTCACGCAACATAATTTACATTTAAAATGTATATATATATATAGGGAACACATACAATATAGGCTACATTCTGACAAGAGTCAACTTTAATACTATAATAGACTATAATAATATATATTTAAGAAAACCACCCCTTCTTTATTATTTAAAGCATTATTTTTTTCCCCAGTGTGCAGTGACTTTTAAAATGTCATGCATGCTCAACCTATCCAAGATGTTATCTGTTCTGTGAACAGTTTTGTTATTTTTAGCACTGTACATAAAGGCTTGGCGAGTTTGTTTCACAAACTAATGGGTCGTTGGCAAGGCAAGACTGTCGTCAGTATAACTGAGGATATTACATTATATTATTTGGATTATAAATTATTATTTGGATAAATTAGAGCTTCGTATGTAGGCCTAATACGATTTAAAATATCTAATAATAGTGTGTGTAGATTGTTGTCAGAAACGCTTTTTGCATTATTAAATGAGTATTTCAGATTATAGTCTCAGATAGGTCTGTGACAGTAAAGGGTGGCAGAGAGTCAGTCCGCGAACCGGACCCGGGGGGGGGGGGGGGGGGGTGGGGGGATGGGGGGGGGGGGGGGGGGGGGGGGGGGGGGGGGGGGGGGGGGGGGGGGGTGGTGGTGGGGGGGGGGGGGGGGGGGTGGTCTTCTGTCTGGGTCCGGTCAGGGATCGGGTCCAGTAAACCCGAATCAAAATGGATTCCTCCGGTCCACCCGACACTGTCTTATCCGCCCCTCCAGGTACATTAAATCATTATGCTTTTGTAGTGATATTGACTCATTTGTGTTTTTTTATGTTGATCTGTTGCCATGGTTCCACTGTGTTTACCAGCACTGGTTTGATTCAGTGTGTTTACTGACTTCACTCAAGGCTTTTGTTCAACAACAACAAAATGCATTTCATCTATTATAGTTGTTAGTTAGTAAATATACTGTATCTGTAACTTATTAGATATGTGTCATTTATTGAATTCAGTTGATCTGTGATGTGAAGGTTGTCCTGAAATAATCCAGATCGATGATGTGGATCTGTGGCTAACATGCTATAAGCTAACTAGCCCATCTTTATCAAGCATGTAACAGAGCTAATATTAAAATGAATAACCTTCATTAACAAATACAATTCAGCTACGAATCTTTTTGGTTGTTTTTCTAGTCAGTTGGTTTGTTTTGGATTTATTGCTTAGAATGAACCATTCTCTATGAATTTCTCTCTACTAGTGTTGTCGAGTTTCAACAACCGCACAGCACGATGATTTCTCACTTTATTTAGACATTTTTATTTATATTTTCTTATGTGTGTGTGTGTGTGTTCTGTGAACATTATAGATTTTAAGAATTATAGATAAGGTTTGCGGGAATTTATGTAAACTGTTTTTGGAGTTGAAAGTTATTTCGTCACTTAGTGCGGATTAAAATATGGCAAACATGTGATCTAAATATTTATTACACTTACTGTGTATGAGAATGCTAATCTATTTCAACTGTTGATAAAGTCGATGCATTCATCTCTTTGACACTTCATACCGTTTCTGTTTGTGCATTAGCTAATTGGTTATTGGGATGTAAATGGCATTAACAGTGCTTGTCCTGCCAGTGGTTATTTTCTTCGACTCTCTGTCTGTCTTCATTGACCACTGAGTAAAAATAACATCCCTTGGGAAATTAAGTGGATATTCACTAGTCTTGAGGTGCTGAAGTCAATCAGGTGGTCATTATTTGGGTGGTTTTGCCTGTTAGCTCAGAATATCATGGCATTTTGTGTGGGTAACCCACATTAGGATGTTGTTAGTGCACTATTGGAAGTACTTTTAGTGCTCTCAGACACACGCACACTGTCTTGATGATGGCTCAGGCTGTGTTTTTGCTCTAAATATAAATGTGAAAATAGGACAGAAACCAGCTCTCTCGCCCAGATGAAATGGGACAGCCTGGTGAACTTCTAAACCCCAAATCCCATCTCACAGGCAGCACATCTTGCCACAATTCATGACCTCAAATGTATGTTTGTTTCCGTGTGCATGAGGTACAAGATTTGTTGCCTGTATCTCTTAAAGGGATAGTTCACCCAGAAATGAACATTTGATGTTTATCTGCTTACCCCCAGGGTATCCAAGATGTCGGTGACTTTATTTCTTCAGTAGAACACAAACAAAGATTTTTAACTCAAACCGTTGCAGTCTGTCAGTCATATAATGGAAGTCAATGGCAATCACGGCTTCGAGAGTAAAAAAAAAAACATACACAAAACCAAATTAACCCTGCGGCTCGTGACGATACATTGATGTCCTAAGACACAAAATGATTGGTTTGTGCAAGAAACTGAACAGTATTTATATAATTTTTTACCTCTGATCCACCGCAATGTCCAACTGTCCTGAGCGCGTTCACAACATCTTCATTAGTGTAGATGCCTCATTAGTGACTGTTTCTATGTGCTGCGGGAATCTATTTATATATATGTCTATGTCTACTATGCCAGAGCACGTACACGCGTCACGTGCCGGTACTCACTCATCTATCTGTCCATCTTCCCATTCTTCCATCCTTGTACCCATCTGCCCAACCATGCATCCAAACCAACAAGACAACACCCACCCAAACAGACAAACAAACCAACACTCACTCATCCATACAAACATGATAAACAACCCAACGGCCACACATCCAAATAAAGACTCACCTATCCAGACAAACAACATCCACTCACCCATCCGAACTAACAAACAATAAAGACCCACCCACCCAAACAAACACCCATCCAAATAAACATCCATCCTGTTTCTAAACCATTCAGAGAGTTCATTTTAGGTCACACTGGTTTAAGTGCTGACAGTTCGGTCCCCATTAAAATAACTTTCTTACCCCTACAGATCTGAGGACTCCATTTTGGAGGCTGTTGGCCTCTCGGAGAGGTACATGTATGACTCTGTTGTGCTGTGTGATTTAGAGACTCTTGAGTGCCAATTAACCAAAATGGCTTGTCTCTTGCATGTTCTCATTTGCAGTGGAGTTTTGAGCTTGATGACTGGGGGATCGGTGGAATGTAATGAAAGTGAAAGCTGTAACTGTGACTCATCTGTTTGTGTAATTAAGGCAGATGTGAATTGGAATTGATATTTCAGACTGATGATGAAAGGGTCCAGCACAGTTTCTGGACATTGTAACACTGGACAAGGCTTTACATAGGCCAAGTACACGTCTTTCAGGAGTGACAACCGAATTCAAATATTGGAGTAAATCCCCTAATTTATCGTTTTGTGCGTGTATGGAACAGAACTAGGGTTGCAAAGGGGTGGAAAATTCTTGGAAATTTTCCAAAAATCCCTGGAATATAAAAAAAAAATCCTGGAAAGTTTCCAAAATTGCTGGAATATTTCCAAAAATTTACTGGAAATTTTCCACCTTTTTGCAACCCTAAACAGAACTCGCTCTCGAAACTGCAATGATTGACACTATGATAACAGAATTTAGCTGCAGTTGCCATGAACACACTGTAGCTAAATTAAGGGTGCTTTCACACTTGGTTCGATTGCTTGGTCCAAACCCGAGTTTGATTTCTCCGCCTGCCCCCGCTGGACTGTGTTCACATTATATTATTTGGGTCTGAACCGCATTTCGTTTGCGTCATCAAGCCAGCAGCTGTTTACCCCGTTGCTTAGTAATGATGGCGCAGGAGAAGATGGCAAAATGCGTAGCAAGGCTCTCTTCAAATTTAGATTTATGTTTTTGAACCGTTGGTTTTGTTTCCAAAACTTCAGTACATATCGGCACTTACGTCTGCCTCACGAATGTACTGCAAATGCTCTAAAGTACTCTGAAGGTGAACAGAAATGAGATATACAGCTCTCTGCTTGCAGTCACGCTCGTCAAGAAAGTGAGTGAAACTCATTTTTATCAAATAATACGTCATTAATAGCGTGATTTGGTACGATTGCGTTCACATCAGCAGCGAACCGTACCGGAGTTCACTTGAACCGTACCCCAGACCACCCTTTTTAAGCGGACTTGGGTACGGTTCGCGGGTGCACACCCGAGTTCAGAAAACTGCGTTCACATCATCCAAACGTACCGAACTCTGACGTCAATCGAACCTAGGTGCGCACCAAAAGTGCTAGTGTGAAAGCACCCTAATTTGTCAGTTCACCTTTTTGTGCTTAATCCTGTTCTTTACACACACAGTTCAGT
Organism: Sinocyclocheilus anophthalmus; assembly: GCA_018155175.1. Lineage (NCBI taxonomy): Eukaryota > Metazoa > Chordata > Actinopteri > Cypriniformes > Cyprinidae > Sinocyclocheilus > Sinocyclocheilus anophthalmus. The sequence goes on from JADLZN010007261.1 coordinate 126,090, forward strand.
AATTTATGTGAATGTCAACCAGATTCTACAACCGAATTGACTCCTGAAAAATGCATATAGTGCCAACTGCATTTGCAGAAATTCTGCAGGGTGTACGGAACTGAAATGAACTACTAGTTGCTAATGACGTAAAAGCGTAAGAGTTGTGGTTCAAGAAATTACAAGGAAGGAGGCATGTCTTGACTCAGTGTTTCCAAGTCTTGCTTTTAAAAACAAGCCTATGATAAACTTCCATCCAAACGTTTTATCTTAGAAATAAACCACATACCAAAATATTGCAACCTATAAAACTAACAGTTCATTCCCATGACTTACTAATATGTACTGGACTGTAATATGGACAGGACTGTAACGGGGATGTAGCCTGTTCACAAAGAGGGTGCAATAGGCTATTCACAAATCATTTAATGAACATGGATTAGTAAATCGTGCACACAATGTACTTAAAACAAGGTGATGAATTAGTAAATCTTGCTCACGGTTTGCTTAAAATGTGGTGACGAATTAGTAAGTCATGGGAACAAATTGTTAATTTGTGGCAATGATATTAATATTTTTTCCTGCATGTCATATCTGGGCTCCATACAGATGGGTCAGTGAAACCTTTTTGTCCTATCTATTTAAAATTATCTTAAATTAATAAAAATATCAGAGTGATACAACTGTCTTGATATCATGATAAAAAAGCCTCATTTAAAAAAATTAAAAAGCAGTTTTTTAATAAAACTGCATCTGCACTGCTTATTCATATTTGAAAATAGTTATAATAGTTTCATGGTGCAACCAACATGCTAAAAAAAAAAAAAAGGAAATGGTAGGCCTATCATTTGGAGGACCCCTTATAAGACCCTCAAGGTCAATAAAATCTTAGATAATTTGACTTATGACAAGACAAGGCTAGTTGTTGTAAAATCATGTGGTGGAATGAATAATTCATGATGTAAAAAACAAATAATAAAAAAAATTGAAATAACGTTTAAAGGGTTAGTTCACCCAAAAATGAAAATTAGCCCATGAATTACTCACCCTCAAGGCATCCTAGGTGTAGGCCTATATGACTTCCTTCTTTCAGATGAATCCAGTCGGAGTTATATTAAAAATGGTCTTTGATCTTCCAAGCTGTTTAATGGCAGTCAGCGGGTGTTACTAGAGTTGGGTACCAAAACCAGGTGCCAATATGGCACCGGTACCTATGTAACCGGTATGTACTAGAACCGAATCATAATACAGATTTCGGTGCCTCATTTCGGTGCCACTTAAATGCCTGAGCGATCGATTGAAATATTCTCCGGGAGGCACTCATTCTCCCGGCGCTGCTTCTGTGTTTAACTTTTGGCGTAAACTAGTCAAAGTGATTATTACGTTTTGAATATGGATATTTTTCTTACAAAAACACATCGATTCGCTACAGGAGGCCTTTGTTTACCCCCCGGAACTGTGTGAGACACTTTTTTATTATGGATGGATGTGCTTTATTTCACTTCTTTTGGACTAATGAACTGCAACACCCACTGACTGACAGCCATTAAACAGCTTGGAAGATCAAAGTCAATTTTTAATATAAATCCAATTGGATTCATCTGAAAAGAAGGAAGTCATATACGCCTAGGATGGCTTGAGGATGAGTAAATAATGGGCTAATTTTCATTTTTGGGTGAACTATCCCTTTAAGATTTGCTTATATGTATTCAAAGTGAAAAGGAAATCACACTTTTTTGTTTTACTAATGATACACCACAATATTTTACTTACTGAAGATATAACAAATATTTTTTCCAATCACATGAATCCAACATTTAAAAAAAAAAAAATTTCTTTATCGTAGAAACTTACATGTCATTGCCTGATATGTTGTATGTTATATCTCAGATCTGGTGTGTGTTTAAAGAGAATACAGTTTACTGTCGAGATGGTCTCTCGGCATTGCATACAGCTATGCTGACACATTGGGGAAACACCTTTCTCCTTAGAATACTGAACCCTGAATCGCTTAACGCCATTGCCTTGGAATGGCCAATGGCACTCAAGCGTGCAGAAATAAGGGGGCGTGGCACCCCTTTATAACGCACCGCACAGTGGCATTTTCCTCAGAATCTTTCTCCTTCACCTGAATTATTTGGAAGCCTCTCCTTCCTCGTCAAGTCATCAGCGTTCCGGCGAAGTTGCGACATGTCCTTCAAACTTTGTTCCTCCTGCTCCGGACCTCTAGAGCTCCTTGACAATCACAACAGGTGCGTGTTTTGCCTGGGCGGCCCACGCAGAGGTCGCCATTGAGGAGCCTAACTGCCCTCACTGCGACACCATGAGTGTCAGGACTCTCCGTAGGATGATAGCCCTCGTACTCTGTGACGCATCTACCCACTGTCCTCCGGAGGCACAGAGGAAGAAGCCCTGGTTACAGGAACTGACACTGCTGGCAGTGAGTTGCCGCAGTTGCAAAGCCCTTTGGAGTCCCCTGCTCCCAGGATCAACTGAGAAGGGAATGAGACGTTGTGTTCATGCCGTGTTACTTTCACTCTGGTCTTATTCAGTCGAAAGATTCTGAGGAAAGTGTTTCCCCAATGCGTCAGCATAGCTGCACGCAACATCTCGTTCCCTTCTCAGGGAACCGAGGTTACGTTCTGTAACCAGAGATGTTACTATTTCTGTAGGTTGGATTCTAATCTAGATTGTGTGTAATAATATCAAACTCTTGGCAGGGTTGAAGTCGCTATGCTGGTGCATTTCAGTCTGTTTGTGTTGACGACAGGCAAACAAGCTTTGTTGTATAACTTCTGTCTCGCCTCTAGACATGCGATCATTCTGAATCAATGCAAAAAAGCATTGCCACACATTGCCATTATAGAAATATGAATCTGAGGCCTCCAGGTGTTTTTTTTACTGTGATCCTGTCTTGTTTGAGTAAAGTGTCCGCAAAGCATCTGGTGTGACAGTCTGCTGATCGTCTGGCACCCCTGGTGTCATGACAGATTTTGCCCCCTGTGGCATTGTCGGGTTGTAAGAACTTTAGCTTGTTTTCTAGTGGAGCAGAGATGGCAGACAAATTTTGAATGTGAGACCTGAGACGTTTTCTAGTTTTCAATATTACGGGATGTACAAAGCTACATGCATCGTTTAAAAGTTTGGGGTTGGCAAAATTTTCTTTTATATTTTCTCCAAGGCTGCAATTATTTGATCCAAAAAAAAAAATACTGTAAAACCAGCAATGCTGTGAAAACAATTTAAATGTGTTTTTGATTTTAATATATTAAAATGTAATTTATTCCTTTGATAGCAAAGCTGAATTTTCAGCAGCCATGATTTCAGTCTTCAGTGTCACATGATCCCTCAGAAATCATTATATTATGCAGATTTGGCACTCCAGCATTTCTTATTATTATCAATGTTGAAAACAGTTTGTGATTCGTTGATCGTGATAATTGTTTTCAGGATTTGTTGATTAAATACCACTTTTGATTAATTTGATGCATCTTTGCTGATTTCAAGTAATAATTTGATTTAAACCAATTTCATTTGACTCCAAACTTTTGAACGATAGTGTATAATTAAAAACGTCTAGTCGAATGACAAGTTGGCTAACCAATCTTAAATGTCAAGTAAAAATTAGGCTAGTTTCAGGATGAGAGAAACAGCAGGGATTGTGAAGTTCATATCGTATTTTTCTGACCCAACTTCTAAAACATATAAATGTTTTTGTTCTTCTTTCTCTCTCCCTCCAACTTGAAAGGGTCCAGCGGAGTTCGAAAGATGACCATGACGGAGGTAAGACTGATCTGATGTTGGGCTACTCAGTTTCTGTAATTCATAGAACTTATTTCTTAATAGCTATTAAAATTCTAAATGTGATGATGACTGCAGTTTTATAATTTCATCACTACATTTTTTTCCCCATCAAATCATGTTACTGGTCTTTCTAGATTTACTGGCATTAATCTGTTTGTGTCAGAATGACCTAACTGGAAGGGAAGCGCATACACAATCAGGACAGGGATCATAACTTACAACTGATCAGTCTTCCCAATTTTTTCCCAATACGTTTTTGCATGCAGTCAGCGATGACAACTCAATAACAAGATATCATTTTTTTTTTTAAATGTTAAAGTTAGCTCTTAACGTTGTCGGTTTCAGCGTCAATTTTATGTTAACCTATTATTGGTGTTCATTTTTTGCCAATTTAGTGACCATTTTATAAGTAAAAAGGCATTTGTTGTCATGCTGTATAGTAAACATAGTGATTTCTGAATGGTTAACATTGCACTTTAGTCATGCCTGCATGCACAATAAAGCACAGCCTCTTGCTTTATCGCTAAATAGATGTCAGATGTCAGACTGGTTTCTGCGCTCAGGGCTTCGGTGCCTAATGCAAACATTTTCACCTTCCCGAGTTTTCTCATCTCAGTTTCTCATCTGTTAGCAAAGCACTTGTAAAATCTCAGCTCAGTGTCCACAGTTTCTTCCAAGTATGAGTGTATTTTAGTTGCTGGACATTGGTAGAGAAATGTGAACACATGAGCCCTGCAGGCTGAAGTAAGCTTGACTTACTGTTACTGTGTAGGATAAAAAAGTAATGTGAGACGGATCCTGAACAGGGCAAATATTGACACAGTTAGATACACACACACACACACACACACACTACTCCCATTGTCAACTGAAGATTCACATGTATCAAGGCAGTGAGAGGATGAACAGACGGACAGGAATCAGGGCTCGCAAAATTTCAAAATCCCTGGTAGCCCTTCGGGCAGGCATTCTTCAGATTTTGGTAGCCCAAAAATGAATTTAACTAGCCCGAATAAAATATATTGTATTTTTTCTAAGGGGTAGGGGTGCAACGGATCACAAATCTCACGGTTCGGATTATATTACATTATCATATCACATTTTGAGTCACAGATCGGATCATTTTTTTAGATGAGCAAAAAAAAAAAAGGATACTTTATTATTTAAGTGACACTTATTATTTAAAGAACAATTTACTACTACGATACCACAGCAAAAACTAGTAGCATATATGGATGTAACAATTCACTCAACTCACGATGTGATATGATTCACGATACTGATTTCACAATACAATTTTCTCACAATTTATTTTTTAACAAAATTAGATTTAAGACGATTTTAAAAAAAGGTGTGTTTTTTTTTTTTTTTGTCCTTTTGTTATTTCTGAGACTAAAAGGCTGCACATTACTTTGTGAAATTGAAAATGTCAAACAATATACTAACTTGAATTTTTAAAACAAATCCCAAATCAAATAAATAAATAATACAAATAAAAGTAATTTCTCCATGCAAGTAAACTAAGGTATTGTCTGTGTATTTTAATCACAATCCAAACAAAGATGCTGCATACATGTTATTTAGATTGTACAAGTTTGAAACAAAAACAAAATGGTCTGACTTTAGCTTTGTGATACTACATAAAAAATCTGAACGAAACAAAAACAGCAGACGGGCTGAATGAGACGCAAATGTCACTCTCTGACAGCAGGTGGCGCTTAAACAGCAGGTATTTATAGGCTGCTGCCCCTTTAAGACCGAAGGCATGGATCCAGTGTAATGATGCACTTGTGATTTCTTTCTCCACTGTTTACGTTCATTTAAAGGCACAATATGTAATTTGCGCCGCTAGGGGGCGCGTATTCAAAATAAACAAATAAACAAAGGCAGTGACTGAGTGTGGAATCATGGGAGTTGTAGTCTTCATCCCCACAGCCGATGCAGTCCGACAGGACTCGGGCAGAAATCATGTTCATGGATGAGCTAATGATTTATTAATGTCGTAGTATAAAGCAGGGTGAGGCTGAAAGCCGTCGAAGCGAAACGAGTCCACTTAACGAGCGTGACACACGGCTCGAAAGAAGCGGAGCTTTTATTATTCCACAGTCGACCGCTTCCGCTCCTTCCGGTCGTGTGTATATGCACAATCATGGTTGATTAAAGCCGTCTTTGGTTGCTTCAGCGTGTTGACGTGATACAAAACAAACCGGAAACAATCGAGGGTTATGACGTCATTGGCACGGCACGACACATTTTAGACGTACGGGTCCCCGTCCGTCACCACGAGGATAATTGCTTATTTCTCTGGATTTAAACATTCTTCAAAACATTTGGGATAATGTTAGTACACAAGTCAGCAAAATATATAACACTGTTCTAGTGGTTTTTGGATATTTTAATAAAAAAATCTTACACATTGTGCCTTTAAGACATGAAAATACTTGCCGAGATAGTTATTTTGAGATAATTTTGAGTGTATGTGTCCGTTCAAGCGAAAGAGGAATCAATTCTGTGTTCGTGCTCTGCCTGAAACGCTGCTCTGTATGCCCATCTGAGTGTGTGTGCGCGAGCACCGAACTGAATTCATGCACATGAATGGTTTAAAATGCTTGATTGTTTAAATTGGTAAGACTTAGAAACACGTGTAAATGATAAACTATGATTCGTGTCACCCCATACAAGCGAGTGAACAACGCGAATCAAGGAAAGGATTTTTATATCACTATTCAAGATAGCCCGTCGGGCAGGGCAGTGATACATTTTGGTGGCCCGACTGGAAAACACAATAGCCCCGGGACGTCGGGCTCGCGATTTTGCGAGCCCTGGGAATGTGTGTGACTTTGTTTGACTCTAGGAAACACCTGACAAACAGGAAGTCAAACCTGGACAGAGTTGATGTCTCTTGAATCCCCTCTGTTGACATGAAAGCAGATGCTTTTTTCTGTTTCCCTTTTTTCTCTGTCACTCATTTGTGTCTCTGTCTCTCTAAATAGGGGCCGGGATCGTCTCAGAGTATGAAGAAGACCATTGGTCACCGAGGAGTTGATCCCACAGGAGAAACAACTTACAAAAAGGTCAGCTCGCAGTCAGATGTGTCATCTGATAACAGAGGAAGGGCAAGAGAGGGAAACTGGGGTTGTTAGAAATGTTAGAAAGTGAACTAGAACAGAAGATAGAAATAGAAGATTTAGAATAGAAGAAAGATTAGGAAGGGAAATAGATAGAAAGAAGAGATAGATAGAACAGAAATAGATAGAAAAGAAATAGGAAGAATTAGAAAGAAATAAGAATTTAGACAGATAGAATAGAAAGAAAGCATTGAAAAGAAGAATAGAAATAGAAATAGAAATTAGAACTAGAAATTATTAGAAAGGATAGAAAAGAAATTATTAGATTTGATAGAAATGAAGAGTAAATAGAATGGTAGAACATTAGAAGAAGAAGAATAGAACATTAGAAATTAGATAGAACTAGAGTAGAAATTAGATTAGATTTAGGATGAGATAGAAAGAAGAAAAGAATTGATAGAAAGAGAATTGTAGAAAGAAGAAATTAGAATAGAGAAAAGAGAAATGAGGAAGCGACTAGAGAAAGAAGAAGAAAGGAGGAGATAGTTTTAGAATTTAGAAAAGAAAGAAATAGATAGCTTAGAAATGAGGAAGAAAGAATTAGTAGAAGATAGAAGAAATGAAGCGTTAGAATAGAAAGAAAAGAAATAGAAAAGATAGAAGGAATTAGATAGAAACTAGAGCGACAGATAGAAGATTAGAAATGAGGGATTTAGAATTAGAAAGCTAGAAGAACTAGATAGAAGAGGAAATGTAGAAAGAATATAGAAGAAATTAGAAAAGAGACAATTTAGAAAGAAAAGATAGAATGAATTAGAGAGAATTTTAGAAGAAAGAATTAGAAAGAGATTAGAGAAAGAAGAAAATTTAGAAAGTTAGCATAGAAAGAAATGAGAATAGAAAAAGAGAGAAAGATAGAATAGAAACTTTTAGAAATTTAGAAAGAGAAATTAGAAATGAGGCAATAGGACTAAAGGGTGGAGTTGGGAGGAAAAAGCAGATTATCGGACATTTCGGAAACTATGTAAAATAAGCAACATTGTGGGATATCACAGGATTTTAAGGTGCGTTCTATTTGCCAATTATGTTCCTGGACAGAGAGTTTTTATAAACTCGTTCAGGATGCCATCCTTATTATAAAAGCATATAACGATCTACTACTGTCTTCAGATGAAAATTAGTAGCAAACACTGTGGTGAGTTAAACCCACGAATGGTGGATTTTTAAAATTTTTTTCCACTAACCCCCCCCAAAACGGCGCTCAAGTGCTTTATCTTTTTATAGATATATATAGATAATATCATATATATGATGAATTATGGAAATTATATTATTACTGTTATTAGTAATATTTCATCATATCTTATATACATATCTGGTAATATTGCTGCTATACTTGTATTGTTAAATTGATGCACATAAAAATACTATCATAATATATATATAATATTCTAATATAAATATTATTTTCAATCAGGTGTTTTAGTCATAAAGTATGTGGAAAACATGGCATTTTTACTAGAAGGACCATGTAAATATCATAGAAGTGGTGCACAGAATGAAGGGAACAAAGTTTATCTGGCACTTGACTTGGTTTGGATTGGTGCTTTACAGTTTTTTTTTTTTTTGGTTTGTTGTGTTTGTTTGTTTTTTCCCAAAACATTTTCATATGATTTTAAACATCATTTTAAGATCTTATCATTATGCCTATTATATGGGATTTCTTGCACATTTGGAAATATATAATTTTTTTTAAGAATGCTGTATTTTGCTATGAATTTACATTTTTATGCATAAATTATTAATCTTTTTTTTCTTTTCTCTGAAAAACATGCTTTTATTTTATTTATTGATTTTAGTTGTTGGATTAAACATTTAAAATAAACGCATATGTTGGATATTGTCAAGAGTAGAAAATGTCAAGAACTTTTTTTCTATATAACTATATCTCCCACTCACTAATAATGACACATTCCAGAATTAGTTTTACTGGAAATTATGGTTTTGTTTATAAATGTATTATGTTCCCACACCACCTACATAGCAGCTCATTTGTGGGTTATTTAAAACAATCATTGTGATACGTATCTAGTGTTTCCCGTCTGTCCTCTCTGTTTGCACTCATTTCTCACGCATTCTCATACTCTTTGTTTGTCTGTAGACGCCCTCCTCCGCCCTCAAAGGTGCCATCCAGCTGGGTATCACACACACGGTGGGCAGCCTCAGTCAGAAAGCCGAAAGAGACGTCCTCATGCAGGACTTCTATGTTGTAGAGAGCATCTTCTTCCCGAGGTGTGTGTTCCCACTTGTGTGTATGTTTCCCAGAAATACTCAACCATGTTCTGTAGATATATTTGAATATGTATGACTATTTAAATGTATTTAAATCAGTGTGCTGACTGCTGTTAAGTCTTTGTGTCTATAAATCAAGTGACATGCCAACCGTACCAGAGTCTTTGGTCATTAAAGGCATCTTCAAACGGAATAATGGGCAGCTTGCCAGGTTTTATATTTAATAAAACAGAAACTCATAACCCGGTCTCTGTTTTTCCCTCCATGTCTTCCTCCTACAGTGAAGGAAGTAATTTGACTCCAGCACATCACCACGGTGACTTCAGGTTTAAGACCTACGCCCCCATCGCCTTCCGTTATTTCAGAGAACTCTTTGGCATTCGACCTGATGATTATCTGGTTAGCTGAACCACAAACACACTCACACCTTGAGCTCTCATGTAAAGATAGTTTATAAACTGGTGGTGTAAGAATAAATTCATACAATAAGTTTATTGACCCATTAAAAGTTTATATAAAACTAGAATCTTTATATAAAGATTAGAATAAGATATGATGAAATTGGTATTAAATAATATTTTAATATTTTTGTTGAACTCAAAAAAATGATGATGGTTTAAAATGGATTAATAATTTTTCACTCTCTTTATCTCTCTCTATCTATTCTATCTACTATCTAGATATTTATATATTTATATATATATATATTATATATATAATATATATATATAGAGCCCACAGATATGGGTTGTGGGGGCAATGCCGTATTAGGGACGTAAAAAAAGGCCCCGATATCGATATATCGGTGATTTCTTTGGATAGCTATAGTACAGTACCAGGTCAAAGTTGGACACTTCCCATACGGTCTAAATTTTGCACTGGGACTATATATCGAATACAGGTAATACATAGAAAACGAATATATATATATATATAATATATATATATATATACAGTGGTGTGAAAAGGTATTGGCCCCCTTCCTGATTTCTTAATTATTTGCATGTTTGTCACACTTTAATGTATCAGATCATCAAACAAATTTAAATATTAGTCAAAGATAACCCAAGTAAACACAACATGCAGTTTTTAAAAGAAGGTTTTATTATTAAGGGAAAACAAAATCCAAAACTACATGGCACTGTGTGAAGAAGTGTTTGCCCCCCTGTTAAACTGTGGTTACACACCTGAGTTAAATTTATCTAGCCACACCCAGGCCTGATTACTACCACACCTGTTCGCAATCAAGAAATCACTTAAATAGGACCTGCCTGACAAAGTGAAGTACAGTGCCGTGAAAAGGTTTTTGCCCCCTTTCTGTTTTTTTTTTATTTTTTGCATATTTGTCACTTAAAATATTTAGATCATCAAACAAATTTTAATATTAGACAAAGATAGCCTGAGTAAATACAAACTGCAGTTTTATTATTTCATTTATTAAGGGAAAAAACTGTCCAAACCTACCTGGCCCTACGTGAAAAAATAATTGCCCCCTCCTATTAAATCATGAAAGAACTGTGATTAACCACATCATTTTAGAAAACTGAGTTAAATTTCACTAACCACACCCAGACCTGATTACTGCCAGACATGTTGAATCAAGAAATAACTTAAATAGAACCCGTCTGACAAAGTGAAGCATGCTTAAAAAAAAAAAACATTATGCCACGATCTAAATAAATTCAAGAACAGATGAGAAACAAAACATTTGACATGTATCAGTCTGCAAAGGGTTATAAAGCCATTTCTAAGGCTTGGGACTCCAGCGAACCATGGTCAGAACCATTATCCACAAATTGAGAAAACATGGAACAATGGTGAACCTTCCCAGGAGTGGCCAGCCGACCAAAATTACTCCAAGAGCACAACGACGGTCATCCAGAGGTCATAAAAGAACCCAGAACAACATATAAAGAACTGCAGGCCTCACTTGCTTTGGGAAAATATTCTGGGCCAAGTCAAAGGTCCAGACGTTAAATACGATTGAGATGCTGTGGCTGACTTAAACAGTCAATTCAGGATCCCCCCCAAAAACCCTCAATGTGCTGAATGCAAACAATCTGAAAGAAGGAGGTGGGCCAACTTACTGTGAAAGACGTATTCCCATTTATCGCAAAACGCTTGATTGCGGTGTTGCTGCAAAGGGTAACACAACCAGTTATTAGATTTTTTTTCAATTACGTTTTAGCGCTGGCCAGGAGGTGACAGATTCTTGCCCTTAAATAATGAAATCATAATTTGCAAAACTGCAGTTTTTATTACTCATGTATCTTTTTGTAATAGTAAATTTGTTTGATGATCTGAATCTTTAAGTGTGACAAATATGCAAAAAATTAAAAAAACAGGAAGGGGCAAAAACTTTTTCACACCACTGTAGGACCAAAGATCCTCAAAAGCTAGACATCATGCAGAGATCCAAAGAAAATCAGAAACAAATGAGAAAGAAAGTAATTGAGATCTGTCAGTCTGGAAAAGGTTATAAAGCCATTTCTAAAGCTTTGGGACTCCAGCGAACCACAGTGAGAGCCATTATTCACAAATGGCAAAAACATGGAACAGTGGAGAACCTTACCATGAGTGGCGGCCGACCAAAGTTTTACTTTCTCGTTTTCCCTCTCTCCCCAAGAGCACCAGCGACGACCGCATCCAAGAGGTCACAAAAGACCACAACAACTCCAAAGAATCGCAGGGCTCACTTGCCTCAGGCAAGGTCAGTGTTAATGACTCACCATAAGAAAAGAGATGGGCAAAAATGGTCTGCGGCAGAGTTCAAGACGAAAAACACGCGGCAAAAGAACATTACAGGCTTGTCTCACATTTGCTAAAATATATCTTGTTTATCCCCAAGACTTTTGGGAAAATACTTGTGGACTGACGAGACAAAAGTTGAAATTTTTGGAAGGTGTGTGTCCCATTACGTCTGACGTAAAAGTAACACTGCATTTCAGAAAAAGAACATCATACCAACAGTAAAATATGGTGGTGGTAGTGTGATGGTCTGGGGCTGTTTTGCTGCTTCAGGACCTGGAAGACTTGCTGTGATAAATGGAACCATGAATTCTGCTGTTTACCAAAAAATCCTGAAGGAGAATGTCGGGCCATCAGTTCGTGACCTCAAGCTCAAGCACACTTGGGTTCTGCAGCAGGACAATGACCAAAAACACACCAGCAAGTCCACCTCTGGATGGCTGAAGAAAAACAAAATGAAGACTTTGGAGTGGCCTAGTCAAAGTCCTGACCTGAATCCTATTGAGATGCTGTGGCATGACCTTAAAAAGGCGGTTCATGCTCGAAAACCCTCCAATGTGGCTGAATTACAACAATTCTGCATAGATGAGTGGACCAAAATTCCTCCACAGAGCTGTAACAGACTCATTGCAAGTTATCGCAAATGCTTGATTGCAGTTGTTGTTGCTAAGGGTGGCCCAACCAGTTATTAGGTTTAGGGGGCAAACACTTTTTCACACAGGGCCATGTAGTTTTGGATTATGTTTTGGTTAAAAATGCATGGTGTTCACTTGTGTTATCTTTACTAATATTTAAATTTGTTTGATGATCTGAAACATTAAAGTGTGACAAACATGCAAAAAAATAAGAAATCAGGAAGGGGGCCAACACTTTTTCACACCACTGTATATATCTATATATATTATATTATATATATACATAAACACAATTTTTGCAATGATCACTCAAATGTGGGGATCAAACACTTATAATGACATGACAAAGAAATGTAATGGAGGCAGGGCATTTAACAATAAACTTTATTATCCCAAAATGAGTCTGACATCAGTGCACTGAACAGTAAAGTTGAAGTTTATTCAACTTTAATTCAATTCAATTCAACTTTATTCCGTTGAAGTTTATTTAACTTCGGAACATCCAGGCGGATTTGTGCTAGCCACCGTCTTCACACACAGACGAAACTTACTAGAGAAGTGTGAAGTGTACCTCTGTAAATAAATACAATTTAAATTCACGTCTCACGCACTTTAATGCCCTTTGAATGTAACATGTACGTTCCCTTGGAACTGGATTCATGGCGGAATATCATGTGAAATTCACTTCGCAGGGCACTTATGGTCGAATAAGACAATGCTTGAATGCTGCTGCCTGAACAAGAGACCTCCTTACTGAAGTGAAAGTGTTGGCTGGTGCCACTATCTCACGAACGCGCCGGCGGATCTCCACCAAATTCTGGGGATCCCTTCAGCTCGAGGAGCCCTCACAAACGCCATCCTCTATGCGTCGGTAGCCGCCCGGGATCGCCAGATCGTTTGGCGCCCGACCGCAAATTTAAGCGCTCGTAACTTCCAGACCCCGGAGGCTATCGACACAGGGGTGGTCTCATTCAAAAGGGGGCCTCGAGACGTATACTCAATTCAATGATCACTCAAATGAGGGTTCCTCGAGCTGAAGGGATCCACCGAATTTGGTGTGGATCCGACACGCCATTACGGTGATATGGCCGTGCAAAATTTCAGTGGTATTCCCTACCACTTAAAGGGTGAGTTCACCCAAAAATGAAAAATTAGGCTGCGTTTTACTCACCCCCGAGGCAACCAAGGTGTATATGACTTTCTTCTTTCAGACGAATCCAATCGGAGTTATATTAAAAATTGTCTTTGATCTTTCAAGCTGTTTCATGGCACTCAGTGGGTGTTGCATTCCTTCAGTCCAAAATAAATTAAATAAAAAGCGCCCATACGTCATGCTCCCGAAACTGCTTTGTTTACAACAGTGAGCGCAAGCTAGATTAAAGTGATTATTACATTTTGGATATGGATATTTTTCTTAACAAAAACGCATCGATCGTACAGAAGGACCTTTGGTTCACCCCGGAGCCGTGGAGACCTTTTTTTTTATGGATGGGTGCTTTTTATTTGACTTATTTTGGACTGATGCATGCAACTCCCGCTGAGTGGCATGAAACTGCTTGAAAGATCAAAGACCATTTTTAATATAACTCCGACTGGATTCGTCTGAAGAAGAAAGTCATATACACCTAGGAAGCCTCGGGGGTGAGTAAAACGCAGCCTAATTTGTATTTTTGGGTGAACTAACCCTTAAGCTGTAAGCATTTCATTAAGGTCGCCAGTAGCAAACAATGGAGGTCTCTGCTGGACAAACTACGTAATTACACCATTTATAAGCATTTTATCTGCGTTTTATGTTCTGTAAAAAAAAAAATTCATATCAGCGGCATATCGATATCGCGACAGGCTTGATACTATTCGCAGATAAGATCGGCAAAAGCTATATCGGTCGGGCTCTATATATATTAGAATATAAAACTAACACCAACGCCTGCGGACTAACATCTACTACCGGAGAATGGATTCTTCCGCGATAACTAAACACCAGCAACATTAAACATGACAAAACAATACATATCAGAATGTGTGTGGAAAAATGTGAATGTACTGAAAGTCAGTGCCTGTGCAAATACTGTGCAATCAGGGCGTAAGAGATATACACGCATTAATAAACAGACTCACACGGCTTACTGTACTGTACGCCCTGCTCGCTACCGCAATGGCTTTACCTTTAACCTTTACCTCTTCATTCCATAAAACTTAACTTTTTGTTGAAGGGCGAGATGGTACCAGTTGAGAAAAATGTAGTTTGCGTCTCATCTGGCCATACAGCGGTGGGATGTGTTGACAACCCGTTTCAGCCTTGTACTTCACACAGCACGCGCTCTTTAGAGACAATTACAGAATATGACAGAGCTTGTGCTTAAAAGCAGAACACTGGAATTAATAATTAACTTAAAATGCAACGCAAGTCTCTGTTCTCTCTGCAATCTCTGATGCAATCAGCCTGGTTTCCTTTATATTAGCGTTTTGGACGGATTGTTTGAATGCATTCGCTTACTGGATCAGTGGACTGAAAACTTTCCTGGAGTTTATCGGCTTAAAATGATCTAATCGCAAGCAGAGAAGCAAAATTGGGTTAAAGGGTTAGAATAGAAATTGTACTTTTGCATTAATTGCGTTAAATTATTTTAACGCTTTAAGGATTGTAAAATTAATAGCATGCGTTAACGTTGACAGCCCTAATATATATATATATATCACACTGAACAAAATTATAAATGCAAAACTTTTGTTTTTGCCCCTATTTTTCATGAGCTGAACTCAAAGTTCTAAGACTTTTTCTATGTACACAAAAGGCATATTTCTCTCAAATATTGTTCACAAATCTGTCTAAATCTGTGTAGGTGAGCACTTCTCCTTTGCGCGAGATAATCCATCCACCTCACAGGTAAGGCATATCAAGATGCTGATTAGACAGAATGATAATTGCATAGGTGTGCCTTAGGCTGGCCACAACAAAAAGCCACTCTAAAATGTGCAGTTATACTGTATTGGGGTGTCCGAAAACCAGTCAGTATCTGGTGTGACCACCATTTGCCTCACGCAGTGCAACATCTCCTTCGCATAGAGTTGATCAGGTTGATTGTGGCCTGTGGAATGTTGGTCCACTCCTCTTCAATGGCTGTGCGAAGTTGCTGGATATTGGCAGGAACTGGAACACGCTGTCGTATACGCCGATCCAGAGCATCCCAAACATGCTCAATGGGTGACATGTCCGGTGAGTAAGCTGGCCATTCAAGAACTGGGATGTTTTCAGCTTCAAGGAATTGTGTACAGATCCTTGCAACATAGGGCCGTGCATTATCATGCTGCAACATGAGGTGATGGTCGTGGATGAATGGCACAACAATGGGCCTCAGGATCTCATCACGGTATCTCTGTGCATTCAAAATGCCATCAATAAAATGCACCTGTGTTCGTTGTCCATAACATAAACCTGCCCATACCATAACCCCACCGCAACATGGGCCACTCGATCCACAACGTTGACATCAGCAAACCGCTCACCCACACGATACACGCTGTCTGCCATCTGACCTGTAGAGTGAAAACCGGGATTCATCCATGAAAAGAACACCTCTCCAAAGTGCCATACGCCATCGAATGTGAGCATTTACCCACTCAAGCCGGTTACACCGATGAACTGCAGTCAGGTCGAGATCCCGATGAGAACGACGAGCATGCAGATGAGCTTCACTGAGAAGGTTTCTGACAGTTTGTGCAGAAATTATTAGGTTATGCAAACCGATTGTTGCACCAGCTGTCCAGGTGGCTGGTCTCAGAAGATCTTGGAGTTGAAGATGCTGGATGTTGAGGTCCTGGGCTGGTGTGGTTACACAAGGTCTGCGGTTGTGAGGCCGGTTGGAAGTACTGCCAAATTCTCTGAAACACCTCTGGAGATGGCTTATGGTAGAGAAATTAACAATTCACGGCAACAGCTCTGGTGGACATTCCTGCAGTCAGCATGCCAATTGCACACTCCCTCAAAACTTGCGACATCTGTGGCATTGTGCTGTGTGATAAAACTGCAAATTTTAGAGTGGCCTTTTATTGTGGCCAACCTTAGGCACACCTGTGCAATAATCATGCTATCTAATCAGCATCTTGATATCGCCACACCTGTGAGGTGGATTGATTATCTCGGTAAAGGAGAAGTGCTGACTAACACAGATTTAGATAGATTTGTGAACAGTATTTGAGAGAAAAAGGCCTTTTGTGTACATAAAAAAAAAAGTCTTAGATTTTTGAGTTCATCTCATGAAAAATGGGGGCAAAAACAAACGTGTTGCGTTTATAATTTTGTTCAGTTTATATATGTAGATATAATTATATATATATAATATCTTCAAAAGCTTTGGGTCAGGTAAGATATATTATTTTTGAAAGAAATTATTTGGATTCAACAAAAACACATTAAATTGATAAAAAGTGACAAAGACATTTATGCTACCAAAGATTTCAATTTTACTGTTCTACAGAAAAATTAGCAGCACAACCATTTTCAACTGTATTGATAATAAGAAATGTTTCTTGAGCACCAAATCAGCATATTAGTATGATTTCTGATGGATCATGTGACACTGAAGACTGGCAAAAAGTGTAAAAAATTATTGATCCATTCAACATATCATTTTATTTGTTGATTCTCCTAAGAGAAACCCCTTATGTGCTTTTGTGGTTTCTTTCTGTTTGCAGTACTCTCTGTGCAATGATCCTTTGATCGAATTGTCCAACCCTGGAGCGAGTGGATCGATATTTTATGTGACAAGCGATGATGAGTTCATTATTAAAACAGTGCAGCACAAAGAGGCAGAGTTCCTGCAGAAGCTACTGCCTGGGTACTTCATGGTGAGTGTTTCTCACTAGTGTGCACTCATACTTTAGATACTGTTGTCTAGAATAGGTTCTGTTTAAAATAATTAATAATTTTAATAAGAAACATAATAGTCAAACTGTAGCAAACATCTAGGCCCAAACTGTGTTATTACTGAATTTTTATTTCTATTCTCTCTCCTCCTCCACTCAGAATCTGAATCAGAACAAGAGAACGCTACTCCCGAAGTTTTACGGCTTGTATTGCGTGCAGGCGGGCGGAAAGAACATCCGTATCGTTGTAATGAATAACCTGTTGCCCCGTAGTGTGCCTATGCACCTCAAATATGACCTGAAGGGCTCCACATGCAAGCGCCGTGCCTCCCCTAAAGAGAGAGAGAAGAGCGTCCCCACTTACAAAGATCTGGATTTCATCCAGGATATGCCCGAGGGCATCCAGCTAGAACCAGACAACTACAACGCCCTCTGCAAAACCATCCAGAGGGACTGCCTGGTGAGCATGCATGCTTGTGTTTGAGCGTTATCTTGTGTTAGTTCTAATGTAGAATCCAGGATTATTATGACGATGTATAATATATAGTCACAATATACATTACTGTTCAAATGTTTTTTTTTGTCTGTTATGTTCACTAAGGCTGTATAAAAAAAATATATATATTTTTTTTTTGAAATATTACTACAATTTAAAATAACTGCGTTCTAATTTCATATATATTTCAAAAAGTAATTTGTTGCTGTGATGCATAGCTGAATTTTCAGGATCGTTACTCCAGTCTCCAGTGTCACATGAGCTTTCAGAAACAGGCTAATATGGTGCATTGCTTAATATTTTTGTGGAAAAATATTATTTGATCAATAGAACGTTCTAAAGAACTCAGCATTATTGTAAATTAGTAAACTTTATGCACTGTCACTTTCGCATCATTGCTGAATAAAAATATTAATTTCTTTAAAAAAAACTTACTCCAAACTTTGAATGGTAGTGTGATTTTGAAGATTTCATAAATCAATTGCTATAATTTTATTGTGCTTTTTATTTGACCAGTAAGTATCCTAAAGACATTTATTTTTTCACGTATTAATTGTTTTATTAATAACATATACAATGTAAATGTTGCTGTTTATTAGTTATATTGGGGCATATGAATGAAATGAAAATAATAATTTTTAACTAGATTTTGTACTATATATTATTTTTTACATTAAACATTTTGAATCTATTTGGCAACAAAAGTTTTAAAAGATGCTTCCTGTATTGAAAGAAAGAAAGAAAGAAAAAGATTTTAACACTGATTTTAACTTACTCTTTTGCCTATGTTGATCCATCTCTGTAATTGACAGCTGCTGCAAAGCTTTAAGATTATGGACTACAGCCTTTTGGTGGGAATCCATAACACAGATCAGGCATCTCGTGAGCGATCAGGGGCAGTAGAGGGCGGGGGGTCCGAGGGGGCCGTGACACCAGACCACAGGAGGCCGCAGGCTCAGAAAGCTCTCTACTGCACCGCTATGGAGTCGATACAGGGAGAGGCCAAAGGGAAAGGAACCCTGGAAACAGAGGACCAGTTAGTCAACATCTTATTTCACTCACTTATGTTCTTTGTTTGATTTTCAATGGAACCATGCAGTTCATTCACACATCCATCCGTTTTCTGGATTTTGTCTATGTCTACCTATTCTGCCCGCTTCAACTTTCTAACCCGTTTCATGTTATGACTTCTCTATTTTGGAACACGAACCCGTTTTCACTTTGTCTCACCCTATAATCTCGCTATAATCTCCTGTATTTTTTCTTCATTTGGCTTAGTTTGGCTGCAGTCATATTTAACACATCCAATTTCATGTTTTGTCTGTAGATGGGGAGGAATCCCTGCACGCAACAGTAAAGGAGAGAGAATACTGATTTACATTGGGATCATCGACATATTACAGTCGTACAGGTGACTACTCACAGACAACAGTTGAGTGTGCATCTTTACATGTTTGTTGTGACCGTCATTCATATATCTCCTTTTGTTCATCCCTCAGATTTATAAAAAAAATAGAGCATTCCTGGAAGGCCTTGGTTCACGATGGGGTAAGTCATCAGTTCCTGTAAGTCATTTTAAACATTAAACATCATCGTTATTTTGCACTTAGTTATTTGCTTCCATGTGAGAGAAATAGCATTTATGTCATTTACGTTGTAGGACACGGTCTCTGTACATCGGCCCGGATTCTACGCTGAGCGATTCCAGCGTTTCATGTGCAGCACGGTTTTTAAGAAAACACGTAAGTTTGGATAGTTCACCCAAAAATTCAAATGCAGTCATCAATTACACACCCTCATGTTGATCCAAATGCATAAGACATTTGCTCTTCTGTGAAACACAAATGAAGATATATTTTTGAAACCTCTATTGAAAGAGATGCAGAAATTCCATCAAGCTTCAGAAAGTTCATAAATACATTGCAAAAGTAATCCATATCCACAATTGCTTTATATAATGAACAGATTTCATTTCATTTTTAATTTATTCAGATATAAACATTGTATGATCAATTGCACATATCAAAAAAGCAGCTCTCAAAACCGCAAAATAAATGTATTTCAACATAAGTCAACTGTGTCACTTCGGAAGACTTGCTTTAATTATGTTTTTATGAATGTTTTGGTGGAATGGACTTTCAATGGAAGGACAGAAATCTCTCAGGTTACATTAAAAATACCTTAAGTCTTATGGGTTTGGAACGACATGAGGGTGAGTAAAATTAGTAATTGTCTTTTTTGTTCACGCAACCTTTGGTAAAAAAAAAAAATAAGTGTTTAGACATTGAGCTTTTAATATTTTTGTGATGTCATCATCCTAAGCCTCTCTCCGTTCCCAGTAAAATCATCCCCCTCAAAGAAGAGCCGAAGTGGCTGTTCGAGTGTTGTGAGACGGCATCCAATGGGAAGCTCTGTTTCTGCTCCCAGTGGACAGACAGTTGCTGACGCCAGACTCGTGTATCGTACTCACCTCAGCCAGACCGACTCGGAAGGAGAGAGTGGTGAGTAATGCAACCAAAACTGTTTACATCATCCCTGTTTTTGAATTTTCTTCATTCTTTAAACAATAGTTGGGATACTGCAATGAATCATCCTAACCTTATATAACATTTTAAACAACAGACATCTCTGTAAAACATTGTGAATTCATACATATGATAGAGATACATTGTTTTCAAATATTCTTGTGTATGACTTTCAACTGTGATTCAGATGTTCTGTGAATAGGCTTTTATAGTGTGCTTTCTTTGGAGCATAAATCAAATCATAACTCCCTGTGTGATTGTTGTTCTCAGGCATGCAGTTGGGCAGACCGGACCTGCTCCCACAAGCCGATCCTTTGGCTGGAAGCTCCAGTGAGTTTGCGGCAACAAATCTCCCCAACTCCTCACCTGGCAGCACAGGAATGATATCATCTTCACCTCCACAGAGGTACCTCCACACATCCTCTCTCATTTTTTTGTTTGTTTTAATCAGTCACTTTTTCTCTCTTTCTGTGTATTGCAGTCTTTTTTTGCCTGTTATATTTCATTATCATCTCTCTTGTTGAAATCTCTCTATAGCACGCCTTCACCTTCCCATGTATAATTATGGCATAATTATTAACAGGTCAGTAGGGGTGGAGGTGCACAAATCTGCAGTCATTGAGCCTGACAGCAGCGGCCCTCAGAGGTAAAACTAAACAAACACACTTCTCATCTCATCACCTCTCATGATTAAACTGTTAAAGGGACATTCTTTTTAAAGAAATGTATACTTTTATTCAGCAAGTTGTTCAAACTATTCAAAACGTTTTTTAAAAATAATTTTAAACTTTCTGTTCATTAATGATGCCTGAAAAAATTTGTCATTTTCCACAAAAATGTTTAGCAGCACATTGAAAAAAATAAGAATGTTCTATGAGGCACCAAATCAGCATATTAGAATGATTTCTAAAAGATCATGTAACACTGGAGAACTGGAGTAATGATGCTGAAAATTCAGCTTTGCCATCACAAGAATAAATTACATTAAAAAAAAAATATTATTTTAAATTGCAATAATATTTCACAATTGTACTGTTTTTACTGTATTTTTGATCATAATGGCAGCCCTTTGATGAACATAAGAGACGTTCTTAAAAAAGCAAAACAGAAAAAAAATTCTACCCACATCCGAAATTTGTGAATGAGTTTAGAACAAAAAAGTGTGAATATACTGGGGGAAAAAAAGTATTTTGGTAAAGTAAATATCCTTCATCCCTCACGAATCCTCTTCTTCAGGCAGCTCTGGAGAGCCGAATGCTTAGATGAGCAGCTAAGCAACGAAGATGCCATTTCACTCAAAGACATCATCCCAGAAACTGACATTTGTTTTGTAAGTTTTAAATAGCACAATGTCCTATATTACGCTAAAATATTTTAATTCTGATCCCAAAATTTCGCTGCTCGCTCTTTTTCCAGTAAGAGAAGACACGAAAATGACTGTGACACGTAAAAAAAGCCCTAGAGTCAAGAATGCAGAGCAGAGCATTTAACGAGTGATGGACACACAGAACCTCAGAAGAGATGAGGGGTGCTTCTGAGCGCGGGTATGATGGGGATTTTCTCTCAGTGGGAGCTTCAGAAAGAACTCCAGGGCCTCAGCACAATGAAATATGTTTGAAAAGTGAGTGAGAGACAGAGGGAATGAAGAAAGTTTTGCTGGCTTTTTCTCTTTCTCTCGCACAGGAAATGCTGCTAAAACCAATTTTAACCAGAAAATTATTGGAAAAGTATCTCAGTCACACCCTTTACTGCCTTTGTTCGCTCTTAAACATTTCAAACAGAGCAAGCAGGATACACAAACCTTATTTAGTTTTCTCTGCCTAGCTAGCGCTGGGAGAAAAAGCACATTACACAGTTGGCACCACTTCATAGTATCGTTGGAGGCTTTGTTGCATAAATCTTTATTAGCATAGGTCTTTATTTATATAGGTCTTTAAACCTTTTAATTTTCTCTGAACTGGTGTGACTAGGACTAATGGCTGCTAGCACTCCAGTATACTTATCTCAGAAGGCATTATGCTGTGATGGAGTATGTGTAAGAGATAAGCAGACAAGTTCTATTTCTCAGTGGATTCTGTATACACATATATGAAGGTTAATTTTGTTATCACTTCTTTTTTTTTTTTTGAGTAAATCTGATGAGAGCATCTCATTGGTGGGTTTTCCCAGCACTTTCTGTGTTGAGACAGCATGTGCCCTAAGAGCGACAAACATATGGGGGGAAATGACCAAAAATGATTCCCACTTTGTTAAAAAGTAAATGCATTTGAATGTTACAGATGAAATAGCTTTATGTCTTCGAAATATCCCACATTCGGGCTTAGAATTCCATGGTTAGTTGCTATACGATTTTCTTCTCTGAGGTGCCACTAAGTAGATTTAGATTTTTTTTTTTTATCGTTTAATTCAGATGCTTGGTTTGCCTTTTTATCTCTATGCATCTGTCTTTTGCATTTTGTTTTTCCCCCCCCTGCCCATTGTAACCATATTCCTCCATACTGGACCAATCAAATGTCAAGGTTGAGAAATGGATGGCCCTGCGTGCATTTTCAGTGCACATATTGCTGCCATGCCAAGGGCCCCCTAATATTTGTGTATATAGTTCTGTAAATATACATTCTGTCTTCCTATACATTATAAAACGCTACTAATGTGCTCTTTTGGCACAGCAGCTATTGTCTTTTTACTAACATATTAATGAGTAGACTGATTGATTGATTGATTGATTGATTGATTGATTGATTGATTGATTTGATTGATTGATTGATGCACCATGACGTCTTCCAATCATCTGCCTTAATGCAGCTATAAAAACACTAATTTCTGCTGGATACAGAAATTACATGGCCTCCAAACACTTGGACCAACATGGAACATGCATAAGTCATTTCAGATCTACCTGTTACTGATGATTTTGTTACAAAATGCATGTTTTGTTTTTCTTTTTACTGGCCCTTTCATACAAACCTAAGCATTTTCTAGCATTATACACAATCATATAGTGTGTAGACAAGACTGAAGCAGTTTGAATTTAAGGAATGTAAGACAAATTTATATCCTAACAGGTTATACTGTCGATAGATGAAATATCTTAAGATCATTCATAGCTGATTTCCAATTGACAGGACGTAAAATCCTTTATAGCCATGAAAATGTTCTTTGGTACAGTTGTACTTTAAGACTCACTCTGAGATTAAATAATTTAAGTAAAAAATTAAAGAAATAGACACTAATGGACTTTACCAGGGCACATGTAAACACTTTGGATCAGGGGTGCCCAAACTCGGTCCTTGAGGGCCGGTGTCCTGCAGAGTTTAGATCCAACCCCAATTAGACACACCTGAACCAGCTAATCAAGCTCTTACTAGGCATACTAGAAACCTCCAGGTAGGTGTGTTGAGGCAGTGTGGAGCTAAACTCTGTAGGACATCGGCCCTCCAGGACCGAGTTTGGGCACCTCTGCTTTAGATAATAGAGGAGCTGGAAAGAAAACTGAAAAACTTTGGCTCAGTAAAAGCTCTCAGTGAATCTGCCTTTCTATTATCGCTTCCATTTGGCTCATAACGTTTAACAGAGGAAATGGTTTTTAATGGATCTATCGTTTGGCGGGGATTACTTACAGTTTCTCTTTGGCTGTAGCTCAAACAATAGTCAGAGCTGATTTCAGGCTTGGGTGCCTGTGTTACACACAGCTCTGAGACTGGCATTGCAGTCTTGAAGTATTTAGAATAAGGGCTGACTGTAGTCTTGAACAGTATTGTGTTGTCCCAAATAAAACCGTTTGTGAGCTGCAGCTCTTAAAATCATGCAGGTTTGGGACCGAAGTGATCTTTTGCCAAGGATTTGCTTTTGCAGACCTGAAGAAAATGCAGATAGAATATGCACAGGAAGTACATTGACAGTCTTTCACGAGACTGTATTGAAGTAATGTTCTCTACTGCTTCACAGTGGATGCAGTATTTATGCGTATTCAAGTTGTTTTTGATATTTTTTAATGTTTGTTAAAAATCTGATTTGTATGCCTGTGGACAGAAGTTATTGGGTTTGTGTCAATGGGTATTGTGAAGTTTTCTTTTCTTTTTTTTTTTTTGCTCTTTTGGTTTGAATCATTTCAGTGACTTTTTCAAGTCCGTGTCAAATGTTACACATTAAATCATGTTACAGAACATTTTGATAATGCACCTTAATGCTGCACAAAACTTTTTTAATCTAGAAAAAACACCACAACAAGCTAATATCTCTGAAAACTAGATCTAAACTCACAGTTTGTGTTCTGCAAGTACACATTTAAGGATTTGTATCAACATCTGCTTTGGCACTGATATTAAAATCAAAGATATGCATTTTGTTATTTTACTGGCATATTTTTTTTTTTTGTGTGTGTGTGTGTCATATTGCAGGTTTTGCCACTGTTTCTAAACTTTAATAATTTATGTGATTATTTGTGAATGTCAAAAGTTACCTATATTCACATTTAACTCCTGAGACCTACAGTACAGTAAGATTAACAATGCCCTGATTCACATTTTTACATTTTATAGTTCATTTTTATCCCCTTTCATTTCAAAGATATTGGGTCTATAATAATGGAGCTAAGTTACTTTTATAAAACCTTGCACACAATGTTCATATTCATTTCACTTTCCAATGTGGTGCTTTTATCTGGTCTGTGCAATGCCTCTTTTTAATGGGCCTGTTTAGATTTGATGTTCTAAAATTCATAACTCAAAAACTGATAATTGATCGGCTCTCAGTGGCTTCATTTCACAGTTGGCTTGTGGGGTAGTTTTCAAGAATCGCAATAGTCTAAGCACACGGTATATGTTTTTTTTTTGGTCTTCACAATTGAGGCCTCTCATTTCTGCTTCTGTTTGTGGGTTTTATAGTTATTTATTAATATGTGTTTATGGCCTCAAGACACAACAATCACTGCCTTTCTCTGACTAACACTCAGTACTGATTAATCTATTATTATTATGGGCTAGAATGATGTTCTGCTCCTCTAAAACCACACTAAAACATCTTAACATCTTGACATTAATATTCCAAAAGTGAATCTATGGTCTGGAAATACCAATGTAATGAAAATGAAAGTAAAATTGTGAATGCAATGGGAGCAGTCAAACAGAAACAGCCATGTTTCATATGCTTTGTCCAGTGTTTGTATTAATACAGTGAAACCGTTATTTGCACAACAGACACATCAGTCGTGCACAGTGCACACCAGATTAAACGCTGGCAACGTGGACACTAAACAGACAACCTACCTACTGCAATATGAACGTTTCTGCCAATGTATGTCAGCGATTGTATTTATTAAGAAATGTCTTGTTTCTCTTCTCTTCTGTTTTTACTTTGTGGACCTGTATGGATTTTGAATTCTCTATGTACTGTAGATGATTGTATGTATTATGTAATCTGGCAGAAAGCAGTTTCTGTGATCTAAGTCGTATGTATTTTATTTCGGGTCGGCGGGAAGTTCTTGACAATATAAATCATTTTTGTATTTTATGTGTTAAGGGTATGTTCATTACAATCTGTGAAAGCTCTTCCTCAGCTTTTCAACATGTGAATGTCTGGCGGTGTCAGGAACAATGACTGGCAACCGTAAGTGCTTTGAGGTCTATATTTTTACCGGGCCTGTATAAAACATGTAGCCTATATAATATGTATATATAAGCAAGTCACAGAAATGCCTTTTTCTTGTGCGGTGTTTGCAGCCTGTTTCTCCTACCATCTTTCAGTGATGTGGCGATGCTGTTTTTTCACATTGTCTTTCTGATTTAAAAAGAATAAAATATTTTCCAAACCATTATTTTTTGCTATATTTGTTTTTTCTTCCTTTCCTAGAATTAAAATTAACTTATACCAGACATACACTGCAGATCTAAGTGAAATAACCTATGTCTGAAATGAATACAGATTTTACCAAAATTAGTTGAGACTCGAATGGAAAATTCGTTTTGAACTAGACAATGAACTACGTTCCCCATAATTCCTATCGTTCAGCGCTACATTAACCAATGATAGTTCACTTACGTGCTTACGTCACACAGAGCGACAACATTTCCAAGATGGTGCTTGAAAGTACTATGGTCTGGTAAGAAAAAATATACTTTATATTCTTCAAATATCAGATGTAGTTTGCTAAACGTTATGTGTTTAAATTATTACGCAATTATTTGGGAAACAGTGTTTATTGGAGGTGAGAGAAAGGTCGCGTTGAGCAAAAGGACAGTTGTGCAGTTTTCCTGAGTCATGATGGAACATTGAGTCTGTTAAACAGCTTCTCTGTGTTGACATGTTATGAGAGAACACGTTAGAAAGCTCACAGTTGCGACTGGCAGGCCTTCGGAGTTGTCATTTTATGAAATCAATTTCTGTTTAAATCATAAATGGGTTGGTTGGTTCAATTCTATTCTATGTCTAGGCTATTGTACTGTCTAGACAGGATTTAAAATCCTTCTTTGTACTTGCAGTTTGTGTACTAAAACTACATCTTATATTTAAATATTAAATAGAACACTTACGTGGAGAATTAGGCTTCGTTTGTTAATTTGCAGAATCATATTTGGCAGGAATGTTGAGAGGACATCACTGTGTATGTTTATTATTTCTAGTGTGGACAACAGTGAATATATGCGCAATGGAGACTTCTTACCTACCAGACTTCAGGCCCAGCAGGACGCTGTCAACATCATCTGCCATTCAAAGACTCGAAGTAACCCAGAAAACAACGTGGGGCTCATCACTCTGGCCAAGTAGGTTGAAGATTTTTTTAAAATTGTGTTTTATTAACAGGTGTAATTTGTGATATTTTGTATAACTAGATCTGTAGACGATGCATAATAGGAGATCCACTTTTGTGTGTGTTTTAGTAACTGTGAGGTCCTGACCACGCTGACCCCTGACACGGGCAGGATCCTGTCAAAGCTTCACGCTGTCCAGCCCAGAGGAGTCATCAGCTTCTGTACTGGCATCAGAGTAGCACATGTGAGTGGGCTGGATCATCATTTTTTATGTATTTATTTACTTGTTTTAGAATGTATTTATTTATATTAGTCCAAAAATGGCATTTATTGATATCAAGTTGTCAAAATAACTCCAAATCTCTGTGAACTTCTGAGGTTTGACTTTATTACCATTTCACATTCAAATAGGCTGAAAAGTTACAGTCACAATAATCAAAACATAAGGCTCAGACAGAGGACGTAAAATTGGTCATGTAAATGATAAATTATGTGGACTTTACAGACAGTACATACATATAGATATGTATTGTCCGTAAAGTCCACATAATTTATCGTTTACATGACCAATTTTACGTCCTCTGTCTGAGCCTTATGTTTTGATTATTGTGACTAACTTTTCAGCCTTATATCATCTGGACATTTTTTGTTATGATCTATTTGAATGTGAAATGGTAACAAAGTTAAACCTCAGAAGGTTACAGAAATTCCGAGTTATTTTCATTTCATTATTTTTACATTTTTGGATTAGTGAGGAACCATAAGTTTTAAGTTGAAACATTACAGTATATTCAAATACAACATTTTAGTCTTTTATTTCAAAAGATTGAAAAGAATAAGATTTTTAAATGTTTGTGTGTATATAGACACACACAGCAAAAGTTTTTCTACTTCAAAATGTTTAATTTAATGTGTTACTTGCGGTTTCTTTATAATTGTGAAATTACTAAATTTCTGAGTGAAAATTGTTGTTTCTGTATAATTTTTTTTAGTGTGTGTATTAGAGCCCGACCGATATATCGTTTTGCCGATATTATCGGCCGATATGAGCCTGTCGCCGATATATCGGTACCGGCGAATATGCCGCCGATATGAATTTTTTTTTTACAGAACATATAATGCAGATAAAATGCTTGAAATGGTGTAATTACTTAGTTTGTCCAGCAGAGCGCGCTCCATTGTTTGCTACTGGCGACCTGGATGAAACGCTTTAAAGCTTAAGTCTATGGAAAACCATTGAAACTTTGAACGGCCATATCTCCGTAACGGCGCGGCGAATCCACACCAAATTCGGGGGATCCCTTCAGCTCGAGGAACCCTCTCAAACAGCAAATCGAGTGTACGTCTCGAGGCCCTCTTTCGAATGAGACCACAAGACCAATTAATAGCCCCCGGGGTTCGGGAGATAAGGGTGGTTAAATTCGCGGTCCGGCGCCAACCGATCTAGCGATCCCGGGGGGCTACCGACGCGCGGAGGGTGGCGTTCGAGAGGGCTCCTCGAGCTGAAGGGATCCCCCGAATTTGGTGGAGATCCGCCGGCGCGTTCGCGAGATAGTGACACCAGTCAACACTTTCCCTTCAGTAAGGAGGTTTCTTGTTCAGGCAGCATTCAAGCGTTGTCTTATTCGACCGTAAGTGCCCTGCGAAGTGGACATTACTGGATATTCCTCCATGGTTCCAGTTTGAAGGGAGCGTATATGTTGCATTCAAAGGACATTAAAGTGTGCGAGACGTGAATTAATATTGTATTTATTTACAGAGGTAGGGGAGAGAGGGGCACAAAGTAACACTTTTTGACTTTCTCAGTTTGTGTAAATCCACATGGGGTTCAGAATATATATATTTTTTTATCCACGGTAATTTTACACTTGTCTAGTACAAATATGTCGCTTTGTTTCATAATTACAGTGTATACGCTTTTCTTTATTTACCCTCAAAAAATGGAAGTGAAATGTGACAACATGCCCCGTAGGTGGAACACATTGTAACATCTGAGGGGCACGTTGTAACATGACCACATAACAGCTTAAAATCTTATCTGATCCAATGAAAAAAATATACAAGACAAACTAAAATATTTTGTTATATATATATATATATATAATATAGATCTATATAATATTATTATGTTTTTTTCAAATAAAATAATGGCGTTTTTTAAGAATTAAAATAATCTGATTTTGGAGTTTGACAATAAACACATTGCAACCATGCTTGGGACGGCCCACATAAACGAGCAAAAATGCTTTACATGTCTTGAAATAATAATTTCTAAACATTAAACATTGACTGTCAGTCTTTATTCACTTGTTTCTCGTTGTTTCTCATTAAAATTAATTAAAGTAAATAGTGTAAATTACATCGCTAATGTCATAGAATAGCACATTGTAACGCAGTGTTACAACGTGCCCCATCTGCGCAACTGGAATTTAAAACTGGTTAGTGTCTTCTGCTAGTAATCAAAGCATTAAAAAACTATCTGAACTGATAAATAACAGATTGGAGATTAAAATAATAGCAGATTTGTCTAATTTTAAATGAATAATAAAAACTGAGATAAAAAATTTACTTAAGCCAGAATTTAAATTTTACTATGGTAAAATAAATATTCAAACCACGTGCGTTACAACTAACACCGTTACTTGTGCATCGCATAGTAAAGTTTGTTAAATTGTTAAATGCCTCCATCATTACATATCTTTGTCGTGTCATTATAAGTGTTTGATCAACACATTTGAGTGATCATTGCAAAAAATGTGTTTATGTATATACTGTATTCTATATATAGTACCAGTCAAATGTTTGGTCACACAAATGGGAAAGTGTCCAAACTCTTGACTGGTACTGTACTATAATATACACAAAGAGTATCTGCCTTTTTTTACTCCCTAATATCGGTACCGGTATCGGCCTCAAAAAACCCATATCGGTTGGGCTCTAAGTGTGTATACACACACACACACACCCAACACCCCCACACACAGTGGGTATAGAAAAGAATCACCACCCTTTAAAATAATCACATTTTGTTGTTTTGCAGCCTGAAATGAAGATGGACACAGTTTTGGTTTTATCCAGCTTTATTTACAAGTTATAACATCCAAGTGAAAGATATAACACCAACATGTCAGTATTTTGTTGAACCACCTTTTGCTTTAATTACAGCCTTTAGTCTGTTGGGATGTCTCTACTAACTTTGTACATCTAGACTTTGCAATATTTGCTCACTCTTCTTTGCAGAACTGCATAAGTTCAGTTAAATTTGATGGTGATGTTTGTGGACTGCAGTCTTCAAGTCATTCAGTGGGGTTTAAGTCTGGGCTCTGACTAGGCCATGCAAGGGACATTCAACTTTTTCTCCTTCAACCACTGCGTGTCAGTTCGAAAATGTGGATTTGTGGGTCACAGGCACACAATGACCACTCTTTGTCATAAATTCCTGCAGCTGATTCAGAGTTGCTGTAGGCCTCTTGGTCGCCTCTCTGACCAGTTTCTTCTTGGCTCTTTCATCCAGTTTGGAGTGATGTCCTGATCATGGAGGGTCTGTGTTGTACCAAATACTGTCCACTTCTTAATAATATACTTCACTGTACTTCTAGGCATTGATAAAGCCTTTGATTTTTTTGTATCCATCTCCTGACTTGTGCCTGTCCACAACTTTATCGCGGCGATCTTTTGACAGTGCCTTACCCATAGTTGATTGTTTGCTTCAGTTACACTACCACGGACTGAAATGCTCCAGGAAAGCTCTTTTCTTTTTTTTCAAAATGACCAAGCTGATCACAGTTGAAAGTCAAATGAATTTGTGTGCCATTGAAAAGGTGATTAGCTACACCTGATTTTACAAGTCATTTTTAGGAGGG
Organism: Sinocyclocheilus anophthalmus; assembly: GCA_018155175.1. Lineage (NCBI taxonomy): Eukaryota > Metazoa > Chordata > Actinopteri > Cypriniformes > Cyprinidae > Sinocyclocheilus > Sinocyclocheilus anophthalmus. The sequence continues at coordinate 157,115 of JADLZN010007261.1, forward strand.
GGTGATCCTTTTTACAACTCCTTAGTAATTTTTTTTTATTTTTTTGACATGTTGGTGTTATCTTTCACTTGGATGCTATAAGTTGCTTTGAGTAAATACATCTGGATAAAACAAAAACTGTGTCCGTTTTAATTTCAGGCTGCAAAGCAACAAAAATGTGATTATTTTAAAGGGGGGGTCATTCTTTTCATACCCCGTGCGTGTGTGTGTGTGTGTGGGTGTGTGTGTGTGTTGTGTGTGTGTGTGCGTGTGTGTGTATATATATATATATATATATATAATTTTTTTCATCTGTAACTTGTGATTACATTAATGTTATAATGATTTTTCATCTTTTAAAATCCCCAAACTTTTGCATGTTAGTATACCACCATTCATGTTTAAGATTGTCTCTGCTCCTTCTGTTTCACAGCTGGCACTGAAACACAGACAGGGAAAGAACCATAAGATGAGGATCATTGCCTTTGTGGGAAGCCCTGTGGAGGACCAGGAGAAAGATGTGAGTTATTTTTTCTTCATGTATCTTGGTGTAAAAGTTGCACCATATGAGTTTGTATTTACAAAGGCCAATGCAATGTGTTATTCACCTGCTCATTTGTGTCTCCGACCTGTCTCACTCAGTTGGTGAAGATGGCAAAACGTTTGAAGAAGGAAAAAGTCAGTGTTGACATCATTAACTTTGGAGAAGAGGTAAACACATTATTCTAAGGGAATGTAGTTTATCACACTCCTCCAGAATGTGCTTCTCATCTTTCATGTCATTTTACTATCTGCACAATTTAGTTTTTACTCTTTTGCATTGCAGGAGGTCAACACGGATAAGCTGACCATGTTTGTGAACACCCTAAATGGAAAAGAGGGCGTAGGCTCTCACCTGGTAACGGTGCCTCCTGGCCCAAGCCTGGCAGATGCTCTTCTGTCCTCTCCTGTCATGGCTGGTGAGGGTGGCACCATTATGGGCCTGGGTGCCAGTGACTTTGAGTTTGGAGTTGATCCCAGCGCAGACCCTGAGCTCGCTCTGGTGAGAAGCACACAGATTTTATGGGACAAACTTCTTGGCTAGAGATTTTCCACATTATAGATGTCTGTTTTCCCAGGCTCTGCGTGTGTCGATGGAGGAGCAGCGACAGAGGCAGGAGGAGGAAGCTCGCCGGGCAGCAGTGTCTTCAGCTGCAGAGGCTGGAGTCTCATCACCCACTGTAGATGGTGAGAGTTTTAGATGATTATTGAAGACTACATGAGGTTTCTTGACACCTAATCTAGGGGTTCCTTAAAGGTGCTGCTGGGAGGGAGAGGAGGGGTTGTGGATTGAGATACACTACCGTTCAAAAGTTTGGTAAACCCACCTCTGAAAAGTTGCATTTTAAATTCACACAATTCAGGCAAACTATGACGATTATGAAAATATGTATGTATGCATGTCCCTAAACAGTGGTCAGAAGTAAGAGAGATGTTGTTGTTCATGCCATTGTAATAATTAACTAATTAAATAATATTCATATTTTGTTTGCAAATATAGAATTTGAGTTGTGTATAAGGGAAGTTTCTCCATGCTCTAGATTGCAGAGTGAAACCTTTTGTTTATAAAAATATAAGTTTGTTTCATGGGAAGTATATGTTTAATATAGGGATGTAACGATTACCAGTTTGACAATAAATCATGATAAAATTCCCCACGGTTAGTATTACCGTTTCATCTTTTAATTATAATTAAAACTGTATTAGATTACCGTGGTTTGAACAACTCGCGATAAATAAATACTGGCCAGCATAAAGCAGTTTTAAGTAACAGTCTCACGTGCGCACAGCATGCAGAGTAGTTTCGTTTTGAGTGAAAACAGGGCAGGAAAGCTGGAGGTTTTAAAAGAGTGCTAATGGAAATATACAAATGAATATATTAATGAATTATATGAATGTACCTCTGATGGTTCTGACAGTATTCAGAAACGATTCGATGGCATTTTGTTTTCATCTTCACTCCATGTAATACCTAATAAAAGTAGTGTTTTTATCGCAATACTGCTTTGTTCACGGAGGTTACAGGAAACAGCTCTAATTCAGATTTCCCATAAGCGCCACCTGCTGTCAGCGAGTGGATTTACAGAGACTTATATTTACATTCAGCCTGTGTGCAGTTTCTGTCTGGCAAAAAATGGTTGATGAAAAAAAGCTTATGTGGATTTCCCTTTCCACACATTTAACACCAATTCAGATAAGTTATAAATACATATAATCATTTATTTATCAATTATCATTTTGACATACCTTTTCTTTATTTAAAGGCTGAAATGTGAGGTTTACCTTTTATGAAACTTTTTCAAAGGTTTATTTGAACATTTACATTAGATATTTCAACATGCTGTTAAAATGTTGTCAGTCAAGTTGTCATTTAAAAACCGAACATCATTGGTAATGTTATTGTATTAGTGATTATGCAAACAAAAAGTCACTTCATTTGTTGTTTGTTGATTTTTAAATAAGTGATTTATGTGTCGGTACTTTTTAACAATCTCCAGCACATTTTAACAATACCATGATAATACTGATAACCGTGATCATTTTGGTCACTATAATCGTGATAAGAAATTTTCATACCGTTACATCCCTAGTTTAATATGAACAGATGTATTCTGTGCTTTTGTTAGAGTCTGAAAATGCCCTGCTGAAGATGTCGACAGTCTGCTCTGCATATTTCAGCCGCATGACAGAGGATGAACAGATCGCATACGCCTACAGTGTCCATGCAAAGGAGGAGGTCAGTCTCTGTATCTTCATAAATCTATAAAAAGCTTGTGCACCCGGGACGATTATCGCGCGTGATATTGCCAAAAGGTTAATGCCTCGTAACGTTTAATGCGCACAAAACGGCAGGGGTAAAAGCATTTTTTTTTTATTTTTATAAATGCCTCGGGCTCATTTTTTTGGTTTGACGCGAATCGTTAAAAACTGGCCGACCAATGAGATTGGCGCTTTTGTTTACGTGCCTAGAGCTGCAGAAGTTACAGTAAAACACGACTTGGTGACGCTCAAGCACAAAACGGTCTTGCCGAGCACACAATTGATACCTAAAAACGAAGAGGAAGTAAGTAGATGAAGAAGAAACATCGAGGCAAGATGAATGTAGAGCTACTGGTCTCATTGGTGTCTGAACACAAATAGCTTTATGACAAATGCGACAGCGAAGTCCTACAAAAATCTCGATAAGCGGGAGTTGTTATGGAGAGGAATTGCAGAACAAATAGGATTCGATGTGTACCGGGGTAATTTCTGTTTTTCATTAAGCGCCATCTAATGTCAGGGAGTGAATTTGCACGTTCACTCGGCTCATCGCCAGTGAAAATCGTTTGGGTATGAGCACACAAAACGTGTCAAAAAACGCTGACGATAAGCACAAGCGATAATCGTCCTGGTGTGCACGAGGCTTTATTCTTCATTTGCCTAATAATTTTTCTTCCCTTTTGACTTATACAACTAATGATTGTCTTTTGTGCACAGAGTTTGGCAGTTCAGAGGCCATGGATGTGGACACAGGTGCAGCAGCAGACAGTGAAGCTCCTAAGGTGTGTTTCCCAGATCTCTTCCTCAAACCATGTCTGCTTTGCTTCTAGAGAGGAGATCAGAATTTTGAGCACAGTCATGTTGTGAGAATAATCAAAAGCAGCGACATATTCTTCATACCCATTATTCAGAAGCTATTGCGAAACTTGATACAGCCAGCCAAAACCACACAAAACAGAAATGCTGATTTAGATTTGCATCTACTGAAGGAAATAACAGTGATTGCAAGGCAGTTTTAGGAAAGTTATGTTTTAGTCTTTGGTTCTGTCTAAATGAAGTGCTGTATGAGAGCAGGTTTGATCTTGCCATACTATAACTGCACATAAGAAAAAAAAATCGAATTCCTTTTCTCCATAGGGGAAATGAATTTTCACGATAACTTATGTACAAATAAGACAGACCTACTGTGAGATTTGAGGTTGTTAATCGATGGTACATGCTTTTGTTGAATCCATCAGTCCTCATTATTTCAACTTCTGTATTAAATAATATCCCTATGCTAATAAATGTAATATACATTTTAATATACATACATACACACTAGGGCTGTGCAATATATCGAAATATCGCAAATGTACATATCGCAATATGCATATCGCTACAGCTTGCAATATTTGGGGCCATGAACAAAAGACAAAGAGAAAATCACTCACTGCTCTTACCTAAATAACTTTTGTAGCTTAAATAAGAATCAGTGCATATTGAATTCAAAGAGGAAGTACTAAGCAGTGTTTTATTTTTCCTTTTTATTATTCAGTTCCTAAACTCATGTTAAAATGACATTTTTATGTAATGCTCGAGTAAAACATACCGTTCACTTTCAGAAGTTGTTGTAGGGGTGCTTTCTTATTAGAATCAGAATGAGCTTTATTCACCACTTAAGTGTGCGCAAACACAAGGAATTTGTTGTGGTTTTACAGGAGCTCTTGGTACATACATACAAACAAATAACCATATACAGGTGCATCTCAATAAATTAGAATGTCGTGGAAAAGTTCATTTATTTCAGTAATTCAACTCAAATTGTGAAACTCGTTTACTAAATAAATTCAATGCACACAGACTGAAGTAGTTTTAAGTCTTTGGTTCTTTTAATTGTTTATTTTGGCTCACATTTAACAAAAAACCCATCAATTCACTATCTCAACAAATTAGAATACTTCATAAGACCAATAAAAAAAAACATTTTTAGTGAACTGTTGGCCTTCTGGAAAGTATGGTCATTTACTGTACATGTACTCAATACACGGTAGGGGCTCCTTTTGCTTTAATTAACTGCCTCAATTCGGCGTGGCATGGAGGTGATCAGTTTGTGGCAATGCTCAGGTGTAATGGAAGCCCAGGTTTCTTTGGCAGTGGCCTTCATCTCATCTGCATTTTTTTGGTCTCTTGTTTCTCATCTTCCTCTTGACAATACCCCATAGATTCTATGGGGTTCAGGTCTGGTGAGTTGCTGGCCAGTCAAGCACACAAACACCATGGTAATTTAACCAACTTTTAGTGCTTTTGGCAGTGTTGGCATGTGCCAAATCCTGCTGGAAAATTTAAATCAGCATCTTCAAAAAGCTGGTCTGCGGAAGGAAGCATGAAGTGCTCCAAATTTCTTGGTAAACGGGTGCAGTGATTTGGTTTTCAAAAAACACATGGACCAAAACCAGCAGATGACATTGCACCACAAATCATCACAGACTGTGGAAACTTAACAATGGACTTCAAGCAACTTGGTTTATGTGCCTCTCCACTCTTCCTCCAGACTCTGGAACCTTGGTTTCCAAATGAATACAAAACTTGCACTCATCTGAAGGACTTTGGACCACTGGGCAACAGTACAGCTCTTCTCCTTAGCCCAGGTAAGATGCCTATGACGTTCTCTGTGGTTCAGGAGTGGCTTAAACGCGAGTATGAACAAAAATGTAGCCAAAAAACAAAAAAGCATTGCACGTCTGTGGGTGGTGGGGTGGGGGGGGGGGGGGGGTGGGGGGGGGGGGGGGGCTCTGAGGCCTGCCCCACCTCAGTCCATTCCTTGTGAAGTTCACTCAAAGTCTTGAATCGATTCTGCTTGACAATCCTCATAAGGCTGCGGTTCTCTCGGTTGTTGTGCATCTTTTTCTTCCACACTTTTCCTTCCACTCAACATTCTGTTAACATGCTTGGATACAGCACTCTGTGAACAGCCAGCTTCTTTGGCAATGAATGTTTGGCTTACCCTCCTTGTGAAGGGTGTCAATGAATGTCTTCTGGACAACTGTCAGATCAGCAGTCTTCCCCATGATTGTATAGCCTAGTGAACCAAACTGAGAGACCATTTTGAAGGCTCAGGAAACCTTTGCAGGTGTTTTGAGTTGATTAGCTGATTGGCATGTCACCATATTCTAATTTGTTGAGATAGTGAATTGGTGGGTTTTTGTAAATGTGAGCCAAAATCACCACAATTAAAAAAAAACAAAGACTTAAACTACTTCAGTCTGTGTGCATTGAATTTATTTAATACACGAGTTTCACAATTTGAGTTGAATTACTGAAATAAATGAACTTTTCCACGACATTGTAATTTATTGAGATGCACCTGTATATATGATACAAGATATAGAAGTTCACAGAACTGACTCGGCAACAGCTGAGTAAAACTGTTTCATTTGAGCATGTGGCACTTTAAGCATTATCGTGTCGCATATCGCATATCGCATTTTTCTTCAATATCGCATAGCCCTAATACACACACACACACATTTGTATGTCTATATATTTGCAATTTTTTTTCCTCATTAACTAGTTAAGTACACTCAGTTAAATACACAGTCTTGTACTTTTGTCTGATTTTCAAACACTTTTTTGCTTCAAATGAAAGTTTGTAATGTTGTGATTCACCTTGTAGCTGGTTGGTTTGGTCTTGAAAAAATACTTTTTTTTTTTCATAAAACCTATGGAAAAAGATGAATGGGAAAAATACTTCTGGAACCCAAGCCACAGAAAAATTGACAGTCACTGTTGCGCTCTATGGAGGATTTGTATTTTTGCCGGTTGTGTTCTTGAAGTTGACCTTGTAGCCAGTGAGATATTTATGTTTCTCCAAGAAAACCTGGAGCTAAACTGATTAAATTTGGAACTGCTAATAATGCATCTGAGGAAGCGGCTAATCTATACTGAGCTGCTAAATTTATGCATTTAATTTGTAACATATATATTAGTTACTGCCTTTAATTTGTCAAGAGGTAAGTTTATAATCACATACAACTATGCCCAGGACAAGTGCATGAAACATCCCAGTTGAAACTCTTTGTGTGTTTTGTAGGAGGATGAGGAGGATTATGATGTGATGCAGGATCCAGAGTTTTTGCAGAGTGTGCTGGAGAACCTTCCAGGTGTCGACCCCAACAATGAAGCCATCCGTAATGCCATGGGCTCTCTGGCATCCCAGAGCAGAACAAAACCACCCGAGGGCAAGAAAGATGATGAGAAGAAATAGAGGAATAAGATGTGTCTGGACTGACAGAGGACAAGGGCAAATACAACTGATGAAAGGTTTCCTACTGGATTATGGATAGAAATGAACACAGAATTCATATATGATAAAAAAAAACAGCAAGAATAACTGAGTTAATGAGTTTTCTTTACAAATGTTAGAGAGAGGAACAACAGAACAGACTAACAACAAACTCTACTGAAAGAAAAGAATATCCCAAAAAATACTTCTTACATGTAATGGTGAATGAGCATCTTCATTTGTTCCTTTTAAGTATCATCTAAGTAACATCTGATCTGAACATATTTGGTGAAGCAGAAAAAAATGTCAGACAAAACTACTTCACATAGTAGTGCTCACTTCAGTGTTTATTTGCTAGTTATTTCATGCCAACCAACTATAGTTTCCCTTGTGGTTTTTGGATTTCTTTGTCAATTTTGTATCACTATTTTCAGTTCCTTTTATAATAAAGGACTTTGTTATGGTTAAGGGACTCTGAAGAGTGCCATGTTATTATATGTTTGTACTGCATTTACCCCTTTTTGATTAAAAAACAAAGAGAAATTATTAAATTAATGCATAAAACTATTCAATTCTAAAGTTGTTAAAAATGATAAAATTCCTTTGACTTTATAACTCATGACTGCTCAAAAACAGTCCAATTTTTTCAATGCTAATTATTTAATTCTAATCAAAACAACATAAATTTTGCTATGAAAAGTTTAAAAAAAAATTAAATAAATTTTACCTGCATAAACTGAATGACTTGAATGGTGGAATGACCTGCCCAACTCGAGCCTTTTAAGAAACGGCTAAAAATACATATCTTCCATCTTGACCCTCTAATTCTAGCAATCTTTATTATATTTCTATTATATAGATTGTCGTCGTAAAAAAAAAAAAAAAGACCCTATAACACAAGTGTTCCCTAGTCTTTTCTTTTTATTTATTATAAAAAAAAAAATGCTATGTGGCTAACCGAGACTTTTCACAGTACTTGCATATTATTGCCCTTTTGTTGGTTTGATTGCTGTCCTCATTTGTAAGTTGCTTTGGATAAAAGCGTCTGCTAAATGACTAAATGTAAACTTTCAGATGAAAAAACCGCACAATTCAGTCCCAAAGTGTGAAATATGTGTAAAATGCTAAACATATTTTACAAAAGGTTTTTTTTAAAACACTAATTTAACTTGATAGATAATTTAACAAAAAGTATTTTTGACACCTAATGGTACTCTATACATACCCGGGTTCACAACATCTTTTAAATGTTTATATCTCTTTTTTTTTTTAAATCTGAAAAAAAATAATGTTTTGAAGGCCTCAACACACTTCAATCCACCACTAAAAGCTATGCAGTTTTTAGAAATGTTTATATACTGTATCTCTCCCAGGTCAAAACGGACCCGGATGCGTTATATGAGGGTTAAACATCACTGAAGCTGTGTGACAGACCCTCTAAATGAATAAATATCACTCTTTATATATCACTACTCTCAAAATACAGATCCATTCTAAATTGGACTAAAACATGTTTAAATGGGCACTGATTTTGTTCTGGGTTTCTTCACATTTCCCATTTCACAAATTACTGTTGTATAAAAACAAGATTTGGTGCTGCATTCTGTCTATAGCTAACAGATCTTTATCATGTTATAAATAGCATGCAGCATTTTTCTTTAAATACAGTAACCCAAAATGGGTTAAGTGCATTGATGTGGTCAGAAATCTGTCCTGTTTTGATAGACTCTGCAGGTCATGAGGAAAATAGCATGCGGGGAGTGTGGAGAAACCAGTTCTCACGGAGAAGAAAAGTGGCTTAAGAGAGAACAAGCCGACTCAGCACTCTGAATTCACTGATGTACCGCAGTACAGAGAGAGAGAGAGAGATCATCCTCCTCATCCTCCTCCTCATCCTCATGAGTTCAGCTACAGCAGCGACGCCGCCCGCACATCTGCTACACTAACCTACAAACCAACACAACCGAAGAACAGCGCAGCGACCCGATCCAGTGCTGCTTTCTATATGTTTATAGCTTCTCTCATTCACGTTCTTTTTTAAGTTTTAGAAAGCAAACTGGTCACCCTAAAAATCCATTCCTGGAGTTCCCTCAAGGCGAAACTGAACATCTCTACGCGAGCGCTCTCACTGTGACACTGATGACTCGCGTGGGGGTCCTACTTCAGCGTCGATCCGCTTCAGCCTTGCATCTCAGTCTCTCCCTTCATATCTGAACATCTCTACCTCTTCTTCGAAATTTAAATTTGAATTGTATCACCTTTTGCCTTTTCTCCTTCAGTGTGGCACTCTGAAACAGCTGCACGAGAATGTAAGTATTTGCTCAGACTTTGTATTCTGCTGATTTTGTTACAATTACAGGCCTATGAAATATAAATTAACTTGTGCTTTTTTACCCTTGCATACAGTTACTTACATACATTGTTAACAGTTTTCAAGCTTAATTTCCCAGGAATGTGTCTTAAATTTCTATTGATTTGTTGAAGATTTGTTGTCATGCAGGTATACAAAATTATGACTATGCCTATATACAGCAAGGTCTCTCTTAGCATCAGTGACAATCAAGATTAAATATTTATAATTAAAAAATGTTGATAGACCAAAGATATAAGATAGACCTCCTTGGTATTGAGGCTTATACGGATTTTAAATGTAAAAAAAAATAATAATTATAAAATACATTTTTTTTAATGAACCTGTATCATATGCGTGTGTACATGATTAGTATAAGACATTGCAAACCCCATATTGGTCGACCACTAATTTAGACCTTATAATTAATATAGTAGTCAATCTCTTTTCAGAAACACATACTCTGTTTGAAATACTCTAACTGGAACATCAGACCATAACTTGTGCACCAGTCAGCAACTTTTTTTTTTTTTTTTAAATCTGTCTTGGTCTCTTGAATGTTGCAGGCTGCTGAAGATGATGAACACCCAGCAGGTGCTCCTGGAGCCCCAGGTGGCCCTGGAGGAGCCGGTCCTCCTGCTCCCCCTCCAAACACCACCAGCAACCGCCGACTGCAGCAGACACAAGGACAAGTGGAGGAGGTGAGTGTGTGTTTGTGTGTAAAGAGTTTATGGACAAAAAATGGAAGCATTATATATGCACAGTACAGCATGAATTTGTGCAGTTTTGCACATACATCATTTCGAATTACCAAAATACAAATCAATGATATTGCAACAAGTATTCAGTGTCGTTCTTTCTGGTCTCATGTCTTTCTGTGGTTGTGGTCTGCAGGTGGTGGATATCATGCGTGTGAATGTGGATAAGGTTCTGGAGAGAGACCAGAAGCTCTCTGAGCTGGACGACAGGGCAGATGCTCTACAGGCCGGGGCGTCACAGTTCGAAAGCTGTGCTGCCAAACTGAAGAACAAATACTGGTGGAAGAATTGCAAGGTGAGTCATCCTGACTGCTTGAAATCAGCTTAGCGCTCATACAGGATATTACTTATTACTTCGTCATTTCAATTAATAATTAACCCAAAGGGATTTACAGTGAAAAAGTGAAACACACCAAATTTAACAGGAAATTATATGATGTACTCCAGTGTTTTCTAAAAATAAAATATAAATATTAGATGAAATATAATATTTAAGCTGAAGTTGATGTACTAAAATATTAAAACTGAACTAAAAATAAAAGAAAGAATAAAAATAAAGAAAAATAAAAGCACACAATAAAGCACGTAACACAACAGCACGTAACAAACTTAAACTAAAAATGAAAACGAATTCAAAGTATTAATAAATACTAGAAGTAATACTACAATAGCTCAGAATGTACTCAGAAGTGTTAATGAACTAACATGCAGGAGTAAATAGGTCAGTGCTTGTTGCTTATGCTTTGCTCAGTGATTTTGTTCTGTACAGCTGCTAGTGTTAATTAGTTAATTTGTATAAACAGGAGGGCCATACTTGGAAAAAAAACTTCCCGAAACTTATACAAACCCTGATGGAGTGTCTTTGGCACAGAAATACTCCAACGTCATACGTCCAACGCATTTTTTTTTAAAAACTTTGGCCATGTTTAGCATGAGAATCCAACACTTTAACAGTGTAAATAACTCAGAATGCATGAAATAGCATTAGACCTCCCCTTTAAATCCATTCTCCAGATTTTCACCTAAACATTTATAAACAATCAGACTTGTGATTTTTGCCAGGCAGCTGATAAAATGAGCAAATCCCATTTGTAAACGTTTGTTCATTATATTCTTGAATAATCCGATAAACAGGATGTTTGTGTTGTTGTCTTCTTGTAATGTAGAGTGAGGGATAAATTGTGTGATTGTAACAATTTCTGTCCTTTCCTTTCGTCCCTCAGATGATGATTATTATGGGTGGCATTGGAGTCATCTTCATTGGAATCATTTTCTGTGGGTTTTGAATCATTTGAATGGCTATAAAGTTACAATTGTTTCAAAGGCAATTATAATTCTAAAGGTACAATTATACCTGTCATTAACCCTACCTTAAAATGAAACCGTTTGTAATTCTTTGAGCTGGATTTCTGATCATAGTTCAGCATTTATTTGGAGATTTTAAAGTTTCAACTCCAATCTCTTTAAAGGGGTCATATGATACTTTTTTAAAGATCATTATTTTGTGTATTTGGTGTAACAGAATATGTTGACATGCTTTAATGTTCAAAAAACACATTATTTTTCAAATACTGGTCATTATTGTAGGTCCTCTATGCCCCGCCTCTCTCAAACGCTGCGTTTTCTACAAAGCCCCTCCTTCCGAAAACCGCAGTACGCTCTGATTGGCCAGCTGACCCAGTGCATTGTGATTGGCCGAACACTGCAAGCACTCGTCGCAAATGTAACGCCCCTTACCATAATCAAGAAACTTCATCTTTCAAAATAAATGTAAATACAAAGCCCGAAAGGGGAACAGAGTCTCGAGACAGACACAGTGATGAAGCTGGTATATGTGTGCAGTACAAAAAGCCACGGTTAAGACAGCGACTCCACATGTGATGGGATCCACCGCCACCCCACTCTCGCGCGCTTTTCTCTCGCTCTCCATCTCCTCTCCTCGCCCCTCTCTCTCTCGCGTCTCTCGCGCTCTCTCTCTCTCTATCGCTCGCGCACACACACACACGATGCACAAAACTCCGCATTTGAATAGTCATATAGCAAATACTTAAACGAATAACAAAACAGTAGCTGATTCAGAAGCGCCAGATTGTCATAGCAAAGTCAGAATGACCTCCTCTCCTAGGTTCACGAAACGGTTGTCCATAAAATGCATTGCTGTTCTGTTGTAAGTAATATTAAAGATTCCTAAATGCATCTACTTAAAGCAGCCAAATAAAGTGCTTTTGCTTTCACAACGAAACACACAGAGTCTCCATGACATGGCGGCAAATATTTCACATAGTGATGTAGAAATGTGGGGGCGTGTTAGAATGAGCCGTTTTTGGGGTGTGTGGCAGAGTCTTAACTTTTATAAAGTATATCTCTTTGGTTTTGAGACTTTAGTCTTTGCAACTTCAGGGATCTTATCTATGCACAATCAGCTTGTAACACTCCAAAGAGAAAGAAAAACTTGAAATCGCATCATATGACCCCTTTAATTGTTTTCAAGGATATATTTACTGTTTATTCAATATCTACACTCTAAAAAATGCTGGGTTAAAAAGGGACAAACCCAGCTATTGGGTTGTTTTGACCCAGCGGTTGGGTTTGTTCTAACCCAGCCGTTGGGTCAAAACAACCCAACAGCTTGGTTTGTCCCTTTTTAACCCAGCATTTTTTAGAGTGTAATACCATTATTTGCACATCATTTTCTCTTTAGCAACGAAAGGTTACACAGGTAGTTTCGATTGAGCAGGCACTTTCTGTTGGTGTCCATACCTATATGTGCTTAGCCGTCCTGTGATGCTCGGGCTTCTTTTATTAGAGGCATCAGTGCTGGTGCTCAGACGTATGTGAGTTTGTGTGTTTAGTGGCCAGACTGGACCAGCACCGCACAAGCTCAATAATTCATCATTACACTCATTACAGTGAATTATTCATTAAGATCAGTTGTGTGTAGCAGTGCAGAAACGCGTGTCGCAGTGGAATATCAACCACCTCTTCCTTCTTATCTTTCCTTATCTAGTGTATTTCTTCTCTTGAGCCGATCCACCTGCAGCGAATGAAAAAACGAATGAGTGAATGAAGAAAACACAATCGTGAGCTCCGCCCATTTTCCACATCCTTCTCGCTTCAATCTCGAGGTCTCTCCGTTTAGTCAGTTTTCACCTTGGTGTGACAGTAGTACACATGAAGTAGAATGAGCACATTTCAGTTTCTCTCTCTTTTTCCCTCCCTCTCAGAATCTCCTGCAGTATTTAAACATTCTGCAGACATTCATACATGAATGCACAGAGAGAGCAGAAGAAAAATTAATTCAAGTTAATGCTAAGAAATACGGGTCACATGATCCTTTAGGAATAAGTCTATGCTGATCTGCTGCTCAAATGAACCTCTTGAAAACTCAGCTTTGACATCATGAATTACATTTGAATTACATAAATTACAGTTTGAAATATATTCAAATAGAAACAGTTATTGTAATATTTCACAATGTTACTGTTTTTAATTACTGTATTTCGATCAAATGAATGCAGCCTTGGTGAACATAAGAGAAACATTGTAAAAACAAACTTTTGAATGGTAGTGTATGTAAGAGAGAGATGAGAGAAATGTGAGCGTGGAATAGATGACCGTAAAGTGAGGTAGACATTCTTTCTGGCTCTTTATTGCCAAAGCTTTCTCGTCTGACCTTTCGGAGAACTTTTAGAAATTAATATTGACATAATCTGTCCCTGCAGGTTTGCCTCTTAACCCAGTATCAGTACTGCTGTTGCCATTACTCTGTTATTGAGATACAATTCATGAGCCATCATTCACTGATTTTTAATCTGAATGTGTGTGTACTTAAGATACTGACATTTCCAGAAGAACAGAACAAATAGACAGATCATTTATGAGAATTGCAGTTTTTTTCTTACCTAGAGGTGCACAAGTAATGAAAATGAACAGTAAAAATACAATGCCAAGTCTGTAATAAAAGGGACAAGTGAGAATTCTGTGCACACACAGAAGGATCATTTGTTTCTTTTGATTTGCATGGCAGAATAATCCCACTGTTTTACGTGTGATATGTTAATTTATTACTATTAACTGCCTGTTATGTGCAAACTAATTTTCTTGTTCTGTGGAAAAGCCTCATCTGGGAACAAGATGTGAATGCTACGAGCCTGCCAAAATGTACTGAAACGTACAGAAATTCACAGATAATCGATGCAAACAGAGCATAAACAATAATCTACAGGTACATTTAAAAAAAATTGAATATCATGAAAAAGGTCAATATTTTTTGTCACTCATTTCAGAAAGTGAAACCCATATATTATATAGATTCATTACACATAGAGTGAAATACTTCAAGCCTTTATTTCTTGAAATTTTGATGATTATGGCTTACAGATAATGAAAACCCAAAATTCAGTGTCTCAGAAAATTAGAATATTACTAAGATTCAATTAAAAAAAAGGAATATTATTAAACAGACATGTCAGGCTTCTGAAAGTTATGGTCAATTTCTATGCACCAAATACTGGTTGGGCCTCATTTGCATGACTTATGCATCAGGCGGAGTGGCATGAGGCGAACGCCTGTGGCAATGCTAAGGTGGAATGGAGCCAGTTGTTTGGTAGCGGCCTCAGGTCATCGCATTGGTGGTCTGTGTCTCGTCATCTCTATTGAAAAGACCAGAGATTCTCATCGGGTAGGTCAGCGGTAGTTTCTAGCAAGCACGCCCAGAGTAACACCATGGTCATTGAACCAGCTTTTGGTGCTTTTGACAGTGTGTGTAGGTGCCAAATCCTGCTGGAAAATTAAACCAGCATCTTCAAAAAGCGGGTCAGCAGAAGGAAGCATGAAGTGCTCAAAAATTTCCTGGTAGATGGCTGCGCTGACTGTGGACTTCAGAAACTAGAAAACCACAGCGGACCAACACCAGCAGATGACATGGCAGCCCAATTCATCACTGACTGTGGAAACTTCACAATGGACTTCAAGCAACATGGTTTCTGTGCCTCCACTCTTCCTCCAGACTCTGGGACCTTGATTTCCATTTCTGAAAAGAGGACTTTGGACCACTGAGCAACAGTCCAGTTCTTTTTCTCCACAGCCCAGGTAAGACGCTTCTGACATTGTCTCTGGTTCAGGAGTGGTTTGACACGAGGAATGTGACATTTGTAGCCCATGTCTAGGATTCGTCTGTGCGTAGTGGCTCTTGATGCGCTGACGCCAGCCTCAATCCACTCCTTGTGAAGCTCCCCCAAAATCTGAAGGGATTTTGGCATGACAATCATCTCAAGGCTGTGGTTATCCCTTTTGCTGGTGCACCTTTTCCTACCACTCAACTTTCTATGAATATGCTTGGATACAGCACTCTGAACAACCAGCTTCTTTAGCAATGAACTTTTGTGGTACCTCCTTGTGGAGGGGGTCAATGACTGTATTCGGACATCTGTCAAGTCAGCAGTCTTCCCCATGATTGTGTAGCCTACTGACCCAGACTGAGAGATCATTTAAAGGCTCAGGAAACCTTGCAGGGTTTTGAGTAAAAGAGTGATTAGGGTGTGACACCAGGACTTTCCAATATTGATATTATGTAATATTCTAATTTTTTGAGACACTGAATTTTGGGTTTTCATTATCTGTAATTTTTTGAGATGTACCTGTATACTGCCATGCAATATACAACTGTTGGTTTTCACATTCCTTCGTCACAGCACAGACTTTTATAGTTTGTTGGAGAATGTAGACATGTCTATTTTTCTCTTGTAAGATCAAGTGAGACAAACTAAATATGATGATAAATTATATGTATAAATATGAATGAAAGCATATACCATCACAGAGGGGTAATGCCATCAGCTCTGATGCCAGTATTAGATTTTAATAGCAAAAACAGCATGCTTAGATGCCCCTGATACTTTAATGATGCCAATAAAACCATCGACAAAACCTTTTCTGTTGTTTTTATTTCACAAAAGCAAGGAACATGTACAACAAATAAACAACATCCAATAGATTAGAACATTAAATTAATTTTATGTTTATAGAATAACTTATGCAGGAAATTGATTTTGACAACTTCTATTAAACAAATGTTCCATGACTGAATGAAAATAAACCCATTTGAAGACAGCGGACAGATGAAGTAAAAAAGAAAACGTAAGATGGCTCGTTCCAAGAGATCACACAGAAAACTGGTCCTCAGTTCTCTTAAAAGACAAATAATGATAATTCAATAATACATTTAACGTTGCCTCCATTGTGGGGTCTTATACAGTATACACTACCTTTTTTTGGTGCTCAATAAACATTTCTTATCATTATCAATGTTAAAAACATGATGCTTAATATATTTGTGGAAACTGACTTTTCCCCCTGGATTATTTGATTAAATTAAAAAAGAACATTTATTTAAGTAAAAACTTTTTTTTGTATCAATATAAAAATACGCTTTACTGTCACAATTTAAAGCACCCTTGCTGCATAAAACTATTAATTTCTGTAAAAAAAAAATATTGTTTTGAACGGT
Organism: Sinocyclocheilus anophthalmus; assembly: GCA_018155175.1. NCBI lineage: Eukaryota > Metazoa > Chordata > Actinopteri > Cypriniformes > Cyprinidae > Sinocyclocheilus > Sinocyclocheilus anophthalmus. Next base: position 173,773 of record JADLZN010007261.1, read on the forward strand.
AGAATATATAGTTAATATTATATATAGTTGCATGTGAATGTTTTAAAAAGCTAAACTCACCTGCACCTCTGAATGCTTGATACAAAAACACCACTGATATCGCCAACATTAAGACTACTGTCCAGAAGACTGTGTCTGTTCAATTAAAAAAGTTCAACAGCTTCATGAATATTGAAATTAAGAAATTTAACAGATTTACAGATTTTACATTCAACTACTTTGCATATGAAAATGACTCGTTTTTTATTGACTAGTTTGCTCTATGATCAACATTGAATTTACACAAATCATATTTGTGAAAACATCATGGGTAACCTAACACAAAAAAATCTCTTACCTGGATTAGGTTTGTCCACAGTCAGAGTGGCATCGCTCGGAGTTTCTAGGGCTGGATGAGAGACCCTACAGGTGATAACCGTCCCGGGTGGGTTTTTGTCGGGCCGTAGGGTGAGGTGAGAGGACAGGGAATATGTTCCATCATTGTGCTGCCGATGACTGGAGAGGGAGGATTCTTTTGACAAAGAGACAGGCTCTTCTTCAGACGGTGCCTGGGAAAACCACTCTACCTACAGGAGCACAGGGCTGTCAGGACACAACTCCAAAACAAGATCAAAATATGATCATCTGATTGTGAGCTGACCTGCACATCCAGAGGATAGTAGCGATGACAATGGCAGCTCAGTTTCTGCGGTGTTGAATCCTGAAATATCAGTTTCTCCTCAGACAGTGCGATATGGGGAGGTTCTGGGTAAAGATATAGAATGGACTATTTGACTAATTTCCTTCAAATAAAATTGAAGGATTTATGGATGTGAACAATTTATGGGTTTCTTCAACTTCGAGCAAGCTGAATGTCCCATGTGTGGATTTTTTATTAAAACAAACATATTTCAATTTATGTGAAGTTATTTGAAGGTCAAGGTCTAGAAACTTTTTTAATCAAGCCTTCACCATTTATTTTTGATACTTTCAATATTAAACTATGAAAATCCATCATAACATAGGAATGGGAAACTGTGTTTAGAACTATCATCTAAACAAAGAATTAAGTATTTTCATGTTTGAAAGATTTAAATATTTTATAAAACATTCATGTAATATTTTTCTAAAGTTAAGCCCCGTTCACACCAAGAACTATAACTATAAAGATAACGATATTATCGTCCACACAAGCGAACGATATCGTCTGTTTATTTTAAGTGCACGTGCGTCTGCCGCTTTAAATTCTCGAGCTATAGCAGAATGGATTCTGATTGGCTGTCAATCTTTGTATCGTTCATCAGCTGGAAAAAATCGTTCTGGAAGTGATTCCAACTATATCGTTTCCCTGTGCCTTTATCGTTATAGTTGTGGTGTGGACTCTGCTATTTTTTTAATATTGAGAGCGATTTTTAGATCTATATCTTTTATCGTTATCTTTATAGTTATCGTGCTTGGTGTGAACGGGCCTTTAGTGTACTTGTTTACCAAGGCATGGTGCCCCTAAGACGAAAAATATATGATGGGCAGAAAAACTATTTCAATTTCATGTTCTCTCGCAAAAGTATTGAGTAACTCAGAGAAAATATAGTTTATGAAATATAGTCTTTCTTCCCACCTCATTTTATTTTCATCACAAAACACTTCCGAGTAAATTAAAAAGTTTTGCAAGCAAAAGTAACGTTTCTCTGGGGAACGTAACACTTTTGTCAGAAAACTCAAAAGCATTCAAATATATTTTTTCCTCCTCCTCTCTCTCTCTATTTTTTTTACCTTCACCATTATTTAGGGGCTCTGTACCAAGGAGACATGGTTGTGACATGATGAAAATAAGACACAAAATTTATATTAATGCAAATTAAGCAAAATGTATGTAAAAAAAAAAAAGTCAGAATTCTCCTGTGATGTATGTCCACTGTTGTTAGTTGACAGATTAAATAAACTTTTGAAAGTGTGAAAGTATTTTAAGAGTCTATTTTCTAAAAAGTGTCCATAGCTGAAGAAACACCTTTTTATAGAATATGAATTGTATAACATATTAATGGACATTTTGACCCCTCTCAGTACATATGCCAATGTAAGACTCGCGTGTGATGTGCAGCTGCACGATCTGTTGAGTCTGAAACTCTCCAGAGCCGACAGTACAGATGTATGTGCCCTCATCTGTGACCTTTAACCTCTTCAGAGTCAGAGTCGCATTACCGTCCCTCACCAGAAGATCTGCCTCAGCGCTTGTGCCTTCACGGTCCACAAATACTGCAGTGTACAGTAGTAGTGTGATATTTAACATCCAAACATGTTTTACCTTTAAATATATGAATATTTCTCACTTACAATCTTGTCCCACGTCTGTCTCTATTTCCCTCGCTTTTATATCAAGAATTTTACGCCCATTTCCTCTGTGTTGTATGCGCCACTCAAGTGCCACATCCTGCCCGGGGATGGAGTTCTTTGCTAAGCCACAGTTAGCAGCAATCCCACCCTATTGGAGCACGCGGGATGGAACACGTGAAAACACCACAAACACAAACTGGGTTAGGCGGTTTAAAGAAGAGAGGTGAGAGAGAGAGAGGGGGGGGGGGTTAAAAATGTCATTACTTACACAAACAATGCAAACAGTAAGATTATTCTTAAGAGCGCTCCTCCATAAGAAGAACCGGACAAGCTAGTGATAAGCAAAACAAAGATATGCCTTGATAGATAGATAGATAGGCGGACGGATAGACAGACAGACAGATAGCTAGATAGACAGACAGATAGACAGACAGATCGTAGACGGACGGACAGACAGGGACGGACAATAGACACGGATAGATAGACAGAAGAATAGATAGACAGCAGTAGACAGACGGACGGAAGGACAGACCGACAGTAGATAAACAGCAGATAGATAGACAGATAGATAGATAGACAGACAGCTAGACAGACGGACGGAAGGACGGCAGACAGCTAGATAAACAGACAGATAGATAGACGGATAGTCAGACAGACAGAAAGACAGACAGAAGATAGACAGACAGACAGACAGAACGGGACAGGATAGATAGATAGCGGTGGACGGTACGGGATAGACAGACGGACAGATAGATAACGGACGGACGGACGGACGGAAGACAGACAGATAGACGGCTATATAGGATAGATAGATAGATAGAAGACGACAGACAGACAGACAGCCTAATCGGACAGACAGACAGCTTAGACAGACAGACAGACAGACGGACTGATGGATAGACAGACAGATAGATAGACGGATAGTCAGACAGACGGACAGACAGTAGATAGACGGATGGACAGCAGAAGAAAGACAGCCAGGACAGATAGACAGACAGAAGAAAAGACAGATGATAGATAGATAGATAGATAGACAGACGGATAGATAGATAGATGGATAGACAGACAGATAGATAGACGGATAGTCAGATGGACAGACAGACAGACAGATAGACAGACGACAGACAGACAGACAGACGGTAGATAGATAGACAGACAGACAGAAGATAGATTAGATAGACAGCGGACGGGGCACGGACGGACGGATAGATAGATAGATAGGACCAATAATATTAACATATTACAACGTTACCCTCTGTCAGTAATGTTCCTGATTGGCTGAGAGGCAGGTTCAGTTTACTCTGCATTAGCGGATGCGTGTCGGATTGTGTCATCTCACTGTGAAGGGTCTGCAGCACCAGAGTGAGGCTGATGCCACCACCTTCCAGCTGAACTGAGCCAATGAAATGAGCAGGTAGCGAATCCATCTCAGCACCACGAGGAACATAACGGCTGATCTCGCAAACCACCTCCTGTTCATTGCAATCAGCATGAAGAAGCAAGTCTGCATTAGGAATCTGAATGGATGGTACTGTGGGGTGAGACACAACGGAGAAAGAAAGATATTCTAATATATGTTTTTTATTTTAGACATTCAGTTGCTGACTTCAGGGTCAGTGCACTTACACGTTAACTCAAAGATGAGATCGTCAGCGTTAGGGGTCTCAGGGGGGTTATACGGGGTCACGAGCTCTGGTGACAGACCATCATTCCCCACAAGATCCCTGAAGACCAGAGTGGAGGCGGAGCGCTTGAACATTGCCCCGCCCATCATGCCTCCCATCCCGCCCCCTTCCTCGATCAGAGAGCAGGACAGGACCACATCAGCTCCCTCCAGCCCTGTGATGAGAGTACATTCACTGAAACGGCAAGGGGCGCCAAATCGACCAAAACCAGACTATTGAAAATAAAACCGAAAGCAAAAAGACCATTGTTGACCCACCAATCGATTTTAACGTCGTGAAACATTACTTTTATTACATTCATATAAAATATGTCTATATATGCAAGCAACTCGGATGAAAACGATATAGGAACACGAATAAATATCAAAAACTCACCATAAACCATCCAAAGGAAGACGAGGATTGTAAACATCGCCGAAGAGCTCCTGACAAGATAGCTAATAGTTTTGCTAGATGTCGATTATAATATATATATGCTTTCATAAAATGAGGGGGGGGGGAGAAAGGAAAAAAAACGCATTTTATACAAGAGCCAGCTCTCTGCTAGGCTAACATCAAAACTCGAATCGTGATAGGCTGCATTCAATGGCTGCTATACTACTTTCACTTTTGTTCTGAGTTCTTCCTCATTGGCAAGATTCAAAATAAGAGTTTTGCGTGCAGGCGCAATAGAAAATGTGCTGCTTTTTGTTAAATATTATTATTTTTTATGTGAGATATTTTGTCCATATCCATATTAAAATGATAATCTGTGTGATGGAGACAACATTCCAGTATCTGTTTTTCCGTTGTATCATTGCAGGAAGATACTTTGTACAAAGGTACGAGGTGTAATGTGGCTAAACATGTATATATTTGAAAACAAAATGATTTTTGTGCGGGTCTAGTGGCCCATTATTCACTCCAGTGACAATTTTCAGGGTGGGTTTATGAATGTAATTTTCTGTATAGACACATTGACAAGTCTTGGCTGCTAAAAAGCCATTGAACATTTTCTTGTTGTCCAGAAAAACAAAAAACTATAGCTTGTTCATTAACTCATTGACCTCTTGTCAGGGCATGCTGTATCAAAGGAACTTATTAAACAGCCAAGTTCAGCCAATAATTAATAACACAACAACAAAAAAATCTATTATTAATGATCATCACCATTATAATAATAACTTACATCAAAAAAAACTAAATGATAAACTGTACTACTGGAATATATAACACTTAAAAAGATTGGCTTCCTGGTCAGAATAATGTGTGTAAATAAAAAAAAAACCTAGATCAAAAAGAGGAAGCTGACAGCATGTGTTGTTGTGTTTCTGAACTGCGTAGTACTACTCAAGCTCTAGCGGGGTCATGGCATATGACCTGTTTCTCAAAAAACACCAGAAACCTGTTTGAGCGCTTGTCAGATGCAGCTTAAAGGTTTTAATATTCCTATTGTTTCTGATTGGGGAACGCTAACCCAGCACTGCAACAGAAATCAGAATGAATCAGCAGTTATGAGACTCAAAACTAGCAAATCCCCCTAGGGTTAAAGACTGCCCCTCCTTAGACAGGGATGGAGACACCTGTGCCTGCATAATTATACACACACCTAAAGCCTGGGAAACAAATGCGAGTCAGAGGGTGTGTTTGCATAATACAATTTGAAATCACTTGTGCTTTTAAATGCAGTTCTCTGAAAACCAGAGACGGGATTATTAACATAAAACCGCTATTTAGCAAAAGTAGGGACATATATTTCATGCAAATTTCATGCAAATAATAAAACAGCTAATAGAACATTCTAAAAAGAAACTATTTACTTCAAGGTCACCGTCAAATGTTTTTGTAAGAAGTCTCTTCTGCTCATCAAGGCTGCGTTTATTTGGTCAAAAATACAGTAAAATACAGCAATATTATTACAATAGCGGTCTAATATATTTTAAAACATAATTTATTCCTTGGGTTGGAAATTCTGAATTTCAGCATCTTTCTTGTGGTCACGCGATCCTTCAGAAATCTCATTGGATACGCTGACTTTAGTTTGCTCAAGCAACAGTTCTTATATATCTTGAAAAGAGTTCGAATATTACGGCGTAATATTTTGGGCAAACGTTGTCCAGATTATTTGAAGAATAGAAAGTTGTTTGTAATAATGCAAAAGTATTTACTCTCACTTTTGATCAATTTAATACAACCTAGCTCAATAAAAAATATTGAATTGCTAATGAAAAAAAATAATAATTACTGATCCCAAACTTTTGAATGATAAGGTGAACATAATGGACTATAGAGTCTGTAAGTTTTGTGTGAAAGTTGACCATCTTGCTGCAGTTACTGATTAACTGGTCAGACAACGGTTTCCTAAATTAATGCGAATGTAAGACAGTGAAGATTCTTTTGATCTTGTTTATTAAACTGATAAAATAAAACCATAAAAACTATGTACAAGGTTGTTTTTTTTAAAGACATCAAAACATCAACATACAACACAATGAGGAAAATGCGTAAACTATACATTAATGTAACACATAAGAGTACAGTGTAGCATTTGGGCCATTCTTCAATGTATGCTATTTGTTGTGCATATTACAACACAATAAGTTTTCCTAGAATAAGAGTATCTATATAGATCTCTTTTAATGTTCAAATATTAATCAAGAACTGATACAGGCAGGAAAAGACTGAATACATGCAAAAGTCTAGTACTTGTTTTTTTAGGGCTTCACACTGTTGGCCTCAAGGGGGAGACAGCACCTCAAAGAACAAAAGCCATTGAACTTGACTGGCATATTATAGTGCTTTGAAAGAGCATTTTATGTGTTCTTCAGACTGTCCATCATTAAGTTTATTTAAACAAGATAAACTGTACCAGCAGGTCCACTGAAGTGCATTCCCAAGTCCACGACTTCCGAAAGCAGTTTCCTCTTCTAACACAGAGCTCATAAGAACCAAACTGATGCACAGAATGAAGTGTGTGCTGCTTCAGGGCAACAAAAGTCCTCCCAGTAGAAGCGTGTTATTGTGGCACTTAAAATCATTTAAATTTCAGTGAGAGTGACCCGGAAATAGTCCGTCTGATTGTCAATGGAAAGGATGAATGTGTCCTCGTTGCAGTAGTGCTCAATGACGTTGTCGTCCATGTTGACCAGGATACTAGTGGTTGAATGAAAATTAAATTTTAATTCAAAATAATTCATAATTTAAAAAATTGTTTTAGCATTATGTTTACTCACCCTTTCTTGCTTTTCTTGTAGATTTTAGTCATCTTCTCCACAGGAACAGAATATTTGCCTGATATCTTGAAGAAAAAAAACAGCGGCTTCAGAAAATCAGAAAATCATCTGACAAGCCTCCATGAATGGCAGCTTATTTCTGACTCTATTCTTGTATTCCATGGAAAGTAATCTGATCTGCTACTGAATGCAGTGTAATACCCAATCACTTCTGTCTGTTAAGAAAATCAAAATGTAAATCCCATGTGCTGCATGGCACAGTACTTACTGCCTCAAGTAAACTTTTCAGTGTTGGAGACCTTAGCATCAATGCATCAAAAACCTCATCAGTTTCTCTCCTTACGTACAGCAGGACTGCAGAAAAATATCATTAAGAATTAATATGAAGAATGGGACATTCTGTTGACATGCAAATCTCACAGCTATGCTGAAAATCATACCTCTCTTTTCCTCTCTGCTGTATTTGGCGGGCGCAGAAATATCATCCTCTGATGGTCTTTTCATGGCCACCCTGCATGAGCAACAGATAAACAAATTTACGATTATAATAATGCCTTTCAATGCTACAGTTATACTGCAAGAAATAAATGCAGATACAGTTATAAAACACTGGATTGATTCTACTGGTCTGATGCTTGCTGGACTTTGGACTAAATGATGGACTAAATGTCTAATTCATTTCTAATCAGATAAAGACAGAGATCATATTATACCTCAAGATAATAATCTTATGACACTATGATTCACTATGTGTACCGCTCTCGGTATAGCCAAGTCAAGAGTCCACTTCACAGATCATTTAGGACATCATTTAGTCCAAATGATGGACAAACATTTTTGGACTAAATGTCCAAACATTTCTCCAATGAGATGTATTTTTATAAATGAATGAACACAAAAAAACATTAAATGAATAATATGAACAAAAAGACAATTAAAAGATAATCATTTTCATGTTGTGGTCAAAAGACAGTAAATGGCTGATAATAAAACATTACATTATTTTGTCTAAATAACTTTAAATAAAACACTAAACAACTCAAATCAGTCATTAAGCAAACTTAGGCTTCACAGCACTATATTCTTGTTTTATTTATATTCTTGAGATTTGCAAAAGATTAAATTCAAAAGTGCTATTAAATATTGTTTTTAAAATGTAAGTTAAATTTAACTTAAGTGAGTGTTGGATGATGGCAAAGGTAATCTTAAAATGAAAATGCATGACCTGGACCACAAAACTGGACATAAGGGTCAATTTTTCGAAAATTGAGATTTAAACATCACCTGAAAGCTGAATAAATAAGCTTTCCATTGATGTATGGTTTGTTTGGATCGGACAATATTTGGCAGAGATACGATTATTTGAAAATCTGGAATCTGAGGGTGCAAAAAAAAAAATCTAAATATTGAGAAAACCGCCTTTACAAGTTGTCCAAATGAAGTTCTTAGCAATGCATATTACTAATAAAAAATTAAGTTTTAATATATTTACAGTAGGAAATTTACAAAATATCTTCATGGAACATGGAACATCTTTACTTAATATCCTAATGATTTTTGGCATAAAAGAAAAATCTTTAATTTTGACCCATACAACGTTTTTTTTTGGCTATTGCTAAAAATAAACCCAAGCAACTTAAGACTGGTTTTGTGCTCCAAGGTCACAAATAGTACTAAAATAGGCAACAATAAATATGGCCAATATTACTGTCCACTCATAATGATAAAATCTCGCACATAGCCATTATTGTAAGCCATATCTTGCACTCCTAAATCCCAATAGAATTATATATTTGAGAGCTGCTTTACAGCAGAATTGAGTGTTGTTCACACCCCCACACTATTGGCACTATGTTCTTTTTTAATACTGTAAAGCTGCATGCTTTAAATCAATTTATTGTATAATGCGCTATATAAATAAAGGTGACTGACTTTTATAATTAAACCAGGAATTAATAGTAAACGCACTAACCCATCACTCTCCATTACTTCAACACCAAAACTGAACACCTGTAAACAAAGAGAAAACAAGGTTATAGAGACTTAAAACTGTCCTTCGCATTACAGTGGGGAAAAAAAGTATTTAGTCAGCCACCAATTGTGCAAGTTCTCCCACTTAAAAAAAGGAGAGAGGCCTGTAATTTTCATCATAGGTAAACCACAACTATGAGAGACAAAATGAGAAAAAAAAATCCAAAAATCACATTGTAGGATTTAAAGAATTTATTTGCAAATTATAATGGAAAATAAGTATTTGGTCAATAACAAAAATTCATCTCAATACTTTGTTATATACCATTTGTTGGCAATGACAGAGGTCAAACGTTTTCACAAGGTTTTCACACACTGTTGCTAGTATTTTTGCCCATTCCTCCATGTAGATCTCCTCTAGAGCAGTAATGTTTGGGGCTGTCGCTGGGCAACACGGATTTTCAACTCCCTCCAAAGATTTTCTATGGGGTGAGATCTGGAGACTGGCTAGGCCACTCCAGGACTTGAAATGCTTCTTACGAAGCCACTCCTTCGTTGCCCGGGCGGTTTGTTTGGGATCATTGTCATGCTGAAAGGCCCAGCCACGTTTCATCTTCAATGCCCTTGCTGATGGAAGGGTTTTCACTCAAAATCTCACGATACAATGGCCCCATTCATTCTTTCGTTTACAAGGAACAGTCGTCCTGGTCCCTTTGCAGAAAAACAGCCCCAAAAGCATGATGTTTCCACCCCCATGCAAGTAGGTATGGTGTTCTTTGGATGCAACTCAGCATTCTTTCGCCTCCAAACACGACAAGTTGAGTTTTTACCAAAAAGTTCTATTTTGGTGTCATCTGACCATATGACATTCTCCCAAACCTCTTCTGGATCATCCAAATGCTCTCAAGCAAACTTCAGACAGGCCTGGACATGTACTGGCTTAAGCAAGGGGAGACACGTCTGGCACTGCAGGATTTGAGTCCCTGGCGGCGCAGTGTGTTACTGATGGTAGCCTTTGTTACTTTGGTCCCAGCTCTCTGCAGGTCATTCACTAGGTCCCCCCGTGTGGTTCTGGGAATTTTGCTCACAGTTCTTGTGATCATTATGACCCCACGGGGTGAGATCTTGCGTAAAGCCCAGATCGAGGGAGATTATCAGTGGACTTGTATGTCATCCATTTTCTAATAATTGCTCCCACAGTTGAATTCTTCACACCAAGCTGCTTACCTATTGCAGATTCCGTCTTCCCAGCCTGGTGCAGGTCTACAAATTTGTTTCTGGTGTCCTTTGACAGCTATTTGGTCTTGGCCATGGTGGAGTTTGGAGTGTGACTGTTTGAGGTTGTGGATAGGTGTCTTTTATACTGATAACAAGTGCAAACAGATGCCATTAATACAGGTAACCAGTGGAGGACAGAGGAGCCTCTTAAAGAAGAAGGTACAGGTCTGTGAGAACCAGAAATCTTGCTTGTTTGTAGGTGAACAAATACTTATTTTACAGAGGAATTTACCAATGAAGTCTTTAAAAATCCTACAATGTGATTTTCTGGATTTTTTCCCCCTCATTTTGTCTCTCATAGTTGAGGTATACCTATGATGAAAATTACAGGCCTCTCTCATCTTTTTAAGTGGGCGAACTTGCACAATTGGTGGTGACTAAATACTTTTTTTCCCCAATGTATGTCCAAAAGTATAAGCAGATGTTTGGTAATTCAGTTAAAACAAGAGATTGCATCCATTTGAATAGTTTAAGTAACACACTATGGTCTAATCATTATTAAGATACTACACCTCAGTAATAAGTTCTGATCACTGCACATCAATACTCAACAAACAGCTTCAGTATCACTTTGAGAACTGCATTCATCCTCCTCCTCCTCACCTGACCGGCTCTCTGGAGGTTGTTCAAATGGACATCGGGGATGAAGAGGACAGGCTGGGACTCCAGGTCTGTCATAGTTTTGAAGAGCGTAATATCTGGCCTCTTTTGAGCTAAAGTGGCAAAACTTCCTCTCTTACCTAACAGAGTGAAAGAAAACCAATGACTCAAGTCAAAATCAGCAAGCTGACGCCGAGAAACCCACATAGTCATGCTTCACAGACCACAAGCTCATAGTCTTCACATATTAGGTCAAAACCTGCAATGCAAAATAGTTTTAGTCATATTCTTACTCATCACAAAATGCCTACTGTACATGCATTTTATCCAGAATCAGAGTAAAGTGATAGAGACAACATCTAGGGATAATGGCGCTATATTATATAAATGAATGTATGGTTGATTGACAGAACTCTTACCATCATGACCCTGGTTGCCAGCAGCCTGACCTTTGACCTTCTTCCGAAGCTGCTTTTTCTCCTCATCACGAATTTTTCGCTCAGCTCCCTGTTCAGAAGAGATGTTTGTGTGAACTCAACATACTGGCTATTGTTGTTACACAGATATAAGGTATGGAAAGGACAGTAGGTAAAAATGAACATTTACTAAATAACACCATAAACTAAGTTTAGAATATAAAGTAGTTAATTCCAGTGACAAATGAACAGCAATACAAAACATCATTACAGCTACTACAAGAAATGGCGATGGCAAACACAGAAAATTTCCACTGTAAACTGTTATACTTGTGCAAATAAAATGATTCAGGTCCTTGACTTAAATGACCCACAACAATGACACTGACGCAGCACCAACCTTGTCACAGAAGACCTTGATCTGGGAGTAGGCTCTGTGAATGGGTCTGTTACTCCTGTTGTTGTAACTGTAGGTGTCAATCTGGATCATAAGTGGAAGACCTTTGACTCCCTTCTGTGAGGAGAAATCGGTGCTCAGACAGTTCACCGTAATGAAAACCTGGAAGAAGAAAAAAACAAGACACATACACAAATCAGCTTGACGAAACATGCATTTCTGAGCATGGAAAAGGTCAAGTATGGCCAGGCAATCATGTCTTATTATCTGATGACAAAAGAGCCAGGGGTAGTTTTTCCACCAAGCAGCTCAGCTATAAAGGGAATGTTTTTACAGAATGTTATTGTGTATAAAAACTAGAAAAAAAAAAAAAAATCACAGTGAGGGGCCATTCACACAGAACCCATTTTTATGTTTAAAAACTAGAAAGCAGGACAGTATAAGGAGACGTTCACACATAACCCGTTTAAATTTAAAAACAGGAAACAGTACTGTAAGGGTCCTTTACACAGAACATGTTTTTGCATTTAAAAAAAAAAAATAAAAAGAGTAAGGAGCCATTCACACAGAACACTTTATACATTAAAAAATTTGAAAACAGCTCAGTAGGGGGCTGTTCACACACACACAACACATTTTCTGAGTTTAAAACACAGAAAACTGTACTGTAAGGGGTTGTTTATACGGAACATGTTTTTGCATAAATGATAAAAAAAAAAAACTGTGCAGTAAGGAGCCGTCCACACAGAATGTCTTTAAAAACCAGAAAACTGCAGTAAGGGGCTGTTCACACATAACGTGTTTTTGCGTTTAACAACGAGAAAAAAGGGCAGTAAGGGGCCATTCACTTTGTGCATTTAAAAATAACTAGAAAACAGCACAATAAGGGGCTGTTCACAGAGGATTTTTAACGATTTATATGTAGAAAACAGCACATTAAGGGACCCGCAAGTTAAAAGGCGTTTAACTAAAACAAAACATGTTTAGAGATTTTGCTTTTTCTCATTCCACTGCCCTGCATGCCTTGTTTTTGTGTACCTTTGTGGTTTTTTTTTTTAAAGCTTATTTTGTCAAATACATCCACCTTGCATATTTACAACAACAATAAAAATCATTTAAAAAGCAGCACTGTGAAAGGCAAAAATGTGTCCTGTGACAATCAGCCCTAACCTTTTATTAACTTAATAAAACACAGCACAGCATTTTGAAATCGCAAGATGCTTATAAAAGATGCAAAAATGTGCTGCAATGCTCCAATACTAGCATCACTGTTTCGACCAATGGCTGGGGGGAGGTGTGTCTATCTGTTCGACCAATGGCAGACATAGGGAGCATTCGGGAAACATGTTTGAAAATCATTATTTTTGCAAATCTGTTTGGTGATGCTAGTGGCAATAGTAGTGAAATTACACACCTCAGTGTGAACCTTCACAGACGGTTTGATTAATAGACTAGTCCTGAATAAAAAGCTATTATTGGATGGCCTCCCAGACTTAAAAATAAAGAAAGGTGAATAAAAGCACAGCAGTTCATGTCAGGTTCACTTTAAAAATCGTTTTAGCACTAGTCATCTTTAATAGCACTTGAGACCTTTAATAGTGAAAAGTACATCTTTTCACAATCTTACATGTTTCACAATCTTAAAATCTCTAAATGGCAACATTTACCACATTACCACCAATTAACAAAAAACACATAAGCACTCTCTCATTGTGTGCCTGTCTGTGGTTTAGTCAAATAGTAAGCAAAACTAAATTGATTTGAAATATCCCCAACTGTAACCCGTCTTATGCCAATATATCAAGAGACACTGGAAAAACGACTGTTGAAAGATGAAAGGTAGCGAATCATTCAGCCCGAGGTGAAAATAGTTTCCCACTGACAGTCTCCCGTCCTTTCGTGTCTGTGCCTGTAGCTGTTGTTTCATAGAGGAGCTTGTTGTTCGATGTTATGAGAACCACTTGCTTTCTCAGGGCCACGTGATCAATTCTGACAAGAATCAGTTAGCAACTGCACACACGGACAAATCTTTCACAACAAAACTCTAGTGTGTGGGCTCTGACTTTCTGTGTGCATGTGGGTGCATGTGAGCAAATGATGGCTGAACAAATACAAAGTAAGACTGAAATCTTACAACATCCTTCTACACTATCAAACCATCATCTGTTGGCTCTTAAATTGAAGGCATGTAAATGTTTATATTTCTGCAACCCTTTAAAATTCCCATGAAACACCGTATCTTTTATATACATTTATCTAAATTAGACAAAACACAACACCACACAAAATAAAACAAAAAATTAAATGTCCAGAGGTAGAGGATTTGCTATTAAGTCTTCCACTTGCTATTGCAATGACACATCATGCTACTTCAAAAGCTTAATTTTAAAGACAAATATTGACCACGAGCCCTGGGTGGACCTCCTCCCTTAAGTGTGCACTTAAAGTAAACTTAAGTACTGGAACTAAGAAGGAAATATCCTCCTGACAGTGAATAGGATGCTGCAGGGAAGAGGAGGAGAAGGGAGCTGTAATGTCTCCTCAGGCTCAATGGCTGTTATCAAACAACTTCAGCCTGACCTGCACACAGCAAACTTAATATCCAAGTAAGAACTATGAGGAATCAAAGATGAAGTCGCACCTTTGCCTCTCATTGACGTCAGGGGAAGGACACAGCCATGAAAGCGATTCTTCGATGTTGGGCAATGGGTTGCTGAAGCTATCTTTATAGTCGGCTGACGGGTGAAACAATGACAGCAGGTTATCTTTTGTAATTTTGTGAAGCAATCGGCCATTTCTGGATTACAATACTTTTTTTTAAGCCCACAACCGTACACAGTAAGGGTTTAAATGTCTGAGGCCACACAAAAATCGAGATCAAGACCTATTTGGTATAAAAAAATAATAAAAAAAATATATATATATAATATATATATATATTATTATATACACACCACACACACACACACACACACACACACACAACAAATATATATAAATATAAAATATATATTAGTAGTAAACTGAATAAAATAAAGATTAGAATTAAAATTATTATTAATTATTAGTTAAAACAATAAAATAAATTAGAATAAATATTTTTGTCTACATTTCAAAAAATTACCATGTAAGATCTTATCAAGGCAAGGCAAGTTTAATTATAGCACATTTCATACACAATGGTAATTCAAAGTGCTTTACTTAAAATAAAATAAAAACAATAAAAAATATTAAAATCAACTGGAAAAACTACATAAGAATAAAAATAAGCTGAAACCATTTACATAAAAAATATCTGAGAGATATGTAAAATAGGGATGCAGATTGTATTCAGATAAATAAAAGATATCTAAGAAAATGATTAGATATTAATAAAAAAATATTTTACTTTGAAATGTAAAATGTGGGAATCCACATGTAAAAGCTTATGCTTATTCTTATTTAAGATCTTTTTTTAGATAAATAAAAAATATAAATAAAATAAGTTGAATTCAATAAAATGTATCTAATTCAATTTAGATAAGATAATCTTTAACTTTATCTCATTGTGAATTTATTTTCTATATATTTTATATTGATGTATTTTGAAGATTTAAAAAAAGATATGCAAAATGAATAAGCAATATTTAAGATTCTACATCAGGTATGTGACCCTTTGAAATCCTTTGTGCATAAGTCCAGATTTCATTGCTTTCACTGAAGCACAAGATGCTGTTGTGTTTGATTCTCAAATCGTGCTGGATAACACGATCATCAGGTTTTGCCAGCTCAAGTGCTGCTCTTGTTAATGCAAAGGCTGGACATACCAAACACTGAGATATTGTCAAATTCATGTCAATTTTCAAGTTCAACTTGTCACTCAAATTGTTATGCTGATAATACTAGTTGAAAAAAGCTACATTTTTAGTAAGACTTTACACCCCACTGTATTTTCAAACAACATCACGATAGGATAAATGTGGCAAAGAGACAATTTACAGAGAGTAAATATGTATATAATATGCAAAGCTGCAAACAAATTTGAGCACTTCAGGTTTATATTCAGAGTGATTAAAAAAATTCAAAGGAGAAAAAAAAAAACACAGCAGGATGCATTTTGACCTCAGAGACGGGCGTTCTGTTACACGCTTCACGTCTATGACATGGTACCTGCCTGCTGTGTAAATACAACACTGCTTAAATGTATGGCAGATGTTACTCAAGCCTTCCTTTTACAAAAGAGCAGGACCCTTTCCCAAGCCCCCGCTTGTCTGAGGATTCAACCTCCCCCCAAACGGTTAACGCTCCTATTCAAATCCTGATCTTCTGCCTCAGGCACTATGAAAAATCCCTGGATACTGTTATTCAAATCAGGAAAACATCAGGATCAGCAGATCGGGTTTCGGTCTTCCGAAATCATGGCTAAACCACGTCAGGCTGCCAGCTGCCATGGAGTAGACCATCGCAGTGCCCCTCAGGTGACAAAACTCCCCCCTTTAACCTGACCCCTCATTGTCCTTATGGTTCCCAACTGGGAGTTATGATGGAATACTTTGCCCTAAGCATTGTGCTAAAGTTGCAGACCCCTTTTTTAGGATACACCTTAAATAAAACACATGAGGAACTGGGAAGTGCAAAGATGAACAAAAGGAAGGGACTACAGCTATCTGGTATCCAGGGATACAGACGCAAGAATAAAAGAGGGAGGGGGGGGGGGGAGAATATAATGACGTAAACGTAGAGTCACACACACAAAAAAAACACACTGGGTCTCCACTCATTCTAATAGGAATCCATGCGAAAAATTGCTTTCTTTTTCAGGATTTTTGCCTTGTTTTCCAGTACATCTGAACATTCTTATATTTAATTTGGAAGCAAACTGAGAAATGATATGAAGTCTTGTTTACTGAAAAACTGATCAAAATTAAGTGACTCAAAACAAAAAAATATATATCTTCCAATGGGGTAAGAAAAATAAACTTAAAGGGAAACAAGTTTTTTTCTAGCCTACTGTCCGACTTTTGCCGTGTTTAAGCTCTGTATGTTATTTAGCTTTTAGTTCATTTTGAAAAATTTTATACCACGATAACACTTATCTGTATTTTTCTTCTCATAATACTCTTGCACTACATTGTTTCCCTACAGTTTTACAGACAATGACACTTTAACCAAGTGTATGATTCACAAGGTTAATGCACCGCCAGCACCCCTCCAGCAAGCACCCCCACTGCCCACAACCAGAAAATATAAGCCCACTGGCTCCCTGGTCTGAAAGTGACTGCCCCACCCAACACACGGGGCAATCCCGCCACAGACACCAGAGACACCTACTGATTCTCGACTAGAGTGTTGTGTGTGTGTCACACGCGGCGCAAACGCAGGCTCGGAACCAGAGAATTCGGCCTATGTGACCTTTAAAGCCCCCCTGTAGTGAAAATCAAGTTTTTTATGTTGTTTATTTGTCTATGTGGTGTTTTTAATATGCTTTTAGACAAACCATGTGCCAATCTATTAATCAACACCATTGCTGAGTATTTTCTCCTTAAAACTGTAGTTTCCCAAAGGCTGACCCAGAAATACGGTTTGAAACAGCCCTCGGTTTGCTATGTCACAAACCAATAACCAATCACGTCAAGGGATCGATTCCTATCACTAGCATGCAAAATATACCAAAACCAGCACAAAACCAAAAATAAATCAAAGCAAAAAACCCATGAAGCTGTGGTTTAATGTGAATTTAGATTATAACCCGTGGCAACAGTGTAAAAGTAGCCCAGAGTCAGACGCACCTCTCCCGCAGCTGCATCGCATTTCACAGTAGTGCTCGCGGGCGCAAATTAACAATCACAAACGGCTGCATTCGAGTCGTCAAGGCATTAGGACACAACAAGCTAAGACTTTAACGAATGTTACAGTATTCAACTGTAGTGTCCGCTAGTAAAAAGATAGTTTGTATCAGTCAGTATCATCTATGCATTGTTTGTGGTTACTTACAGTTCAGTGGATCAGAGGAGCTGAGCTGCTGTGATTGAGTGGAGGCGGGGTTAATTTGCATATTCATAGATCCGCGTATAGTAAATGAGGCAAGGGTGTAGAGTTACATTCAAGCTATTTTAAGGCATGAGAAAATTATTTTCACAAGAAAAAACATTTGAATATGTCATTTTGATGATCAAAGATAAGTTTTAAGGCATAAAATCTTTTTACTACAGGGGGACTTTAAGACATATGTAAAAGATATAGATGTAAAGCAGATTCCCACCTATGTCAAGGACTCTCTGTTTGGCCGTGTGCTGGCGGGAGTGCCAGTAGTTCCAGTGCTTTAGCTGCTCATCCCGACATTTCTCCTGTCCAAACACCACCATCACTACACTCTGAGAGCGACAGTTGTGTTACAATGATTCTGGCCCTTAATATCAATTATAGTACAGAATTAAGAGTGGCTGTCATGGTAACAGCAATACTCACCCGCACTTTACTGATGGGATGGCGAAGGCCCTTGTTGGCCCCGGTCTCAAGCATGAAGCTAAGACGGTGTGATGGAACGACTCGCTGTCGTATACGTACTGGAAATTTCTCTCGGAGAGGGTTTGTCCACATTTGTGAAAAAAGACCGAGAGAGTAGAGCGGAACATCGAAGCTCTAATATTATGATTTTGGCAAGAACCGATGCCATATGGTCTCAGCCGATATCGTGGGAACAGAGGCCAACAGGAGCTGTAATGCACAAAAATATAATGGCATCTATGGGTTGTGAAAAAGAGTGAGTGATTTTAAATGTTAGAGGCGTGTCAGCGAAACGGCACACAGGAGACATATTTAAGGCAATAATCATAGCACTTTTACTATAGAATTCAATAATAAAAGAAAGTCTACAGAAGAACAGTTCCTGAACTTTTGTACAACTGCTATTAAATTAAGAATGCGGTAGATCGTACAGAAAATGTTCAGCCCCAGCTCATAATTTGAGGCATCTAATACAGAGCATCTACACAGAACTTGATTTTTACTGTGATTCAAATGTACTTTTGTAGAGAATTTTAAAAACTAGAGGAAATTTGAGTGTAGAATTCCAATAGATTCACTATATTCTGATGTTCAAAAGTTTAGGGACCGGGATAGAGAGGGTCAGTAAGATTTAAAAAAAAAATATTAATAATCAAGATGAAAAAACTTGAATTGATCAAACATGACAGAAATCCGGTTGACAGTAAAAAAAGCCCATTCATCGGTTGTGACCACGAAGAAGAAATTAAGCAAAGATGGAGTAACGATGAGACCTGAAAAGACACTGAAGAATGCCAAGTAACGATTGTCTTGAAAAGTCAGCTGTGAGTCCGATCCGAAAATGCAGTAAAAAGTACCAAGTTTGAAAATGAATAATATTGAGTATCGAACCGTTATTTTAAATTCCGAAATAAGAAAAAACAGGCAATTTCAGCAGTATATTGTTGTTTACGTGAATTTTTGTCAAATAAGCAGCTTTGAGGTGAGCTAAGTTTTATAAAATCTACCGACTTCAAACTTTTGAACGGTAGTGTAAATGAAGATCAAGGTTTTGGCATGTTGTACTTACATCCCCGAATGCTTCTGGGAGAAATGTTCTGCTCCTAGTGTGGTGTGTACCCTGTACTTCTGAAAAACAGAGTATGACAGAAGTGTGAACCTACTGAAGAAACAAATTGACGAGTAGCTACCAGTGATTGTCGTAAACTGACAGAAAGCTCACCATAGTCTCCTCAGGGTAGGAGTCCTCAAAGGTGCTATCTGGTGTACTGCACTGTTCGTCCTTCATGTATCCGTCATGGCTGATGCTCGCTGGATCCTGTAAAGGCTGATGGTAGGGCATGCGCTGATACTGAATCCCCTGCTGCTGGTGATGGTTGGAGAATGCCTGAGCATAAACCTCAGCCTTCACAGTGGCCACAACACCATCCTCAATCGGCACTGAACCGAACAGGTCTTGTTTGTTTTCTGCACTGTGCACATCAGTATTCAATGACAGGTTGACAGGAAGTGACTTCAGGACCTGGATACGATTCTCTGTGGACTCAAGGCCATCTTGACAGATCCGACTGGAAGAAAGTGGTTAGCCCAAATGGGTTAGTCCAAATTATTTCAATTGGAACAAGAGAATAAAGTTAAAAATTAAAACCTTGACCTAAAATAAAGAAATAGTTAAGATTCAACATTCACTAATAAGCAAAAATCACGCTGGATAATATGGATAACATATGTTCTGAAGTTTATGTTAATTCTTCAGTTCAACCTTTCACTCAAACTGTTATGCTTTTAATTTGAAATTAAAAATAAAATGTATTCATTTTGAAAAATGGAAAACGGATGCATTTTCACAAGTGGTCTCAGACTTTTGGACCCGCGCTTGTGTGTGGGACTGACCTCTTTCGACATCGTCTGGCAGTTTGGGAGCCATCTTCTCTTTGTGAACGTAAAGGAGAAAAGACAATGAGGGGGTTATAACTTCCTTGACATGATATAGTCAGACCTTAGGAGTTTCATCTAACCAGTTGGGTGTCAGACTTGTATGGTACCGGGACGTGTGAGAGAACAACGTGAAGTGATGTCACAATAAAGAAGCTGTACCTTTAAACCAGCACTGCATGTATTTTTATAAAACAATTTGTACATAAAGGATCGGGAAGTATACTTATCATTGAAGAAATAAAACGTGGTGAACACTGGTGGGCAGAAATCGCATCTGAAAAATGCAATTTTGCTCAATACACGTTGGCCAAAAATTACTAAAAGAGCACCATAGAAATTTTATGAGTAAAAACTCTGATCTGAAGTATGTCCATTCCTAAATTACAATTTTTAGCCCACAATGCCACGGGGTGATTGAGAGTGACACATGAGATTATACATGCCATAACTTCCTGTTTCACAGCGGAAAAGAAATTAGGTGAGGGGACAATACAAAGGGACAAAAATTCCTCTTAACATCATCACATAAGAAAACGCAAAATACATATAATTCTGCTGGGCGGAACAGACTTGCTGAGCTCACAAATGTGAAAGAAGTGGCGTTAAGAAAAGGCTAGAGCAGTGAAAATTCGCATTCCACATCATCAGGGCGAAATAAGAATTGCCAATCAACTAATAGAGTATAAAAATCGTCCTGGAGAGGACATGTGTTCAATGCATACCTAAGCCACGGGTGGAGGAGGTGGACGAGTTTGAGTGGTAAGGCTTCTCCAAGGACAATAGCTGCAGAAATAGCAGAGCTAATTAATGGGAAGATTAACAATGACAGATTTTTTTCAGCATTTCTTGCTCATAATTTAGCCAAGGCGTAACAGAACCCACATTCTGCACCATCAATGTATATTCACCAGGTTACATAGTTTTACTGATCTCTAATGCGAGTTTACCGATGGTCTATGAACTTTAGTAATCATAAAGGATTCCCCGGGCCAGCCCACTGTCTCTCATCTCAAGTGAGTTCAGCATGGGGCTTAGGGTGGCAAGCAGTCAAGGATTTCCAAGTAAGATTCGCATGCCTCATCTTCACCTTGTGCACGAGCAACGCGCGAGATGACTAGCTATTATTAGGTACCACCACCACCCAGACGCGACTACATTATTCATCAACGTTAGTTAGGAACAAGAATAATGCACCAAACACATTCTATGTGACAAAATATAATATTTGTTAAAAATAATGTCGAAAAAAAAAAAAATAAAAAAAAAAATGATCTATACACAGGCTTGATCAAACACCTCTCTCTATACCTTAGGGTTCATGAAGTTTACAAAGGGTTGGAGCATACAAATGAAATTCCCAGCACTATCCTTTTACATTTTCCACACAATTGCTTTTTTTACGTGGGACAATGGACTATATCCTGCTGGATATTGATACTACAGTGAGGAAGGGTTGCATGGGAGGGGCTGTACAAGGATGTTAGCCAATATAAGCCACCTGCCCAGGCCCACCGTTATAGATGTACTACAGCAAGCAAGAAGAGGAAAAGGTAACGAAAAAAATAAATAAATAAATCAGTCTGTCACATTTGTTCTATGTTGCAATTTACATTATAGTTTACACTTTAGAAACCCTTACACTGTTGATCATCTAAATAAATATTTTAGGGGAAAAAAAACTCATAAAACATTAATAATTATAGTAAAATATAGTAGAGTTCCACAAGGTTCTATTCTAGGACTTCTTCTATTTTTTGTATGCTACCTTTAAGTAGTTTAATAAAGAACCATGGGATCAAAGCATGCTGAAACATATTTACTTTGCATTACTAACGTGCAAAACACCCAAAAACCAGGTAATGAAAGCTGAAAGGGCCTGCTGCGATGAAGTCACATATAAAGATAAACGTCATGAAATTCAAACAACTCGTTGCTATATAACTGACTTAAGTTTGCCATTTCTTATAAACTGTATTAGTGTTTACATTGGCGACTTACTTCTCCTCCTGAGCCATGTGCACTGCTGGGCTCCCACAGTGAAACTGGACTTTCAGGTCGATGAAGATGCGGCAGGTGAGTCGCAGGGAACGGCTGAAAGAAAACTCGGACTACAGGTCAAACAACTTCTCGCATCCGACTCTCATTACAGCATCCTCCGTCTTTTCCGCACAAAGAAGAGCAGCCAAACATTCAGGATCAAGCGGG